>CM035158.1:91689982-92235340 GCA_020205615.1 Panax quinquefolius | reverse complement strand
AAGGATCCATTAACAATGGTGGAGGGCAAATATTGATCAAATCGAAACTTCGTTAACTCATTAATCGAGGCAATCCAAAATGCACTTCCCACTTGAGGAGCGGCGTGACCAGACAACACTTGCTAGCTTTAAAGACTTTAAATTGGTAGGACCACCGGAATTCCAGGGAACCTTGGATCCAATTGAAGCCTAGACATGGATTGAAGAGATGGAGAAGGTGTTTGAGGTCGCATACGAGTGGTAGAAGAACAAGAACGAGTTTTGCCACTTTCATGATGAAGGCGAAGCTAACTATTGGTGGAAAGCCAATAAGGGCCGAAGACGAATTTAAGGAGTTATTCCTTGGGAGAGATTTAAGGAGCTATTCCTCGAGAATTACTTCTCAGAGAATACACAACAGGATATGGAAGTTAAGTTTCTAGAACTGAAACAAGGTAGTATGTCTGTCGCAGAGTACGCGACGAGATTTAACGAGTTAGCCCGATTCGCTTCACATCAGGTTGACACGGAGGCCAGGAAAGCAAGGAGGTTCAAACTAGGACTGAAACCATGGGTGCAGAAGGCAGTGGCCGTGTTAAAGATCAAGACTTACTCCGATCTTTTGGAAAGGGCTATCATTGCCGAAGGAGGCAATGAAGCCATTGCTCGATTCATGTAAGAAAAGAAGACCGGTCAGGAAGGTCAGAAAGGGGGAAGTAGTGGAGGCAGCAACCCCAATAAGCGTAAAAGGACAGAGAGACAATCCTCTGGAGGTAATAAATCCAGGGAAGAAGCTAAGAAAAGTGTGAAGTGCAACAATTGTGGGAGGAATCACTCGGGGGAGTGCATGAAAGGAAAGAGTGTTTGTTATCATTGTGGACAACCGGGGCACATAGCTCCTAAGTGTCCGAATAAGTAGAAGGGAGGATGTTTCTCGTGTAGAGCCACGAACCATCAAATTAAGGATTGCTCGAAGAAAAAGAGCGATGCAGCTAGCGGCAACCGCAACAACAACAACAATGGGCTAAACATTGGAGGACCAGCCAGTCAAGCCAACAGACCAATGGCATGAACGTTCAACATGACCGTACAGGATGCGGTGGAGTCTAAGGATGTAGTGTCAGGTATCATTCCGATCAATGATATAGATGCATACGTGTTATTTGATTCGGGTGCTACCTGCTCATTTGTTTCTGAAGAATTCGATAAACGGTTAGAATTACCCTGTGAGAAATTAGAACACCCTATGAACGTAGAAGTAGCGAACAAGGAAATTATCCCCGTAGAATACATTCATAGGAATTGTTATACCAAATTGCAAGGATTTAAGCTCAAGGTGGATTTGATACCGATTCGTTTGGGGGAGTTCGATGTAATCCTTGGAATGGATTGGTTATCGATTCACGGAGCAGTTATTGATTGTAAAAAGAAGTGTGTACACCTTAAGACTCCGAATAAGTCAAAGGTGGTATTTTATGGTAGTAAATCGCCGAGATAATCTCATTGTCTGATGATGGTGCAAGCACAAAGGTTGCTTAGGAAGGGTTGTATAGGTTATTTGGCTCACGTGGTTGATACTCGACGAGTCGAGGGTGAACTGAGTCAGATACCTATTGTAAGGGATTTCGTTGATGTCTTCCCAGACGAGATTCCGGGATTGCCACCGGATAGAGAGATTGAGTTTGTCATTAATTTGGCACCAGGAACAACACTGGTATACAAAGCGTCGTATCGTATGGCACCGGTAGAGATGAAAGAATTGATGGCTCAATTACAAGAGTTGTTCGATAAGGGATATTCGACCGAGCGTATCACCGTGGGGAGCACCAGTCTTATTCATAAAGAAGAAAGATGGGTCGCTAAGACTTTGTATCGACTACCGAGAGTTGAACAAGGTCACCATTAAGTACAAGTACCCGTTGCCCAGGATAGATGATTTGTTTGATCAGTTAAAGGGGGAAAAGTACTTTTCAAAGATTGACTTGAGGACCGGTTATCACCAACTGAAAGTGAGGCCGGTGGATATTCCAAAGACGGTATTCAAAACTTGGTATGGACACTTTGAGTTTCTGGTAATGTCATTTGGTTTGACAAACGCGCCAGCAGCATTTATGGATTTAATGAACAGAGTGTTCAAGCAGTATTTGGATAAGTTTGTTATCGTATTCATCGATGACATTCTAGTGTATTCAAAAACGGAGGAAGAACACGCCGAGCATCTTCGGATAGTGTTGAAGACATTAAGGAGGGAGAAGTTGTATGCAAAATTCTCCAAATGTGAGTTTTGGTTGCAAAGAGTGCAATTTTTAGGACACGTTATCGACAAGAATGGTGTTTCGGTGGATCCAGCGAAGGTAGAAGTGGTTATCAATTGGGAGCAGCCGAAGATGCCGACAGAAATCAGGAGTTTCTTAGGATTGGCGGGATACTATCGATGATTCATTCAGGATTTTTTGAAATTAGCATCACCGTTGACCAATCTTACCAGAAAGACAGTTAAGTTCATTTGGACGGAGAAGTGTGAAGAAAGTTTCCTAGAATTGAAGAAGAGGCTTAGTTAAGCACCTGTGTTGGCTTTACCGGACAACACGGGAGGGTTTATAGTGTATAGTGATGTGTCACAAAAGGGTCTTGGCTGTGTATTGATGCAACACGGCAGAGTCATTGCGTATGCCTCACGTCAACTAAAAGACTATGAGAAGGGATATCCGACTCATGATCTGGAGTTAGCAGCGGTAGTTTTTGCCTTGAAGATTTGGAGGCATTATTTGTATGGCGAGAGTGAGAGAGATATATCTGGACCACAAGAGTCAAAGTATATCTTCACGCAGTAGGAATTAAACATGAGGCGGCGCCGATAGCTAGAATTGATCAAAGATTATGATTGTGAGATTCTATACCATCCAGGCAAAGCAAATGTAGTAGCAGATGCCTTGAGCAGAAAAGGCAGAGAGAAGTTATTGAAGTTAACTATTCAAGAAGAATTGGTGAAAGATTTTAAACGATTAGACTTGGAGATTGAGTATCCGATGGAGACCAATGAACAAGTTTTTACAGTGACAGCGAGTCCGACTCTATTGGATAAGGTTAAAGAAGCACAAGAAAAGGACGAAGATTGCATTAACATCAAGAAGCGATTGACTGAAGGTGATGAATTGAAATTTAAGATTGATAACCTTTGGTCGCTAAGATTTGAAGGATTTATTTGGGTACCGCTAGTACCGAATCGAGAGAAGAGATTTTGCAAGAAGCGCACAGTACGAGATATTCGATACACCCAGGAAGGACGAAGATGTACCAAGATTTGCGTCACCATTTCTGGTGGCCAAACATGAAGAGAAAGGTCACAAAATGCGTGAGTAGATGCCTAACTTCTCAGAGAGTCAAGGCAGAGCACCAACGACCAAGCGGGTTATTACAACCATTAGAGATTCCAGAATGGAAATGGGAGCACATCACAATGGACTTTGTGGTGGGACTTCCGGCAACGCAGAAAGGGCACGACGCCATATGGGTAATTGTAGATCGTCTTACCAAGTCAGCTCACTTTTTGCCGATTAGGATTAAGTATAGTTTGGACCAGTTAGCCAAATTATATGTTAAGGAAATTATCTCAAGACATGGGGTTCCAGTATCTATTGTATCAGATAGAGATCCGCGATTCACGTCAAACTTCTGAAAGAGTCTTCAAGAAAGAATGGGGACACAACTACGAATGAGTACCGCGTATCATCCGCAGACCGATGGACAAAGTGAGAGAACGATCCAGACACTTGAAGACATGCTCCGAGCTTGTGTGATGGACTTCAAGGGTAGTTGGGAGGATCACCTTCCATTAGTAGAGTTCGCGTATAATAATAGTTATCACGCCAGTATTGGAATGCCGCCATACGAAGCACTGTATGGTAGGAAATGTAGAACACCCTTATGCTGGGACGAAGTTGGAGAACGTCGACTGTTGGGACCAGAATTGGTACAGCAGATGGTAGAAATCATCAGGGTGATAAGAGCACGATTAGTAGTAGCTCAAGATCACCAGAAGAAGTATGCAGATTTACATCGCAAGAAGAGAGATTTTGAAGTAGGAAGCTTTGCTTTTCTGAAAGTTTCTCCCTAGAAAGGGAAGATTCGTTTTGGGAAAAAGGGCAAGTTGAGCCCTAGGTTCATAGGACCATTTGAGATTTTGAGGCGAGTCGGTGAAGTGGCGTACGAGGTAGCGTTACCTCATGAACTTGAGCACATTCACAACGTGTTTCATGTGTCAATATTACGGCCATATAAACCGGACTACAAGCACGTTATCTCCTACGAACCAATTCAAGTCGAGAGAGACTTATCGTACGAGGAAGTTCCTATCCAGATACTAGATAGGAAGGAACAGAAGTTGAGGAATAAGATTATTCATTCCGTTAAGATTCTCTGGAGGAATCACGCAGTAGAAGAAGCTACGTGGGAGCTAGAAGAGAAAATAAGAGCGAATTATCCGTTTTTATTTGAGTAACCTTATTTTTACAATTTCGGGGAAGAATTTTTATAAGGGGGGAGGGATGTAAAGTCCACGAATTTGAAACTCCTTATTAATTAAATATGTGATTTAATTTTAATGAGTTAGTTTTGTGTGATTATTTAAACCTTGTGTGGTTATGAGAATTTATGAAATGATTAAAGGGAGTTACTAATAGTTTATTTAAATTAGTGGACTAACCCTGAGGTTTTAATATCAAGGAATCGATAAGTTTATTATTAATTAAATATTCAATTTATTTGAATATAGTAGCAAGAGTTTATTTATATTGATTAATTGCAATTATGAGTAATTAATTGATAGTGTGTTATTTAATATTTATTATTTGATAAATAATAATTAATGTGTAATAGATTAATAGTTTATAAAATGATTATATGTTTACTTGATTTATTTGTGCAAGCATGCAATATAGTAATCCTTTATTATATGGTAGTTAATTGTATATTTTATGTTATGCATAATGACACATTAATATGTCTATATATAGACTATATAGTAATGAATTATTTGCATTCATGAGATTTGCATAATAATATTGATATATGTATGTGCACTACTAGATATCTTGTAATTGGGAAATACATTGTATGCCCTTTTAAATCATTATACCCTATGTTATATGAAATAAATGGTGTAGACATATTTTATAACCAAAGTATATATTATGTGTATGTGGTATAAACCAATTGTAGCATTTCATTTTGTGCAAAATGCTGAGTCTTGCTCCTTGTCCCAAAATGAGTGTCACCAAGTACATGAACAGTGAACTAAAAGCTAGTTTACGTATTTTTCAAATGGTTAATCATAGGTGATCATTTGCTAACTAGGTGGCTGGTAGAGAGTTGTTAAACCACTCTTGATTATCCTTTGTTTCCTTCCATTACTCCATGGACTTCAATCTTGTGTAATGTAATTATCTAGTCCAAGTCCCCTCTATAAATACTAGCTCCAAATTCAGTTTTGTTGTTTGTTTAAGTTTGATATTGAGAGTTCTAAGTTTCTGAGAAAGTTTGGGAGCATACTCAGTGTGTGAGGAGTTCATTTCAAGCCAAGAGGTATAAAATCTTAACTTGTGTTCTTGAAATGGGTTTTGTCAAATTCTTGAGAATTACTTGAAATTCTTCGTTAGTTTATATGAATTATCATGCCATGATATGTTTATAATATATGTCTTCATGTATGAACACTTTAATATTGATTTGGAGCATGCTTGAATTATTAGAAGTCATGTTGGTGGTTACTCTACAAAATAGAGTAACCTTTCGCCTCTCGATCTGAGCACGGTGTAGTTAAGCCTATTTGTACTTTGGGTGCAATAGCATTTACAAACCCAAACCAGTTTTTTTCGGGCATGGCGCAATTGCTTGCCAGTAATTGTTATTAGGTGTGCGGTATAGTTGCACCAGTCCTGCACCTGACCTGATGTTTTCTGCTTTAATCTGTTTCATGCTAACTTGTTAGTACATGGTAGAGCAAGCTTGTAAACTGTTTTAACATGCACACGTAGGCACATGCATGTAGTATGAACAAGTATAACCATGTTAGTACCTACAATGGACACAACACTTGTGGTATTGGAAGGAGATTTGTGATTTCAAAAGTGGACTTTGTCACGAACACAACATGTGAGCATCTCGACTTTATGAACATGATAATATGGTGTATATGGGCATGAAATGCAAGACTAAAGTGATTGAACACACTAGCATACATGATTGAAAGTTAAGACTATTTCAAAGATAAGAAACTTGAGACTTTTCAAAGTGAACTTGACCAAGACTTTATCTTATAAGATCTGAGCATTTGAACATGCATATGTGGCTTGAATCTATGTTGTAAATGCATAAGAGTTACATGTTAAGATGCCTTGTATGTACTAAGTTGACTTAGTGTAAAATTCAAAGAAAGTTAGAATGAGGAAGCTAATGTCATCAAGTAATAAGCAGAGTATGTTATGACCATTCAAGCATGTGTATTAGGATTCATTATGCCTATAGACATATTGACATGATCATAGTTTGATTAATGTATGGTTTTCACTTATGCACACATAGTCATAAAGAAAGGGAAATTTCTAGAATATGAATTATGTGAGTAAGGTATACATGTGTTGTCTATATACAAGCATGACTACCAAGTATTGTATTGCCAAGATTGTAAAGCATGATGATTACGTGACTTTTTATATTTTAATGACATATAATGTGTAAGCTAAACTTGTGGTAATGAACCCAAGTAGAATCATGTGTTATATGTGAAACTCTAGCATGTATGTATGTTAAAATGTATGTGTGATTAGTGTGTTAGAGTTGGACTGAAGTCAGGAGAGCAAAAGCTCAATCATGAGTGCAGCGAGGGGATTCAGTAGCAACTTGCCGTCCCTAAGCTTAGACTTTAGCAGCAATTGCTTTGGCACATCTCTGCAGATCTTGCCAAGATGAGCTATTTTTGGTTTTGAAAGTTAAGGCATGCTTATATGATTACTTTACTTTGTAATGTGTGACCAATAGGTCATTTAATGTGTTGAGAAGCATGCTATGTGATGACTTGATTCTTTTAAGTGTAGACTCGTATTAGTTTAAACATACTGATTGAAAGACCGACTTGTTAATGTTAGGTCGTTTCAATGCAAGTTAATTAAAGCTAGTATTATACTGTAGCTGAGCAAACAGGCAAGTTCCCTAAACTTACTCCATTTATTAGTGAGCAAGTATCCTAAACCCTTGCATTACTTTATTCGATGCATACCGTAAGCAAGTTCTTTGAACCCTCCTTTTGTTAAGCAAGTTCCTTGAACCCTACTTTTGTTAAACAAGTTTTTCTAAACTTACTCTAAATTATATTGAGCAAGTATCCGAATTTATTGTGTTACAAGTAATAGAGTATGAACCTTTTTTCGGTTAGACAAGCCTATGAAGTTTTTTAAAAGCTATCCAAACCAATTGATGGTAAGGATTCTTAGACTGAAAGAACACCCCTTTCTATGATAGGAGATTGCAGGTATCTAATAAAGATACAATGAACAGATTTAAATGTTATGCATATACATAGAGTACGTGAGGCTGATCCCCTAAAGTACTTATTCTGTAGCTAGTAACCAAAGGGTCAATTAGCTATTGATTCCATTGGAGTGTTATAGTTCAAAGTCTATTTGACTAGTAGTTATTATAAAAGCAATCATTATCTTTGCTTATGATATTCATATTGTTGAATCCTTCAGATATTATACTGTTGAACCCTTTGTCAGACATTTTTCCATTCATCATGATATATCCTTATTGTTGTACTTAAACTTGTTGAGCAAACTTGTTGTTCATCCTTGCTATATCATGAATTATATTGCAGCTAAGCCCGAGACCTCAGGAAAGAACAAGGGTAAAGGGAAGATGTAGGATTATTACAAGAAGCAAAATTTTATCTTATGCTTAGTTTAAATTACGATTATGTAATATGAACCCTAATATTTATTTTAGGGTATGATTGTAAGATGATATTAAGGTTATCGTATCTTGGGACTAGTAACACCTTTTGAATGAACGACGTACGTTTATTATATTCCGCATCTTAGTTATCGTATGTTGTTTAGAGGTAGATGTTTGTATTTTATCGTAATGACCGAACCGGGGTCAGAGGACCCGAATTCGGGGGCGTCACACAAGGCCTTTGTCTTTCTTCTGTGGCCTTTTGTTGCCTTTGTATTCCTTCTTAGAATGTGATTTCTTTTTGAGTTCTTCTCTGAGAGGTTTGTTGCAGTTAGCAATGAAGTGGCCCGGTTTCTTGCAATTGTAGCATAGGTCATTCATTTGCTCCTCGGTACAGAAGATTCTTGACTTTCTTTGGCTTGCTGCTTTTTCCTTGTCGCATGAACCTTCTTAGTCTTTTCACCAGCATTGCAAGGTCCTCATCATCATCTTCATCGTAGTCAGAATCAACTTCAGTGCTGACTTTGGAGGTGTTATCAGTTGCTTTGAGAGCAACACCTTTATCCTTCTTTCTTCCTTCAGACAGGGTTTCTGCTCGTTAAGTCAGCTCCAGTTCGTATGTGAGAAGGTTGCCATACAACTGTTGGACAATCATTTCATCTAAATTCTTCGATTCTCTAATTGCAGTGGTTTTGGCATCCCACTTGCTTGGCAAGGCTCTCATGAACTTTATGATTAGATCTTTGTTTGGATAGATCTTTCCGTAGGCTCGTAGAGAGTTGAGCAGAACATTAAATCTTTCGTAGATGGCAGTAACGTTCTCTCCTTGAACGTGAGCAAACATCTCATATTGCTGAGTCAAGAGAGATTATTTGTTTTCTCTGACTTCTTCTGTTCCTTCATGCATAATGAGTAGTGCTTCCCAAACCTCCTTTGCTGTTTTGCTGTTGGCCACGTTTCTAAACAAATCATCTTCTAAGGATTGGAACAATATGTTTTTGGCCTTTTTATCGAGCTGGATAACTCTCTTTTCGTTCTCTGTCCATTCTCCTTTGACCTTGATTTGTACTATGTCTAGGTCATCTGTAGTTGGTACAAGCTTTGTAGGAACATAGGGCCCATTTTGAACAGTTTCAAATAGATCTTCATCTATTGAATCCATGTAAGCTTGCATCCTAACCTTCCAGTTAACAAATTTATCTTTGTTGCACATAGGTGGCTTGCTGCCTCCTCTAGTCTTTGATTCGCTTTATAAGTGTGCCATTGGATCTACTCAAGCTTTGTAGGCTGCATTATAGAACCTGCTTTGATACCAATTGTTAGTTCTTGGAGGCACAATAGATATCTGGGGGGGGGGGTTGAATAGATAATTAAAAACTTTTCTTTTAAACTCGTTAGTATGATTGTGATTAATGCACAGCGGAATGAGTATATGATAAACCTTCTTTTAAGTATCTTGAATTAATGAGAGTGAGGCAGTTATGACAGTTATAGCAGTTATAGCAGTTATAATGGACACATTAGTTTTAAGTGGTTCAGAGCACTTAAAGCTCCTAATCCACTCTTCTACTCCTTGAGTAGGAAATCCACTAAGGATGTCTGTTACACTTCTTGAATCTCACGATTCCTTCTGCACCAAAGCCAGCCTAGGCACTTCTTAGTTCACTCTTGAACTCTTCAAGTCGAGCAGACTTGGTTCTTTACAGTTCACTTAGAACTCTTCAAGTCCTTCAGACTTGGAACTTCTCACTTCAGTTGATTGGTTGTTGTTGAGATCGTGATTAGTGCTACTCAGTTGCTATTAAGCACTTGTTTGAAAGAACTGAGTAGCTGAGCAAGCTTTCTCTTTTTCTCAGATCGTAGAGTTGAGCATTGAGTGTCCTTGTACGTTTTTGTTCAAATGCTTGTTTATGTTTCTCATCTGTCTTTGTTCTGTATATATGTGATCTCTTTAAATCTATCCGTTGAAGTCATCTGATGAGCCATTAAATGCGTTTGGCATTTCTGAGCTTTTATGGAGACTTTTCTGCACATCTTCTGAATTACAATCTGGCCCACTGACACAACAGACTGCTTTCTTACCTAACACCTGAAAAGGTGTTTTCCTCTGCCCAATGGTCCTTTTCTTAGCTTCTTGAATACATTTCTTTTGATCAATACTAAGGATATCTTTTGTACCGTTGGGACTGGTGAGAACTTCAACGTTCAAAACCCATTCCACATTTGTTGGAATTTGTTTCCAAACAAGAGATAGGGCTCGACGCTTCTGACACAAGACAGATGATACTCTTCGATACATATCGTGGTGTCTTGTCATATTTATGCTTGGTCTGAATAGAACACTACGATTTCTATCAATAGTTTTGCATACTACGATCTTCACTTGCTCGTTTTGCAGACTCTACATTTCTGAAAGCACATTACGATTTAGCTTCGGAAAATGTCTGGACCACTCTACGATTACTGGAGAGGCCCTTCAAAGCAAATATACTACGATCATCTCAGCACTACGATCTTGCCTTAGCTTCTGCATTCTGTTGATCAGCCGGATAGACTACGATTCTCTTCAAGGCCTATCTATTTCTTTCTAGCCATAGATCAACCTAACATATTTGATCTCTTTCTCTATACAAGTGAACATTAAAGACTAAGATCAACATAACAATTTTGATATATCACTAAGTCCTCGTACATATATTCCTCGAAGGACTTTACACATAATCATGAGCATTTACATTAAACATCAAATCACAATATGCATTCTTCCAACAGGGTTCACCTCACCCTATTCGGTTCACAAAAATTAAATATCAAATGACGTATACAATACGACACACTTATCTAAAGTTCTCAACAAAATTATTTCCATACTATTTAGGGAGAACCTCAACAGCTATAGACCACCGTTCTATTCCTCTGTTATCCCCGCTCGACCCAGCTACACTCTTATTACCTTAAAAGAATTATGAAGCAAAAAGGGTGAGCACAACTAGCCCAGTAAAGAATATCATGACTAAAGATAATTTACATCATTAATAGCCTTCATCAGTAATGAATCAGAGATTTAGAACATATGGTAGATGATAAAACTTTTCAACCATAGTTACAGCGGAACGAGCAATCCATTAGATGATTCAAATAGACCATAAGGTCTATTATCTTCTCCTTGTTAAAAGTCCACTAACAATTTTTATCCTCAGAACATCAATCAACAGCCTCACATCCACAATCATATGAATAACTCATAATCATAATTGTGGTTCTAAATTCCTCTTCGCACCCGGAGATGAAGATAATTTTTATCACCTATCTTCACCGAAACATCAAAATCATGGTTATACCAAATCACAATTCCCGCTCATAATCATACTAATAAATTCATCTTTGCATTACGGCCAAAGATATTCATTAACAATTCATCTTTTGCACTACTGGTCAAAAGACATACAATCGTATTTTTAGAAGAGTCAGTAGAGCATGATATCTACTATCTTTACGAATTAAAAGTGTATAATCAATATTTTATCATTTGAGACTAAACTTTAATAAATAATCCACATCATCGAATCATCCACGCATCTATGGCGAGGATATTCATGTAATCATCAATAATCATGATTATACCGAATAATCCCTAGTTATAATCATACCAATAATCGTCCCATCAATGCACTACGGGCCAATGAGGACTTTTACCACATCATCTATAACATTACGGGTCATGATTATACCGAATGATCCCTGGTCATAATCATACCAATAAACAGTTCATCTATACACATAAGCCAAAGATACTCATCAATCAATAGTTCATCTTTGCACGTAAACCAAAGATATACAACTGTAAAACCAATAATCAGCAGTCCATCTTTGCACGTAAGCTAAAGATATACAAATGTAAAACCAATAATCAATAGTCCATCTTTGCACGTAAGCCAAAGATATACAACTGTAAAACCAATAATCAACAGTCCATCTTTGCACGTAAGCTAAAGATATACAACTGTAAAACCAATAATCAACAGTCCATCTTTGCACATAAGCCAAAGATGACTTTCATCATAATATAAGCATGAGGATGATGACAATGATATAAGCATTAATCAAACGAAATCAAGGATAAATATTAAAGACTTTAAATTTATCCAGATTTTAAAATATCCAAATGTTATCAATCACTTAATAATCTCATAATCTAATATCATTAATATTATAAAAATATTTTAATCATTTCTTAAACTTATAAACAATTTATTTTAATTGTTTACACTATACCAAATAATGCATTTAATCATTCAAAAATGCCATACTCATAAGATTTCATCACCAATGATCAAATCCCTCATCAAAAATCTGCATATACTTTATATAGGATTTCTAAGCCATAAAATCCTATTTACCAATTTTTCAACTCCACATAACATATTTAATTCATATGTTCGTAACTAAACTATTTTAATGAAAAATAACAAATCATTCCCAAAAAGTTTTCTTTTCTGGGATTTAGCAGAATATAGTCCCATATTGAACATATATTTTTCTCGAAATTTTTAAAATTCATTTACTATTTTTCATATGGCAGAAACTGTCAAATATTTAGACATTTATCATAAATTATACTTCTGTCCAAAAATTCCAAAATTTACAGGGTATACTCTTGTTATATATATGTACTCCCAATAAAAATTTCACCAATTTTGGAGTTAACCACAAGGAGTTATAAGGGTTTACATTTAAAATAGTCTTTTCTCGTAAAATTCATAACTCCTAATCTATACATTCAAAAATCGCCATTTTTGGACACAATCTAGAAAACTCATCAAATTATGGTTTTAAATTTTTCCAAAATTTTTGAGGGTTAGAAAAATTACGAAACTGCAAATGGATTTTCACCCGCCATGCGGTAATCCACGTAGACAGATCATTTCCATAATTTAATAAAGAATGAATACGAATGATCATTCACCATGCATGTGGTAATCCACATAGACAGGTTATTCCAACAGAATAATAAAGAATGGAATAACAGAAGAATTCACCATGCATGCGGTAGTCCGCGTAGATAGGTTATTCCAACAGAATAATAAAGAATGGAATAATGTAAGAATTCACCGGGCATGCGATAGATCGCATGATGGCGAGGTTATTCCAATGAATAATAAAGAATGGAATAACAACATAATTCACCGAACTGCGATAGACCAAGCGCATGAGTTATTCCAACGAGAATAATAAAGAATGGAACCAGTGTCAATGCGTAATCCGCATGCATGATATTCCAACAGAATAATAAAGAATGGAAATAGGTCATGCATAATCCGCACAAACAGAATATTCCAACAGAATAATAAATAATGGAACCAGGTCATGCGTAATTCGCACAGATAGGATATTCCAACAGAATAATAAAGAATGGAATCAGGTCATGCGTAATCCGCACAGACAGGATATTCCAACAGAATAATAAAGAATGGAACTAGGTCATGTGTAATCCGCACAAACAGGATATTCCAACAGAATAATAAAGAATGGAATAACAGAAAAATTTCACCATGTATACAGTACTTCGCATAGACAGGTTATTCCAACATAATAATAAAGAATAGAAGAATAGAAGAATTTCACCATGTATACGGTAGTCTGCGTATACAAATTATTCCAACAGAATAATAAGGAATGGAATAACAATAGCTCTCTTCATGAATTCGAAAGAAATAATAACCCTTGCTATAATAATAATATCCCTTACCTCAAAAGAAGGCTGGATACTAGAATAGTGAGGTAGCAGACTTTTCTTCTTCTTTCTCTCTATAAATTCTCTATATAATAATTGCTCTATAGCTTTAGTGAATTGGTGAGAAATGAAGGAAGAATGAGCTTCTATTTATAGGAAAATATAGTTTCAATAATTACACGTTTTGGGGCTTGAAATATTACAGTATAATACCTCCCTCTTTTTCTTCATTTTTAATTTAGTCCTACAAGTATTATCAAACTTGCACCACCTCCCCTAATAGTAAATAATGTGAATCAATAGTTCAATCATGTGAATCAATAGTTATAATCATGTGAAAATACGAATTACAGTATAGTACCTCCATCTATACATCCATTTTTAACTTAGTCATACAAGTATTATCAATCTTGCACCACCTCCCCTAATAGTACAAGAATGTGAATCAATAGTACACACATGTGAACAAATAGATATAATCATGTGAATTAATAGCAATTAAATGCTCATTTATCTGGTTAATTACCCGATCGGTCAATATAACTTCTCGACGTCAATTAATATCGAAATAAATGTCAATTTCCACTAACACTAATAATCTCAACACAATGGAACTATTTTTATTAAAAAAATTATTTTAAAAATTTCAAAGTTTGACTTTTTCTAAAAAAGTCAACTTTTGACTTTTTGACCAAAAAGTCAACCTTGGAAAATTTTGTGTTTATAGTCTATTTTTACTAATTTCATCGTTCCGGACTCAAATATCACGTCCACGTCTCCAAATTCAACTCTGAACTCAAATTTGATTTTTTAATAACATTTATTCATTATTATTATAATTCGCAATATTTAACAACCAGGTCGTTCCCAGGAAAGAGGGGGCTTTCCGATAAGGATTTCTCCTTATTGGCGCGCAATTAGGTGACCAAACCTCTCCTTGACAGAACTTCTAGACATTGTCAATATTGTAAATAATAATATGAATAATGTTGCCGTCTCAATTATTGATTTAATAATATAACATATTGTGACAATAATTGAATAAAACTGAGTGACTTCTCAGACAAGCATCAATAATCAAAGATACTGTACAATAACGTGTGCTACTATGCAACCACGCGTATTACTATACTTTTATCACCAATTATTATATAACAACTTGTTTACTTTGAAAAAATTTCACATATCACCCTTAACTTTAACCTTTTATCAATTTAACCATTTACTAAATAGAATAATTATAAGGAAATTGAATACTTTCATTTAAAAAAATCTGGGGTCTCACATAAACGGAGCTTCTATCTTACTCCGATTTCTGTAAAACTTCTTTGTAAACACACATATAAATATATACTACAACATATCAAATTTTAACCGATGAGAAACGAGTTTTGAGGTGCCAGAAGCTGTTCGAAAGATATTCTCACGCAATACTATAAGATTTCGCTAGATCTGCTTCTTTCGCTTACTCTAATACGTATATAAGTGTTATATATATAGTTAGTAACTTATATTCGTCAGATCTGACTTTTTAACCGTTCATTTCTTGTAAATAGTCAATATTTAAGCTTTATTGACTAGATCTGTATTGGATCTAGCCAGATTTAGCTTTCAACCGGTTCAGAAGTTGTAAAAATTGAACCTGAAAACTAGAATGGCTAAGATCTGTACAGATCTAGTTTTCTTTCTAGTTTTTGTAAGTATTTAGCAACTATGTGACCCTAGATCTATATCTAGAGGAAACTGAAAGCTATGGGTTACTCGCTAACGAGGATTTAACTGATGAATCCTTCGTACAACGATGTCTAATATAAATATATGTTTTATTTATGTATATTCGTTATGTAGGCTGTTTATGTGATATCCTGTGAGCCTAGGAGCTATAGAATCTACGATTCAATTAATGAATCTAGATCCGGTTCCCGTGATGGACCTTTTCAATTGTACAGCTAGCTTGCAAATCTCTTTACTTGTAAATCCAGGGACTTAAAACGGTTATACAGGTTTAAGGCCCCAAAATAGTAAAAATTATGGTTATGGTGTTCTGGCTTACTTCGATGGCTCTCATGCCCATAAGAAGTGCAGATATATATATATATATATATATATATATATATATATATATATATATATATATATATATATATATATATATATATATATATACGAAAGTTCTTCGGATCACTCTAATCACTCATCTATTTCAAACCTTAATGAACAGCTAAATAAATTAACTGTCAATAACACAAGTATTACCAGAAATTGGTACTCTAGACCAACTCCTCCGGATCTACAGTTCGAAGAACAAGTGCGCATACAAACACAATTAAATGACTAAATAGGATTCCATGCGCCAGAATGGAAACGAACAATTTGTTCATCAGAAGTAGGAGTTAACTTTTGACACAATTAAATGACTAAATAAAATTAAACAATTTTATTATATTTCAAACTTGATACAAGATGATTAAATGACTTACAAGTTTACTGAAATGAGAACATTAGATGAAGTGGGGTTAAGTAGGCTTAATCAGTGGTTGAGGCTAAAGATTTATCAGAGAAGGAACTCTGAGTCTTTCTAAGTCTGCCTTAACCAAATGAATCCGAATCCCTTTTATAGAACAAGGAAAACGAACTATTACAATGTCATTATTACAACAACTGGGGTAAAGTAAAAGTAAGAAATATTTTACTAAAGTAAAAGTACAGGTAAAAATATTTTACTAAAGTAAAAGTACAGGTAAAAAGGAAAAGAATCTGCTTTCGGTGGAAAAGCAGATGTCTTCTTTTGACTAATGCGCCCATGGGGCGGATGCTTGAATGATTCTTTGTCACATCGGAGAAAAGCGTAAGATCTTTGCCGACTAGTCAGCCAAGGCAGTCTTTGGTGGCGAGAAAGGTGGTGATGACAGAGGTCACGAGGAAGCAGTCTTGATGTCACATCACACTTTGATTGATTCTTGTAGGAAAGAAAATGGATCTTGAGTATCTTGAAGACCGATTGTCTTAGTAAGGATCACAATTACCTTCGCTCCAAAGCTCTTGACTAGAAGTTTTGGACTGAGAAGAAGCCTTGTCAGACTCTTCATGTAACTGATCAAGTCTCAAATGAATAGCATCTGCAAGACGCCTTAATTGAGAATTAGAGTAACTAGAAACATTAGTAACTTCATCGAATCGGCGAGAACAACCGATTTTTCTTTTGACTTATCGGTTGTTTTTCCGATGATTCTTGGGAGATGCTGTGGCAGAGGTAGTAGTATCAAGGGGTGTTAACTGGAGGAGTCAATAGAGGAGAAGGCGAAAATTCTTTCTGAACTTGGCCAACTATTCTATCAACACCAAATTTATCCCACCATTTAATGAAAAAATGCGGCGAGAGACGCAAGAAATAGGGGAAAGGTAAGTCTGAGCAGTCCTAATTCCTATGGACGACGGAGACCAAAATATCGTGACTTTTGGGTAGTCAAAGCGATATATTGCCATTTCGTAATCCAAGGGATTTTGCATTTACTACGTAATATAAGGAAGATCGGAATTTTCTATATATATATATATATATATATATATATATATATATATATATATATATATATATATATATCTTTGTCAAAGATGCTTCAGATCTTGAATAAAATCAAATCAAGCTGAATGCTGAATAAAATGGAAGTATCAAATGCCTTAATTCTTATTTTAGCATAAGAGTTTGAAAACCTGTTTTCAAAACATCACTTTTATATTCTTTGCTTAAAATTGAACTTTTTAATAAGTCAAATCATTTGTATATAGGTGCAAAAGAGGCATAACACTACTTGCATGAGTTTTAAAAGAACCCTTAAATTGTTACTCGACTGAAGTTAAGTACTCTTTAGCACTCTCAGAGTCAGGAATGGCTCCTCGAATGGCTGTCATGATAGAGATTTTCATAATCATAAGGGACATACGATTGGATTGTTCCCACTTTTCATAAATAGCCTTTTGCTCAATTGAGCTAGTAGTTGTAAGTGGAGCAGGATGATCCACTCGTAGTGCATAGTCCAAATTCATAGTACCGAGAACAATTTTCACTTACTCTTTCCAAGCAGTAAAATTAGTTCCATTCAAAGTTTCAATTCCAGAGATATACCCAGAAGTACTAGTTGGAGTCAATGTTGAAACATAATCAAGCTCATAAGCATTCTTACAAAAAACTAAAAGAAATCCACAATGTATAACAATAATTAATAATTAATCATAATAAAACCAACTGTAGGGAAAGCAGTTAGTTGCATAAAATCTATTTATAACACCAAAAAATAGATTTTAATAAGGTGTTGGTGCATAATTATCAATCTTTCGTTGATACAATTAATAATATGCTAATAACATCCCTATAATATAATGCAAAAAACATTTATCCACGCATCACCGTTGGGCAGAAACGAAATAAACATGTTACTTATGCAATAAAATTCCATTTAATAAATTCTAATTCTAATTTTTCCGTTGGGTAAAATTAAAATCTTTATTTATTAAATGTAACATTATGTGACTTTTCGTAATCTTTAATTGATTCAATTAATAATCCTCCGTTGGGCTAATTATTAATTTTAACAATAAAAGAGTTACGTATACATGTAAATTATTATGATCAAACTTAATTTTATTTAGATAACATATTAGTCAAGTTTAAAAATTAATATTATTTATAATTTACATGTAACAACTTAAATGACATAATAATATATCATGTTCCAAAATCTAAATTACAATATATAATTATGAACATGAATTGGTTATAAAATATTAACATTAATTTTATAACTAAATACATAAGGACATAATCTATAATATTATATGAATATAATTAGAAAAACATAAACAACCATTACAAATGGTCCAAGTCCCATAAACATAATATAATGGGCATATTTAGTAGCCATGAATTAAGATCATAGCAAAACATGAAGATCACAATAAATTGAGAGATCATAGAACATGAGAAAGACTTTAATATCATGAATAGTTGAATACAACACATGGGTAAACATAATCAGGATAATACTTTACTTTCGAAACCCTTCTTTTTGTAACAACAGAATAGTTAAATCTTTATGAATTATGATGTAACAAAATAATTAATTGAGACTTGGTAAGCATCCATGATGTATCATAATTTCATGAATTATACATGTCTTTTAAGGTCCTGACACCTTTTTAGTTTGAATTGTAAAAAAGTGTTTATGAAATTATTGAATTGGACAAACACTGTTCTACACTATAGCAATTTAGGGGGATGAATTGTGCATTAGGTTCATCATGTGATAGAAGAGATCAGTTGCAAATGTACATAATAATAAAAATTGAAACAACGTTATAATCTGCAAAGTCTTTTCTTTAATTTTTTATTTTTATTTTTAACATAAAAAACATAATTAATTTAGTCTATGCAATAACATAATCACGCACTGATACCAGATGTTAAATAATTATATTTGAACCTACTATTACATAGAATAAAATCAATTAATCAATTAGATATTTACATGAATTGAGAGAAATCATCTTATATGTATCACGCTTCCACCGCGCTTTAAGGGTGAAGGTCTTCAATTGTCTCTCTTAATCATATGATAGATGTATAGGTGTGTATAAAATTCTTAAGACGACAATTGAAACCAAACCCTAATTATTTTATTTATAGAATAGCTAAGGTAATCCATCAAGATTATTAAACCGACCCATTATACCAAATACTATTAGTAATATTATTTATAGGCCACATAATTAATTTCCAAACCTATAAATAAAAAATAATTAAATTAATACAATATCTAACCCCAATAATTACATAAATAGTATAGCCAAGATAAGTAAATAAAATATTCTAACATTCATAATTCACAGTAGTATATAATAAAGCATGTGAAATATATTATGTCAGTCAGCCTGTCTGTGTTTTTTTGAGATTCATATTTGTGCTAAACAATTCCGCAAATGCAACCCACTCGATACAAATTATGCTCTGAAATAGAGTCAAATGTCAATTTTCCCATTGTTCTTATGTTTACTGCATACTATGTTGAATTTGCAATAGATCAAGCTATAATATGTATGCATTACAATATACGATCAAATGATGCAGGAAATAATTCCGAAAGTTAACTCACAGAAGAGAAGGGTGATGATATATACAAAGGCTGTTGGTACGACTTTGAAAGAAACTCTGGAATGGGGGAGAAGCTCGGAAAGACACAATGAAAGAGACTTTCAGTTATATTTTAAAGAATATGAAGAACCTCTGGTAAGAGGTAAGCTGAAGTACTATTGCAAAAAACACTACCGAACATTTTCTTTAATAACTATTTGGTGAATTCTTATACGTAGTTTTATTTAACTATTGTTACTATTATAGGAAAAGTTTGCATAAAGCCAGTATCTTATGATGTATTGGTCTTGCAATTTTTTATTATAGTCACCTTATTTGAGCATTTTTTGTCTGCCTGATAATTCTTAGGGTTGTGTTTTTGGTTCGTCTCAGATCCAGTAATGCTATTTCAATTGATTGACATTTTATTTACTAGGAGAGAGGCTAAATTTATAGAACTGGGGAAAAAATATCCACTTGGTTTTATGTTTATTCAAGTACCCACAATAAAACAAAGATGGAATTGTGTTGTCCCAATTTTTATTGATAGAGCCACCGAGCCTTGTGAGAATATAGACCACCTTACCATATAGATTTTAATTTTTAACTCTATGTAAAATTCAAGAGGATAATAAATGGTGTTTTTGCATCCTTGGAATTATTGTGAGCATTTATGGCATCAATTGCAGTGAGTTCTCTGACATATGTTCTTCAATGTAAAATGGATGTGAATGCAGGTCAATAGAGAAAGAGGACAGCTGCAAATGTGAAATGGACTGTCCAGAAGTGTTGTTAAGACAAGTGAGACATGAGAATCATAGGTTAGCTTCTTCTTTTTTCCTGACATTCTCTTATTGGGTTTTTGGTTTCATATATTTTCTCCTTGTTGAAAATAAACAAATTATAATGTTGCTGCAAGCAGGGCACTGAGGTTCACTTCAATATACACGCACACAAAGACACACACACATATAACACGTTATCATTTATTAGTAGTTATGATGTATCTGTTATTTTATGAGAGTGATGTTTACTTCTATTAATATTCTCACAACAATGGAAAAGAATTTGGCATGTTCACATTGAATTTTTGAGAACTGATATATTATTATTTGTTTTAAGGCAAAAAATGAAGTTTAGACATTTGTATTTTCTTATCTTGTCCAAACAAATTGGAAATCCTTCCCCACCCCCACCCCCACAAAAAAAAAGATTTAGAATCTAGACTACTTGGTTTAGTTATTCAGGTCAGAAGTCCCAACTAAATGAGTGCAAACAGTCACATTTAATTGTCTTCTATTTGCAATTTTCGACAAGCAAACTGAAACAATTTTTCCAAATTATTCTCCAAGCACAATAATAATATATTTTTGGTAACCTGAGTAATATAAATAAAACAAGCCTTATTATTATGCTAGAGCAGGGGTTTATTGTTACCTATTTGAAGTCCTCTCAAAGTTTAACTTTCCTTACAAACTCTCTAATTTTGTAATGTTATCCCAATTAGTGAGTATCCAAGTACTAATCAACTTAATCAAAGGTAAATAGGTAATATCAAGTACAATTCCGATTCTAGCATGTCATATGTTGGATCCTTATGGGAGGTTACATTTGTTGGTATTCTCTTGATCTTATCTTCGCTCATATGGGATTGTGTATTATCTTTTTTCACGATTATTGTGTGGGTTGTATATACATATTCATGTATATCTTTAGTGATCTTCTTCACGTTCCAAGAGCCTATCCTTGGGGCCTTACGGTATGTTATATGCCCCTTGCAGTACGAATATTCATAGTTTCAGTTTTATGACACTTGCTTAATTACTGGAAAAAGAAACATATGGTGTTCAATTTGATTTTTTTTTTTGTGTGATTTATGGTTGAAAACGTTTTAAAAGTTTGTTTAAGCTTGGAATGGACCAAGTACGTTGCGTGTTTGTTTTGAAAATTTTCTATTTAACCATGCTTCTATGGTATTGTTTATTAGGTGTCTTATACTCGTAAATTCAGGGAACTATTAGTAGTATTTTTTTTAATTAACTTGTAATGCAGATGTTAAACACTCGTGGCAATGTAATATTATTGGAGACGTTAAACACTTGTGGCATTTAATATTTAAAGTTATTAGGACTTGTGAAGTCTCTATATTATATTAATCAAATGAATGTCATTTAGAAAACTTGTATATTCTAAAACTGGATATTAGTAATTTTATTTAGTTGTTTCTGATAGTATTATCAACCAGTGTTTTATGTTTTTTGCTTTTACAAGTGAAAGCAACTTAGCAAGTAAAAGCATAAACATAAGAAAAGAAAAACAGAAAGCAAAAAAATGAAACAAGAAGCAGTTACCAAATAAGATCTTAATGTTATGGCATGTATAATTGTTATACTTTCTCAATATATACCATATGCAGGGGCAGAGCAAAAATATTTTGTCAAGGGGGCCAAATTTGAATGTATGTAAATTGTTTACAAAATTAAGGTGGTAAAAAAGTTATATGCATTTTCAATATCTATCATATTTTCTTTGAGAAATTATATTGGACACATAATGTTAACCTGGGCAACTGCCCACCATCAGCAAAAGGTAGCTCCGCCACTGACCATGTACAAGGTACAACTGCATTAATAAAAAGCTCTAGATTTTGCCATTGCATCATTGAATATCATGCTCATATATAAAACATTAAAATATCGTGAGATTTACTAGTTTATGCTTTTGTCATTTATGTTTATGAATTTTTGCTATTTTGATACACTAGCGGTAAATTTCTGAGTTTGGGTGGTTTGATGAATGTTTGAATGGACTGGTTATCTCTTATTTGGTAAGACTCACACACTCAGCTTATTTGGTCAGACATATAACTTGATTGACCGCAATTTAATTAATTGCTTGTGATGTCCTAAATATCATCTGATCTTTCTCTCTTTCGTTACTTCTCTAGCTTGGCAAACTTCCTTTCATTCTCTATATGAACTGAAGTTAATTCCCCTATATTTGTTTTTCTTTGGCGAGTTCAACCACGTATGTCTTCTCCCTCTCTCCTTTTCTCCATCCTTTCTCTCTCTTTCCCCTTGCACTGTAGTGTTTTCTTTCTCCATTTACTGTTTAAAAATTTGGGCCTTTTTTATTATTAAATCTCTGGTTGAATTTGTTTTCCTTTCTTGTTTACTTCGTAGGTGTCACTTAGTAGAAATCTCAATATGTTTGGCTACATTTTATTTTTCATATCTTGTAAGTGTTGGTTCCAAAATTTTGCAAATGAATTTGATGCCGTTGGTGCAAGAATTGAGTCAGATCTACATTTTTCTAGTTGATGGCCTTAATTTAATATTGTTATATAGGTTGCACACTACTTTCTTCTAGGCCTTTTTCTTAAAATAGTTTTGCTTAAAAATCTAACAATTAAAGTTTATCATTTTGATTGAATAGAAGACTGATGCTAAAGAAACTGACTGAAGATCTATAAACAAGAGAATAAATTCTATGAAATATGAAATGATGAAAAACAGAAAGATCCTGGATCGAATCATATCATTCCATTATATTGACAATTTCAAAAAACTGTTCATGAACATAGTATGATGGCCATTGGGCAAATATGCCCCATCGTATAGTGGTCAGGACATCTCTCTTTCATGAACAAGTACTTTCTATCGGAATTTTTCAAGAATTGATACCGGTAATAAGTTAGTTTCCAAGTCCAAAATTTATTGTTTCCCATTTTGAAGAGATCATAACTAGATAGAATCATTAAAAAGTGTACTTCTAGTGTGTTGAAAGCAAGATTCTCAATCTTGAAGCAGATGGCTCCTTTCCTTTTCTGTGCAAAATGATATATTGCTTGCTTTACAGCCCACAGTTTTCCTAACTAAGAAGGGCACATTCGCAGTTCATTATCTAACATTCTATTAGTGTAACCATTTCATATTTAATTGATTTTTCCTAATTAAGAAGGTACCTATTCGCAGTTCTAGATTTTGACATTTCATCGTTAGATAGATATCATGCTCATGTTGTAATTATCAATTGTTTTTTATTTATGCATGAAACCATGTCATCATTGTTTATATCAATTTTGAGCTTTGGAGACCTAGCTCTATCGTCATTTTCCTCTGTCTCCCTCTTATAATTGACCCAGCTTTTTCTTTTCTGCCACAAATTTGTCGGATTGACATATAATCCAGCCGGGTGCAGGGGCTCCTGTTTACCTGACATTCAATCCAGCCTAGTGATAGCGGCTTCTGCTTACTAATAGATCTGCCTCCGCTAGTATAACAAAAAAAGCACCAAGGATAGGAAAATTTAGGACACCCTATTTCCTATCTTTTGCTGTGTTACTAGACTTTGGTGGAGGGGATAAGGCGGGATATCTCATTTTCCCTAAGAGAAAATTTCTTTTCTTTTAATTATTAAAAGAAAAATAACTTCTTTGGGTACTGATCAATTGAACAAGCTCAACCTTGAGGTGGTAGGCCGGAGTGGGAATCCGATTCATGACGAAAAAGAAGGTAAACTGCAAATTTTGAGCCTACTCAGGAAATGGGGAAATGAGGATACTTGTGGGGAAAGAACAAAACCAAAGAAAATTGATGTAATGAATATCTTTCCCTTGCTTTTTCTTTTTCCAAAATTCTTTTCTTTTTATCCTTTCCTCATTATTTCAAAGTTTCTCTATTTCTAACAATTCATATTTAGTTTTCAGGTTCCTGTTTAGATGGATTTTCGCTCCACTGAAGAGTCAGCCGGCAGTTATTCTGAGATTGACAAACTGCATATGAAGTTCAATGAGAAGATCAAGTCTATGAGTAGGTTGCTTGAGGAAAAAGACAGGCTACACCAAATTTTCTGTGAAGGTTCCTTTCTTTCCCATTCCCTCTCACTCCTTTTGGGCATCTATTTGCATGTGTGGCACATGAATTTGTTATACACCTCTTTCGCTGTGCCCAAGCATGCATGATACGAAGGGTTAATATATATTGGTTCTGTATCTACTGTGTAAGCATTAATATAACCATTACTTGTCAATGCTTGTTAACTAACCCCTTTTGTTGGATCCACCTAGTATATGTTTTAATAATTGGATCAAGTGTTCAGAATATGCACTTAAGATGCAGAACAATTGTAGTTGATTGTTGATAGAAAATAATATAATCAACGCATTATCCATGTTACTAATAGTTTAATGGAGGTCTTGGGTTCCTATTGATACATGAGATTTATAAGTCGAGATATAGATGTTCTTTCTCTGGTTAGAAACAAGGAAGTAGCAGTGTGTTTCCCAAGAGCACATTCCAGGGGTTTTAGTTGAACAAGTGTTAAATTCAAGTTTGTAAAAATGAAAAACGATTTGATTCATGAGAGGATGTTTGGTTGGGGGATAACCCTAAGAGATAAACTTCCACGGACTTGACTGAATTGTGGAATAGTTGGATAAATTAACATCTAACCCATTTCAATGGAGACCAACCAAACTTGCTTTTAATTCTATATGACAGAGAGAATCAAATTCTAAAGGGAACTGCCACAACCACTTAACTAAAGATTAACAATAGGTTCTTACAGACCAGATTCCTAATGCTTAAATCCCCGTCCTCCCTTGGCCAACACAGCTCCTTTAGTTGACCAAATTGTCCTCCAGTTTGCCGCCACCCTAGATCAAAGGAAACAACAAATAGGTTTTTTCCTTAAAGGATCCAGGATAAGTCACAGGAAGTGATTGCACTACACAGCCAATCAAGGAATTGCACATATCTTACGAGTGACTCTTTAATAATCTAAGCTAAATTACATTAGTAGAGTTGACTTTAAGCCTACACGCTCTAAAAATCTGCATTATAGACAAAACATTCTTAAGACCTCGAAGCCCCTTAGGCAAGAACAAGATCTGTATATCAACAAACTGGAGATAGATATATTTTAACTCTCCATATCCACAAAGCACCCCACCACCAGGCTTACCTCATCACTGTTTTGTAATCATTTTACTTGGCATATCAACCACAAGGGTGGAGAGAAGGGGAGAGATGCCCTGATGCAAGCCCCTGCACGCCTAAATGTGGATTTAGGGTCACATTAGCAATAAATAAAAATGGAGAAAGATAAAGACCAGCAACTACCTATCCAAGGCTGCCGCCATTAATAAACGTGAACCCTTGGTTGATTGTGATAGACAAATTCTTGATGAGTATTAGGATAAGGTGAATGCTCATTCTATTTGTACAACCATGCACTTAGAATCATGGAGTATGGATATATGATCATTCGGGTTTAATTTATTTTTTATGCCTTTTTTGTTTTGTCATGAAATGAAAGTCCTACTTTATTTGCTGACTCACCCTTACTCTCCCATATTAAGGTTAATATTTTCTTAAATGATGCAATTTAGATTAGAGTTTAATAAGGGTAAAACTTAACCAAAAATATTTAGTTTCCTGTTTGGCTGTGCCTAATCAAGCAGTATTCAAAGTGTTAATATTGTTCAGGTTAATATCAACCATGTAAGAAGAACCATTACTTGACAATGCTTGTTAACTAACCCCGTGTTGGATCCACTGTTCTAAAAATCTCCGCCTAATCTCCGCCTAGGCCCCACCTAGGCGCTAGGCCCTCTCTGGCTCCTCACCTAGTCCCAAGGCAGCAAAAAATTCCCTCCAGGAAGTTAGGCAGGGTCTAGGCGGAGAATTTTTTTTAAAGTTTTAATAACTACCCAAACCAGATTTTGATATATTTATTTTTCTAATGATTTACCATATTCATAATGCACGTTGTACCATATCAAATCACAATAAAAAGTGAACAATATAAAGTCAAAATAGATAATTTTATTATAGTTGTAATTTTTTGAACTTGTACCAATTTCAAATTATATAAATGATGATACATTTGTAATATTTAGTTTAATTCAATATAATTCTTAAATTTATGTTTAGTTTCTTAAGTTTTAATATTGAATTGAATTCTTGAAATTTTAAATTTTACTATTTAATAGCAATCTTATTTATGAATAAAACTAATACGTTAAAGATATGTTTGAACTTTGAACAATTGCATGTTTGTGTTTGAACTTTGACATTGACAATATAGATATGTGTTAGAACTTTAAGCAAAGGTCTTTATTATCTTCATTTGCTTTATATTATTGTTTTGTTTGGATAAATGTAAGATAAAATATTAAAATTGGCTTAGAATAAAAAATTCCGCCTAGGCCCCCTAGCCTCAAGAAGGTGGGTATCATGTATTGCTTGCTAATATATATGCGAATGCTTCAATGTGGGACAAAGTGGCTGCAGTCAGAAATACCATGGTGAAGAAAGGAATTCAGAAAACACCTGGCTGCAGTTTAATTGATTTGAAAAATGTGGTTCACACCTTTTATTCTGGAAGTGCATGGCATCCCCAATCTAAAAGAATATATGCTTTCCTTGAGACACTGATTGATGAGATTAAAGCTGCTGGGTATATACCTGATACTAGTTCTATTCATGATGTGGAAGATGATGTTCAGGAGCAATTGCTCAATACCCATAGTGAGAAGCTGGCTATTGCATTCGGACTTTTAAACACTAGCCCAAGGACAACTATTCATATTAGGAAGAATCTTCGTGTTTGTGGTGATTGCCATAACGCAACAAAGTACATTTCACTTGTGACAAGAAGGGAAATCGTCGTGCGTGATATGCACCGTTTCCACCATTTCAAGGATGGAACCTGCTCTTGCGGAGATTATTGGTGACGGCTTCATATAAATCTCATTTCGTGAAACTAGTCCACTGTATACACTGCAGGCTTTCTTGAATGTGGTGTTGGTTGTAAAAGCAAACTTTGGTGACCAAAACATCAGTCACTGTAATAGCAGCAGGATTTGATAAATAATGAGCCAGCAACTCCAGAGTTCGCAGCCTTGTGTAACAGAAAATACAGGAGACTCCAAAAAGTTTGACACACTGTTTCTGAGGTATTTTTTGAACCTGCATCCCTGTTAGAATAATCATATTATTTGTTGTTTCATGACCAAAATTTTCCTGCTTATTTCTACCGTAGTGAATATTATTAGGGAAACAAATATATACAAAGTTATCATTTTATCATGATGATTTTCATATTTCATTTGAGAACCATCTTTCCCAAAGAAGTGATCTCATTGGTCCCTTTTTTGCATTGCAGAGAATAAATTTGATTAAAAGAATGTTCAATTATGGACTTATTGTTGCGTGTTTTATTTAGCCAATGTATTTGTCTTGGACCAAAAACTTTACTGTGTTTTAAGTTCTTAACTGGCTGCAAAAAATAGGCTACTTCACTATACGAACGAATCATGGCAAAATAATTAAAATAATAATAATAATAATAGTAATAAAAAAAGCTCATATACCTTGGATTGAAACACTTGTTACTCCCCATAGTTTTCACAAGATTTACAACCATATTGCACTACTTGTATGTATGATTCCAAGTTCCAACCAAAAAGGGTACTTAGGCATAGGTACTGTTCCAGTCATCAATATGGTGGTCTAGGCCGATATTATGTGTTTCAGGCTAAATGTAGGTTATCATGCAAGTACTGTACCGCAGCTTTAGAAAACAAGAACAATGCCATAAACTAAATGATCCACTATCGCTCTTTTCTGTTTCATCTCCAACATGAAGCTGCCGCTTACGAGCCATAGTACTGCTGCTAAACCTTTTATCAGCCAGGTATCTCCCCTCTTCATTGCTTTCTCATGTATTTGTCTTTTCTTTGTGCATTATGCTGTACACCTTGGTATACCTCTCCCTGTGTTAGTGGGGGTTGCACGTGGGAGTGTTAAAGCATGATTACATTGTTTGAACTAGAGCTGGCCCTGGGCAAGGGCCACCAGGGCAACCGCCCACAGTTGAGGGGCTCAAATTTTTTTATAATTAAGTTTATGTATTTGTGTATAAAAAAAATAAAATTATAAAAAGATTAGGGATATTATGCATTAAAAATGATATGTTATAAAATATTAAATATAATAGTATAATTGATTATTTTGCATCTAAAAGTGCAACAAGAAGACATTTTAAATAATATTTTTGGTTTAGATTTCATTGGGCAAAATTAAAGAAATACTCATTGTAGTTGGTTGGTTTTACTGATTACAACATATATTGAACTTTTAATTTTTCAAATTACACCACTAAACTAATTGTTATTTTAAAATTGGGTCATTCTGTTTAAAAAAATAAATAGACCTTAATTTTTTATCTACAAACCTAATTAATTTACCCACTGTAGTTGGCACATTTTACTGATTACACCATTGAACTTTTAATTTTTCAAATTACCCCATCAAACTAATTAAAAATAATTATTTTACATATTTTTAAAAATAATTATTATTTTAAGTAAAAAATATTAGAAACTTTTTTTTTCTTTCATAAAATGAGTAGAGTTTCATAAATATAGATTCAAAAAAATTAAAGTGATTTTAAATTAAATTAATGTCTACTTAATTTTTTAACAGAATGACCCATTCTTAATATTAGAATTTTTTAAAAAACTAAAAATATAAATTAAAAAAAAATTGTAAAAGATAAATAAAAAAAAATTCATTCAATTTTTTCGGAAAAGAAATTATTAATTTTATAAATAAATATTATTTTCAATAAAAAATTGGAAAATTCTTCATATTTTAAAAAATGAGTAAAATTTTATAAAATATAGATTCAAAAAATAAATGTTATTTTCAAAAGAAAAAAATTAAAATCAATAAGGTTTCATAAAATTTAAAATTTTTAAAATCTATATTTTATGAAATTTTACTCATTTTATGGAAAAAAATAAAGTTTCTAATATTTTTTTACTGAAAATAATAATAATATTTAAAAATATTTAAAATAATTATTTTTTAATTAGTTTAATGAGGTAATCTGAAAAATTAAAAGTTCAATGGTATAATCAGTAAAACGTGCCAACTACAGTGGGTAATTCATTAATTTTGTAGATAAAAAATTAACGTCCGTTTATTTTTTTTAACAGAATAACCCAATTTCAAAATAATAATTAGTTTAGTGGGGTAATTTGAAAAATTAAAAGTTCAATTGTGTAATCTGTAAAACTTACCAATTACAGTGGGTATTTCATTAGTTTTACCGATTTCATTGATATTTTTATTTTGTAGGTACATATAATGATTCTTTGCTTCGATGATATTTTAAAATGTTCTTCCTTATCTTTTGTAAATTCTTAATAAAATTAATTAGTTGATAATTTATTTATTTTTTTTATTTAATTTATATAAAGGGACACACTTAAGAAAATTTGCTCTGGGCCTTAGAAAACCCAGACCGGCTCTGGTTTGAACCGACCTAAATAACTTGTGTCGCTGTATGAACAAAATTTTATTTTTTGATACTTCTGGCTTCATTAAAATTTTGTCAATGCATCTTGTGTGTTAATGGGTGTTATTACCAATTTTCCTCCTCACATGCAAGGTTCAATATAAATCAGACTGCCTAGTAGGCTTAAAGTTTAAATCAGGAAAGTATTTTGCAGATGCTGTTGAACGTGAACTTACATGGCTAGCATAATTTGCATAAATCAACTCATTTTGTGGAACTTTATTCGTCATGTGCTATGTAGTTTCAAATGGCGGTGGGATGCTCTAGGTTGGTATCCGACTCTCGATCTGCAAACCATTTGACAGAATGGTAAGACCAGCCTGTCGAGGCTTCATATTCATCTCATTTAATCACTCTCTATTTGGCCTCCTCTCGAGCTTTCTGGAAATACTTGATCAGTGGATCTGGCTTGACGAGTGGGTGGAATACTTTTTTCAGAGACAACTTGTAATTTTGATCATTATTATTGTTGCTCATATAGTTGCTGTCTCCTCTTTACAATATAGCTTGTGGATGTTTGCAAAGCTCCTTAAAGAATAAGAGCAGCAGTTGATTCAATTATAAGGATGCCATTTTTTAAGCATTTATAGGAGATTAAGGGGGTGTATTCAATTAAGATTTTTAAAGACTTTTTTTAAGTGATAGATTTTTGTAGAATTTGTGGGATTTTAATGACTTTCACAGATTTTAAAGATTTTTTTTTAATGACTTTTACAGACAATGAAATAAGTTACAGACTTTTATAAACTTTTTATCAAAACTATGATAGACTTTTGTATACTTCTAATATATCTTGCAACTTATATTAATTTTTAATTAGTCCATGTGTACAACCTCTCCCTCTTTTTTCATGAACTAGAGTAAATCTCATTATATTCTTGAAGACTAATATGGAGGATGTCTAAAAAATTAACAGTAATTTTCTTCATTTAAAATGTTAGAAAACTAAAAAAAAACATACACATACACATCATATATTTTTTATTTTCATATATTATACATACATAATTTTTACAAATCTCTTTCCTCTTTATATTGGAAGCTTTCGTGCAGTATTTAACAAATTTAGGGATAAATTTATACATTCAGTAAATATTTTTAATTTTGGACTACAATAATTCTTAAACTCCCAACGCAAAGAATTCTCCGCGAATCGGAATAGCGCGTATTATGGGTAAGAATCGAACTCAAAATTTGAATTGGATAAACAACCAACTTACCACTAGATCTGATGGGTCTAGTTCAAGGATTCAGTCCATCTCATAGGCCTCATGCTCCAGCCCATCTCATAGGTCCATATGATAGGCCCAAGCTTAAGAAGTCTGGCGAGCCCAATAAATGTGATTCATCATAGTCAGGTTAATTAAGCACGTGCACATCATGAAGTGGTCAGGCCTCATCTCCGGACCTCACGGAGAGCACGCACATCACCTTGCACGTTAGGAAGAAGTTGGGAGCTCCACTAAAGTAGTGGTTACGTGCTCACCCCAAAACTGCCACGGTCGCTATAAATAGAATGTCTTACCATCATTGAGAGCAGACAACTGAATCTTGTGTCTAATAGCTTATGCTCTTTGTATTCTCTCCAACACATATAATATAAAGTGCCAGGCAACCATAGCCATTCAACAGTGGACTAGGTCAACTTGACCGAACAACTTTATTTCGTGTCTCATTTTTCTACTTTAATTATCGTTTTTATAATTATTTGATTGGTGTTTGTGCAAAGTCTATTTTGTGCATCATCAGTTTGGCGCCGTCTGTGGGAATTCGAAAAGATTTTCACCTTCAAACATCTTAACTAATGGCGATTACAACCAGGTCAATGAACCAACATGAGGATAATCCACGGCTAGAGGAGGGTGCTCCTCCGCTTTTTAAACCCCTGTCTCAAATACTTCACTCCAAATCCACAACAGATCTTTGGAGACCATGCAAAGAATTAGCCATCCAAACCAAAAGATACTACTACAACTCCTTTCGTTGACAAGGAGGAGGAGTGCAACAAGGAGCCCCACACAGGGGAGCCCATCATGATCCACATCCTCCTCCTCCTTCCCAAGGAGGAGATCCTCATCTCCAAGAAGATGAAGGCGAGAACCAAAGCGTGGAGCATGGGAGTCACCCCCATGATCATTCTAGGGGTGCTCTCTGGGATGAGAAAATCAAGGAAGTGCAAAATCAACTAGGTGATGTCTTCAACGCCATGAAGACCCGAGGACCAGAAATCGTGGATTATCTTGTGGGGCGAACAGACACGCCTTTCAAGCCTGACATAGCAAACTATCCACTCCCTCAAAAGTTCAAAATGCCATCCGTGGAGACCTTTGACAGAACGAAAGATCCGCTAGATCACCTCGAAACATAAAAAACCCTGATGCAGCTCCATAACATCCTTGATGAAATCATGTGCGATGCGTTCAGAACCACCTTAGGGGGCTCACGCTTTCGATGGTGGTTTGCTAAGCTCTCTCCAGCCTCCATCTCCACCTTTGCTGAGCTGAGCAGGTCTTTTGTATCCCACTTTATTGGGGGGCGACGTCATCAAAAGTGTGAGACCCCAGATTTTATGAATAAAGATTTAAATTTCTCGAAATATTTTTTTTAAATATTATGGAGTGGATTTGATATAATGTTATAGTTGTGGGTAGTATTTATAAATTTTGCAAAGTATGCAAGTTGTCATATTATATTCGATTGGTCGGAGAATATTCTTTTTGTCAGGGAATATCCGTACGACGATGCACAATCATTGGTGGACCTAATAATGTAATTATTGTTTGATTGAAAACGACAAAAAATATTTTTATGAAAATAACGGCGGAAGTTTTACAGTTAATCTTGTTGAACTACTCGGTAGTAAAAGTACAAGATGTACTGGCGTCGTTGACAAGAGTAACACACCAGTATTGATTATTGATGCTTACGTGAGAAGTCACTCTGCTTTGTTCAATTATTGATATAGTAATTGTTGCATAGTATCTCACGTTATTTGATTCAATTATTGTCGATATTTTATATATTATTAAATCAATAATTGAAATGACAGAGTTATTAATATTATAAATTGCAATATTAACGATGTCTAGAAGTTACGCCAAGGAGAGGTTTGGTCACCTAATCAAGGCGCTAATAGGAGAAATCCTTATTGAAAGCCCTCTTTCACAGGAACGACACAGTCGATTAATATTGTGAATTATAATAAATGTGATAAATGTTGTTAAAATTATTAAGGTGATTTTTATAAAGATTTGCTTATTTTATGGGACCCCTATTTACCCATTTTCAAAATATTCGGTAGAAAATTTTTATAAAGGTGGGGCCCACATGTGGGACCCATTTATGTTGGAAAAATGATTTTGGAAATGGAAGAGTATACGTATGGAAGTATATGTATGTATTGAGTGTATGGTGGGAGAAAATGATATGTGAAAGTGATAGGTGTGTGATGTGTGTGTGAGTGGAAAATGGTGGAAAAGTGGTAGTGTGATAGTGATGTGTAAGAGTGTAGTGAAATTGATTTTTTGGGTGGGTGGGGATTGATGTTGGTTATGGGGAGAAAAAATTAAGTGGGAGATATATTATATATATATATTTATTTATTTAGCATGAGTTTATATATATATGTCTTATATTTTATTTTGCTTGGATCCTATCAAGTTAGTTGATTGACATTTGCATTGGTATGATATCAAAACCTTGATACGTAAATCTGCGTAGTAATTATTTCATCTATGAACAGTGCCCTTCCATTCTCCTATAAATAGAGGCTCATTCCTTCATTATTTTCTTACGAATTCACTGAAACTCTAGAGAGATAAACTGTAGAGAGAAAGAAGAAAAGTATTCTGCTACTTAACTACTCTTATATTCAGTTTCTTTTACGGTAAGGGGTATTATTTTTTTTATTCATGAAGAGAACTTCTGTTATTCTAGTCTTTATTATTCTATTGGAATAACCTGTATACGTGGACTACCCTATACTTGGTGATTTCTGTTGTTATTCTATTCGTTATTATTCTGTTGGAACATCCTGTGCATGCGTTATAAATGGGACTGGTTCCGCCTTTTTATTATTCTCATTAGATATCCTATCACATGCGTGCGTTACTGTGGGACTGATTTCCATTATTTATTATTCCGCCTTTATTATTCTCATTGAAATATCATGTATACATGCATTTACGCCAGGACTGGTTCCATTATTTATTATTCCGCCTTTATTATTCTCGTTGGAATATCCCGCTTGCAAATTTAAATACGACTCGGTTCCAGTTATTTATTATTACATTGGAATAACTCTGCCTACATGTAAAGTACCGCATGCAAAAGTACCACATGCATGGTGATTTCTTTTGTTATTCCATTCTTTATTATACTCAGTTGGTTAAAGTTTTGACTTCTATACTCCATGAAATTAGTGGAATATTCTTGATATTTGCGTTTCACCCAGTATCTTTCATGGAAATATTCTTCTGAGCATTCTTGCGTTTTACTCTACAAAGCAGTATCATGTTGACAATTTGGACGTTATTAGTTCCTGAATAAATTAATTCGTGAACTTGTTTTATTGAATTCTTATATCATTGTCATCATCCTCATGTTTATATTTTTTTGAAAGTCATCTCATGTGGCCCGTAGTGCATAGATGGACTTGGTATGATTATGACCAAGGATTATTCGGTTGTAATCAATGGTAGTAATGTTACAAATGATGTGATAAAAGTCCTCATTGGCCCGTAGTGCATTGATGGATGATTGTTGGCATGATCACGACCATTGATGAATACACAAATGTCCTTGGCCCGTGTGTGCATGGATAATTTGTGGTCATGATACTAAAGAATATCCTTGGTAGTAGTCATGGGTGATTAGATGATGTGGATTATTTATTAAAATCGAGTCTCAAATGATAAAAGTGATGAAAACCCTTTTAAATCATAAAAGATAGTATATTTTATTCTCTACTTGACTCTTTTAATGGATTGCTTGTTCGCTGCAGTTAAACTTGATGTCTATTGTATTTTATCAGTTTAACATTGTTGGAGACTAATGATAATTTATTCTGCATTATCTTTGTCATAATATTTCTTGCTGGGCTAGTTGAGCTCACCCTTTCTTTCACCGTTTCTCTTGAAAAATGAGAACGTAGCTGGGACGAGTCGGGGAACGGAGTGATGGTCCGGATGATAGTATTAGCTAGTAGTCCTCACTATTCTGTTAAATAGTGTGACAATAAATGTAATGAGAACTTATTCTAAGAGTGGATATTGTCTAGAAGATAATATTTGTATTTAAACTCACAGCTCTCTTGTTGTATAATTAAGATTGTATTTGTATTCTGTACCATGTATTTGGCGACTCAGAATAGGTGATGTATACCTATTTTGGGGGCGTCACAAAAAGCCCGTCACACACCTTCTCAGCATAAAATAAGACAAAGACGAGAGCCTAAGGGACTACCTCACTCGCTTCAACAAGGAGGTTCTTCAAGTAGAAGAACCTGATGATAAGGTAACCATGACCGCCTTTTTGGGAGGACTCCGCTCGTCAATTTTTCTTTTCTCAGTGATGAAACGTCCACCAAAGAACATGACTGAACTACTAGCAAAGGCCCAGAAATACATGAACGCTGAGGACGTCACAAGGGCCAGACGAAGGGAAACCTCCAAAGAATGAGAGAAGAGAAAAGGAAGAGACAGGGACGACAAGAAGGAGACTGACAGCAAATCAAGCAGGACAGAGAGGGTATCCGCCAAAGACAAACTCGGTCCAGCTCCTCTGAAAGATCAACGGGCATTCACTCCCCTCAATGCCACCATCGGGAACATTCTCTTACAAATCCAGGATGACCCCACCATAAAGTGGCCGGCGAGGATGAAGTCTCCTCCAAACCACAGAAACCCAAACAAGTACTGCCTTTTTCATCGTGACCACGGTCATGACACTGACGATTGCTATGAACTCAAGAAACAAATTGAAGATCTCATTCAACGTGGTCATCTGCGCCAGTATGTTGCTGGTAGAAGACAGGCACCATCACCAACTCGCAATCAGGAAGATCAAAATCCAGTTGGGGAGATCTACACCATCTCGGGAGGATTCGCAGGAGGCGGAGAGTCGTTGTCTGCCATGAAGGCCCATGCCAAAAAAACAAGGCACCCCGAAGAGGGGCGCCCATCCAAGATTCCCAGGCAAGATGCTAGTGAAGTCATATCCTTCTCAGACGAGGATTTGAAGGGGATTCAGCACCCGCACGACGACCCTCTGGTGCTCACCATGACCGTGGCTAATTTTCAAGTACGCAGAATATTAATAGATAGTGGCAGCTCTGCCGATATCTTGTTCGTAGAAGCTTATGACAAACTCAATCTGGGCAGGGAGAGATTGCAGCTTATCAGGTCCCCCCTCATGGGGTTCTCTGGGGAGAAGGTATATCCCTTGGGGTCCATTACCCTGCCAAGAAGATCTACAGTGATGGTAAATTTCCTAGTTATAGACTACCCATCAGCCTATAACATCATACTGGGGCGACCAGCTCTCAATACATTGATGGTCGTTCCCTCCACTTATCATCTTGTCCTTCGTTTTCCAACCCCAAATGGAGTCGGGGAAGTCAGAGGAGACCAGGTAGCAGCAAGGGAGTGCTATGTCTCCTTCATGAAGACCAGGAAGCCGGAAGAAGCATTACAGGTCGAGGTCCTCGACCCAAGGGATGACTCCACCATAGAAAGAGGAGAGCCCGTCGAGGAGCTCACCCCTGTAGTCTTGGACAAGGAACACCCAGACAGAAAGGTGTACATTGGTTCCTCCCTCAGTAAAGATCTAGTTCATCAACTAATAGACTTCCTAAAAAACAACATGGATGTCTTTGCATGGTCACATGCAGACTTGGAGGGCATCGACCCAGAAGTAACCATGCACCGTCTCAATGTCGACCCTCGTTACAAGCCAGTTCGTCAAAAGCTAAAGGGTGCCTCCACTAAAAGAGCCCAAGCCATGGACTAGGAAGTGAGAAAGTTAATAGATAATGGAGCAGTTAGAGAAGTAGCATATCCAGAATGGCTCTCCAACGTGGTAATGGTCACTAAAGCTAATGGGAAGTGGCGCCTCTATGTTGACTTCACAGAGCTCAATAAGGCGTGCCCAAAAGACAGCTATTCGCTACCACGGATCGACCTTCTCATCGATGCAACTGCAGGGCATCAGTTGCTCACCTTCTTGGATGCGTATTTCGGGTATAACCAAATTAGCATGTACCCCCCGGACCAAGAGAAGACATCATTCATCACTCCTAAAGGGACTTACTGCTATAGGGCCATGCTCTTCGGGTTGAGGAACTCAGGAGCGACTTACCAGCGACTGGTGAACAAAATGTTCCAATCTCAAATTGGACGAACAATGGAAGTCTACGTTGACGACATATTGGTAAAGAGCCTCCGTGCAGCGGATCACATTAATCACTTCCAAGAGACCTTCAATGTTCTTAGATCCTACCGAATGAAGCTGAACCCTGAAAAGTGTGCCTTCGGTGTAGGATCGGGAAAGTTACTGGGCTTCATGGTCAACCAAAGGGGAATTAAAGCAAACCCCGACAAGATCAAAGCCATCCTCGATATGAAATCACCCACTTCAACAAAAGAGCTCCAGCGCCTCAATGGAAGAATTGCAACACTCAACAGGTTTGTCTCCAAGTCTGCAAATAAGTGTCTGCCTTTTTTTAAAATCCTTCGAAAAACTTTTGAGTGGGGACATGAGGCAGAGGAGGCATTCCAAAAACTCAAAGCCTACTTGGCTGCACCTCCTCTCCTTTCGCATGCCACACCAGGCGAGGTGTTTTATCTGTACCTTTTTCCCTCCCCATCGATAGTAAGCTCAGTACTCGTCAAGAGCAATGACGGAGCGCAAAAGCCAATCTACTATGTAAGCAGAGCATACCGAGGAGCAGAAGTCAGGTACTCGAGACTAGAAAAACTTACGCTCGCCTTAATCACAACAGCGAGACGGTTGCGACATTACTTCCAAAGTCACAGCATTGTTGTCGTCACAGATCAACCTCTGAAAAGAGTCCTGGGAAAGTTCGACATATCTAGGAGGCTGCTTAAGTGGGCAGTGGAGCTTGGTGAATTTGACATACAGTACCAACCAAGGTCAGATATCAAAGCACAAGCATTGGCGGATTTCGTTGCTGAACTAACACCAGCAGAGACGGAGAACAACGAAATTCCCACCTCACCCGATTCAGAGATGGTTGATGGAAGCGCTCCATAGCATAACGAAGATCAGGCGCCCAAACTGAGCACACAGGCCCTCCCTCCTCAGATGCCCAGACAGCTCTTTCGGATGACCAGACACTCCAAAGGACCCAGAAAGCTCTATGTAGATGGTTCCTCGACCGACGATGGAGGCGGAATAGGTTTGATCTTGATCAGCCCAGATGGTACCGTTCTCAAGTATGCAGTGAAGCTCCACTTTATTGCCTCGAACAATGAGGCAGAATATGAAGCCCTCGTCTCTGGATTAAGATTGGCAATTGAGATAGAGACTTAAGACCTTATTACATACAGTGACTCTCAGTTGATAGTTAACCAAGTGAAGGGCGAATTCGAAGCAAAAAGAGCCAGAATGCAAGAATATCTTGGCATGGTAAAGAGCATGATGCCGAAGTTCAAACATTTTCTAAATTTGCCACATTCCTAGAGAAGACAACATGGTCGTCGATGCACTTGCAAGGCTTGCCTCATCCTTGGAAACCCCACCAGGAGGACCAACATATATTGGTCACCAGTTCGAACCAAGCACGATAGACTTGGGAACCTCAAATATCAACTGTGTATCGGCCGAACCAAACTGGATGACCCCAATAAGAGCATATCGTCGAGAAGGTGTATTGCTGGAGGATCCTTCAGAAGCTAGGAAGCTAAGGATGAGAGCTTCTAAGTTCACCATCCTACAGGACACTTTATACAAGAAAGGCTATTCCTTGCCCTTGCTCCGGTGCCTTTCACCCGAAGAAGCTCACTATGCCCTGCGAGAGATTCACGAAGGAATATGTGGGAACCACTCTGGAGGACGATCCCTTGCCCACAAGGCGCTCAGGCAAGGTTACTTTTGGCCTTCTATGGTAAAGGAGGCCCAGGAGTTCTCCAGGAAGTGTGACAAGTGTCATGAAAGTAGTATGCATACAAGCCAATCATGTTTGATGATAAAGCATATACTTTGTAAACAATCTTATTTATTTATTAATAAAAAGTATTAATTTATTAAAGGCTTTTAATTATCTACATGATGTTGTTTTATAATATGTGATAAACCCATAGTTTTAAGCAATGCTTTTAGAATAATGATGATGATCATTCTAATGAGATCTAAATTCTTAGAAAGCTTAAAACTAAAATAGTTCCCAATCGTTGGATTACTAAATTGGGGATTAGTGAATCCGGATAGATTGGTACATACGTTGCTTGCTTTCATTGGATGAGGATGATTGATCTCATGATCATTTGTGTGGAGACACTAAGCAAGTATGTAGGTGCTTATTAGAGAATAAGTTCATGAGCGTGGCTCGCTAAGGAATACCTAATGGAGTTTTATTTGCTTTCGTCAATAGGAATTCTGTAGTGATAGTAGTACAAATGATCCTTGGACTTGAGATCATCATAGTATCTTGTGTATGATGAGTTATACTTTGACTTATTCCTTAAGACCCTTAGGGTATATCAAAGGGTATGCTTGGGTATAATAAGTTGTACATGGAGATAATGTATGATCAATAAAGAATCTACCACTTCTAATAAAAGAAGAAAATGTCCTATGTGATTCGATAAATGACAACCCAATGAGTCCTTAGCCAAAAGAATGAAATTAGAAAGGAGTTTCTAATTTGCATTATTTGAGTTGTGCATTTAAGAGTCGAAATACATATAATTAAATAAAATAAGACTTGTGAAAAATTCCATGTCTTATATTTAATTGGGACATTGTATGGTGGAAGGATTGAATTGTCGGTAACTATTTACTCAAAGGTTCTTTTATGATTAATGTTGAAATCTATATTATCTGGAAAGTCGCTGATATGCTAGGGAGGCTTATCCTTATTGTAGAATAAATATTATTTATTTAAATAAATTAATTATTTAATTTATTTATTTAAATAAGATTAGAATTGTTCTAATTGATTTATTCACAACCGTTTAATATGGAGAACCTAAAGGGTCACACCATAAAAGGAAGAATAATTATTTAAGAAGTTAATGGCATAATCGTAATAATATGTTAAGTATATTTAATTTAATCTATGGTGATAGAATAAATTAAATAGCTTAATATTTATTATTTAATATTTTAGAAATATTAAATATAAATTAATAAGAGGAGTCTTATTAATATTATTACAATTATTATTATTTTAATTTCTAAAAGAGTTTAGGAATTAATTTAATATAAGTACTCTCATTTATTCCTAATTGGATTAGGAAGGAAAATTAGTTAAAGGAGTTTAATTAATTATCCCTAATAAGATTAGGGAGCCTAATTAATTAAAAGAATTTAATTAATTAAATAAAACCCAATTTCTTAATTATTAAGGTGGGTTGCCCACATCTATAAATAAGAGGAGTCTTATTATGGGTGTTATGGGTTGTTGACTTTAACAAAGTACGTAATAATTCCAAGTTGTTGGGAGTATGCCTTTTCTATAGAGATAGAAAACTAGGGTTAGCCATAACACCCATCTTCTTGAATTTTATTCTTCCTTGGTGGATCACCTCTAGAGGCCAAACACATGGGTGGCTAACGTTGATCGAAAGGAAGGAACCAAACCCGGTGGATTCAAGATTGAACGCGAAAAGGATTTGGAGGTGAACTTGTACGAGGAAGCTCGATCTTCAAGGGTATGATTTATTCTTTATCTTTTCGTTTAATTAATAATTGTGCATAAAGGGTGATCCGGGTATATGGTTTGTAAATTTTAAACTCTGATTTTTACCACGCTTCCGCACTTTTTATGCAATTTGATTGCGTTATGAATATTACAAACCTAACAGTGGCATCAGAGCCAAACCTTTATGTAAATTATTAATTGTTTTAATTTGATATGTATATTGATATGTGTTTAGAACAATTTAAATGGGCATAATTTTATTGTATAAAATTTATTAAATAAAAAAAAAAAAAAAATTAATCGCGAAATTTGTTTTGCACTGTGTTCGTGGTATGCGAATTATTAATTATATATTATAATATTTATATAAACCGCGTGGGTTAGGGTACCCACCCTGCATTCCTGGCTGACTCCCATACCCGCCACTACCGTTGCCACCTTGGTTCCCATAACCAGCATTTTTTTTTTTTAAGTTGCAAAGTCCGGTTTAAGGGGTCACGTGAGATTAAATGGGCAGCAAGGCAGGAACTATGTTATGCACGGAAGTAACAAGTTTTTTTTTAAGCAGCTGTGCACGTGAATTTTTTTTTTTTTTTGATGCAAAGGCTGGCTAAATTAAAGGGACTTGAATGGAATTAACGATTTTAACCTCACGAAAAAGTGATGTAGGATTCCAGAATTATATATATATATATATATATATATATATGTTAAAGTAAGTATATATTATATATATGATATATAACATATACATATACGGCTAATATATATATATATATATATATATATATATTATTCTTAATTATTATATAGTTAAAATAAAAAGTTTATTTTAATTTTAAAATAAAAGGTTTATTTTAATATTAAAATATAAAGTTTTATTTTAATCTTAATGATTTTATAATTAAAATAAAAGTTTATTTTAATTTTAAAATTAAATTTCATGCTAACTAATTAGAGTTGGAATTGGATTCCATGATAACTAATTGGAGTTGAAATTGGATTTTATTTTTCCTAAAATAAAGGAGTTTATTTGTGAATAGGGAAGTAAATCCATCTTTCCTTAAATAAAGGAGTTTATTTAAATATGAAATAAGATTTCATATTATTCAAAATAAAGGAGTTTATTTGTGAATAGGAAAGAAAATCCGTGTTTCCTTAAATAAAGGAGTTTATTTAAATATGAAATAAGATTTCATATTATTCAAAATAAAGGAGTTTATTTGTGAATAGGAATGAATATCCGTGTTTCCTTTAATAAAAGATTTTTTTTATATGGAATTGGATTCCATAATTAATTAAAATAAAAGAGTTTATTTTAATTAAAGTTTTTTTTTATATATGGAATTGGATTCCATAATTAATTAAAATAAAGGAGTTTATTTTGATTAAAATTTTGATTAAAATAAAATAGTTTATTTTATTCAAAATAGGATAAATTAAAATAAAATAGTTTTATTTTGATTTAAATTTGGATTTAAATAAAGGAGTTTATTTTTATTCAAAAATAGATTTTATACTAACTAAATTTGCCCATTAAATGATATCAATATATATATTAAATGTTTATTATTCATAAGATGAATGTTATTTATTGATGCGTATGGTGATGTGTATGATAATAAATGGGATTGATTATGGACTTTATTGACGAATGCGATTGGATTTTATTTTAGTTGGATGCATGAATGTATGGGTTTTATTAAATGGGGATTTGCAGACTCGTCTTCTAAATTTTTCTTAATGTAAATTCTATCTCCTCCTATGTACTTCCCTTGATCAACGATCAAGGTTTCTATTTATTTTAAATAGTTTTGTAATAGGAATAGTTAGAATTAATTTTGAAAAATTGGAGATCAAGGAGCAAGGAGCGCTAGAAGACCCGTTTGTAATGGAGCCCGGGTTTAAATGTAATAGTTATATTTAAATATTATTTTTTGCACCCCTAGGGTTTGACCTTTTGGTTCACTTGGTGGCTCTAGTGAACCAAACTAGAATAAAAGTCCATAATCAATCCGGGTAGAATATAGTATTCTATATGTGCATGCTTATATTATATATATTATATATTATGCAAACATGCTTCGCATGTTAATTAATATGATGCGTATTTTATATATATATATGCGTGCTTGTAAACAAGATGAGACAAATTAATAACAAACCCCTCAATTTTTATATTAAGTCCTAAGCGTTCAAAGATATTTGGAATATCGAACGTCGCCTTCTAGCATGATAAAATTAATAGAGTATTAAATATTTAATATGAGTTTGTTGTGTCACCACAAGGCAAGTATTAAGTATTTAAGATGTTAATTTATCACATTTGATGCTTATAAAGAAAATTGAACAATATTGTTTTGTTGTGTCACCACAAGGATGATATTTTTCTTTTTTGAATATATGGAGTACTAGGTTGGACTTAACTTGGATAATTTTGATTCGGATGTGCCACCACTTGATCAAAATAATCTAAGAGGCAAAATACAAGGAGTTGCATAGTTGATGTAATTGACAAAAGTTGTCTACCTATTTATTTATATATAGTTTGTTGTGTCACCACAAGGCTATATACATTTGAAATGGGATCCTTATTCTCACTAGCAAATCTTTAATTAGATTTTGCCGAACTATATAAGTGAGGGTAATATAGTTTGAAAAAAAATAGTGGGAGATACCAATTTAAAACAAGACCTAAATTATTTTGGTAATTAATAAAAGAATGTATGTTAAAATGTTGTTAATTACAAATTCATTTACGAAATTTTACAATGTCTAAAATTACTATCATCTTGCGAAGCATATTAGATGCTAAATTAACCGAATAGGATTAAATGGATTGGTTAAGGAATTTGAGAATAGTTCTCATAGCTGAAAAGCTATCTTATGTCCTTAATACGCCTATCCCTGCAATGGTTGCAGACAATGCCTCTGAGGAAGAGATTGTTGCTTTTAGAAAGTGACAAGATGATGCACAGTTGGCTCAATGCATCATGCTCGCATCCATGAGTAACAAGCTTCAGCGTCAGCATGAAACTATGGATGCTCCTACTATATTCCTGCACATCAAGTAGTTGATGGTGAGGAAAGTAGGACTGATAGATATCAGATATCTAAGGAGCTCTTTCGATCTAAAATGGCCAATGGCACTCTAGTATAGACAAAAAGTTCTTTAATATAATCAATTTGATTGATTAATTAGGACAACTGGTTTTGTCATGGATGGAGAGTTGAGCCAAGATTTGATCTTGCACTCACTCCCGGACTCTTTTCACAATTGTTGTGAATTTTTTCATATAAACAAGCTAGATATCAGCCTCGCTGATTTGCTTAACATATTGAAAAATGTTGAGAGTCACTTTCCAACCAAGAAAGATCAAGTCTTACTGGTAGGGGCCAAAGGATCTTCTGAAAAGAAGTACGATTCAAAGAAGGTATATAGAAAGGCATAAACAAAGGATAATAAGAACAAAACTGATACGGATAGCAAAGGAGTTTGCTTCCACTCGCAATAAGCTTCGGACAACTGGAAAGAAACTGCGAGAAGCATCTTGCAGAGGCTAACCAAAGAAGCTTAGTGAAGTTTCGGTTATAAATACAAATTTGTTCATGATTTAAAATAAAATTTTCTTTAAGTCAAGGTTCTACTTGGGTATTGGATACCGACTTTGGTTATCATAAATATAGATTTATGAAGGGACCAAGCAGAAGTAGAAAGCTAAACAAATATAAGTAATCCTATGTGTGGGAAATGAAGCAAAGGTTGCAACATTAGCCATAGAAACTTATAGTTTAGCACTGCCTACGGGCAAATCTATTAAGTCAATAAGTTGTTATTGTATTTCAATTCTTATTAAAAATATTATTTCCATTTTATTGTTGGACAATGAAATCTTTGGTATTATAATTAAGAACAATTGTTGTTCTATTTATAATAATAATGTTTTGTATAGAACTGGAACATTACTTAATAAATTTTGTATACTTGACTTACATGAAAATAATTTTGCATATTGAACAAATTAGTATAAGAAAAGAAGATGATCATTCAAAGAGTTGAATATGTGTATTTGCTGAAATACAACTGTGAATTATTTGAAAGGTTCAAAGAATTCAGAAATGAAACAAATTGGCAAAGTATTAAGATTCTTTGATTAGATTAAGGAATAAATACTTGTGCAATAAGTTTCTAGATCATCTCAAATGGTTTTTCTCATAATAGACACCTCATGATACGTAATAATTGATTGATGTATCTGAATGAAAAATTCATACCTTGTTAGACATGGTGCGGTCCATAATGATTTTACCGACATTCCAGTATCCTTCTAGGATCATGTCCTAGAAATGGTTGCATATCTACGAAAAGGTAACCTCAAAATCCAAATTTCAAGACTCCATAAAAGTTATGGACGGGGAGGATTCCTAATCTTAAGTATGTTAAGATAAGGGGTTGTCCAACTTATGTGAAAAGGTTTCAAAGGATAAGCTTGGGACAAGATTTGACATGTCTGTATTTGTGGGACATCCTAAAGTAAGTTTAGGGTATATGTTCTATAATTCTACTTAGCAAAAGGTGTTTTGTTGTGAAACACGCTTCCTTCTAAGATAAAAGTGTTTATCATTAAAAGGGCTAGTGGGAGGATAATAGATCTTGAAGAGTTCAAGAATCACAAAATACTATAAGTCAAATAAGAGGAACTCGTAGATGTAACCTATTGTACCACAACCGAATCGTAAATCGGAATAGTCTGAGAAGATACCTAGGAGGTATGGATTCATCATAGATGATGATGATGAGATACGCATCATAAAAGATGATGATCCAGTTACATACGATGAGTTAAGAGTTGTAGACACTCAGAGAAATTGATTGAAGCAAGTTTCTCAAATATGGAACATTCGTTTTGATGAGGCAATCAAAAGAGTTTGATTTTATCAAAATAAGAATGAACCTAGTGTGTTACAAAAGGTCCAGTGGGAGCATCGTGACATTCCTAGTACTATATGTTGATATACTACGGATGAGGAATAACTTATCAATGCTACAATCAGAAAAGATAAAGTTGTCTAAACATTCCTCCATAAATGATTTGGGAAGAGTATCATTATTGGGGATGCAAATCTATATAGATAGATTTAAAAGGATGCTCAACTTAACCCAAGGAACGTATATTCATTTGATGCTAAAGTCGTTTAGCATGGCAAACTCTAAGAGATGTCTCATGTCGATGAGCTATGGAGTGTATCTCTCCTAATAGTCCCCACAGACTCCAAAAGAGAGATCACATGAGTAACTATCATGCATGCAATGAAATGTACGAGACCTGATGTTGATCGATCATAATATTCGGAGAAGTTCACTATGAGTCAGTGAAAAACATCTTAAAGTTCTTAACCGGCACTAAAGATGTGAGCATAGATGGTGGGTCTGAATTAAAACTAGAGGGCTTAACAGACTCAAGTTTTTCAGACAGACCAAGATGACAGAAAAATCCACTTTAAGGTAAAGGGTTACCTTGAACGATGGTGTAGTGAATTGGAAAAGTTCCAAACAGCAAAGAGTTGCTGGTTTAGTGATAAAGACAAAGTATATAGCTATAAATGAAGCTGCAAGTTGATTGTTCGGATTAAAAGTTCATTACAGAACTAGGAATAGTTCCTAAGTCTCATCTTGAATCTAAACATGTGTTGTGGCACTTTCATTTGATTATTAGAATCATTGAAAGATGGGAAATCACTATAGAGATAGTGGACTCTCATGAACAACATTACATATCCATTAACTAAAGCTTATCCAACAGCAGGATAATCGTCACTTAGAGAAGAAGAGTATAAGATACCATGACGATTGGCTTTAGTGCAAGTGGGAGATTGAAAGTAGTATGCATACAAGCCAATCATGTTTGATGATAAAGCATATACTTTGTAAACAATCTTATTTATTTATTAATAAAAAGTATTAATTTATTAAAGGCTTTTAATTATCTACATGATCTTTGTTTTTATAATATGTGATAAACCCATAGTTTTAAGCAATGCTTTTAGAATAATGATGATGATCATTCTAATGAGATCTAAATTCTTAGAAAGCTTAAAACTAAAATAGTTCCCAAATTGTTGGATTACTAAATTGGGGATTAGTGAATCCGGATAGATTGGTACATCGTTGCTTGCTCATTGGATGAGGATGATTGATCTCATGATCATTTGTGTGGAGACACTAAAGCAAGTATGTAGGTGCTTATTAGAGAATAAGTTCACTTTGAACGTTGGCTCGCTAAGGAATACCTAATGGAGTTTTATTTGCTGTCAATAGGAATTCCTCAGATAGTGATAGTAGTACAAATGATCCTTGGACTTGAGATCATCATAGTATCTTGTGTATGATGAGTTATACTTTGACTTATTCCTTAAGACCCTTAGGGTATATCAAAGGGTATGCTTGGGTATAATAAGTTGTACATGGAGATAATGTATGATCAATAAAGAATCTACCACTTCTAATAAAAGAAAAAAAATGTCCTATGTGATTCGATAAATGACAACCCAGTAGTCCTTGGCCAATGCAGAATGAAATTAGAAAGGAGTTTCTAATTTGCATTATTTGGAGTTGTGCATTTAAGAGTCGAAATACATATAATTAAATAAAATAAGACTTGGCTGTAAATTCCATGTCTTATATTTAATTGGGACATTGTATGGTGGAAGGATTGAATTATGCGGTAACTATTTACTCAAAGGTTCTTTTATGATTAATGTTGAAATCTATATTATCCGGAAAGTCGTTGATCGCTAGGGAGGCTTATCCCTATTGTAGAATAAATATTATTTATTTAAATAAATAAATTATTTAATTTATTTATTTAAATAAGATTAGAATTATTCTAATTGATTTATTCACAACCTGGTTTAATATGGAGAACCTAAAGGGTCACACCATAAAAGGAAGAATAATTATTTAAGAAGTTAATGGCATAATCGTAATAATATGTTAAGTATATTTAATTTAATCTATGGTGATAGAATAAATTAAATAGCTTAATATTTATTATTTAATATTTTAGAAATATTAAATATAAATTAATAAGAGGAGTCTTATTAATATTATTACAATTATTATTATTTTAATTTCTAAAAGAGTTTAGGAATTAATTTAATATAAGTACTCTCATTTATTCCTAATTGGATTAGGAAGGAAAATTAGTTAAAGGAGTTTAATTAATTATCCCTAATAAGATTAGGGAGCTTAATTAATTAAAAGAATTTAATTAATTAAATAAAACCCAATTCCTTAATTGTTAAGGTGGTTTGCCCACATCTATAAATAAGAGGAGTCTTATTATGGGTGTTATGGGTTGTTGACTTTAACAAAGTACGTAATAATTCTAAGTTGTTGGGAGTATGCCTTTTCTATAGAGATAGAAAACTAGGGTTAGCCATAACACCCATCTTCTTGAATTTTATTCTTCCTTGGTGGATCACCTCTGGAGGCCAAACACATGGGTGGCTAACGTTGATCAAAGGAAGGAACCAAACCCGGTGGATTCAAGATTGAACGCGAAAGGATTTGGAGGTGAACTTGTACCTGAGGAAGCTCGATCTTCAAGGGTATGATTTATTCTTTATCTTTTCGTTTAATTAATAATTGTGCATAAAGGGTGATCCGGGTATATGGTTTGTAAATTTTTAAACTCTGATTTTTATACGCTTCCGCATTAATTTTGCAATTTGATTGCGCCCATGAATATTACAAACCTAACATGTCAGCGCTTCACAACTGTACCCAGACAACCACCAGAAGAACTAACGATCATTTCAAGTCCATGGCCTTTCTCCAAGTGGGGCATCGACATCCTAGGCCCGTTGCCTCTAAGCAAAGGACAATGCAAGTTTGTGGTGGTAGCAGTTGATTATTTCAGCAAGTGGGCTGAAGCCGAACCCTTAGCAAAAATCACAGATGCAAAGGTTAAAGATTTTATTTGGAAGAATCTAGTATGTCGCTTCGGCATACCCCACGCCATTGTCAGTGACAACGCCAAATAATTCGACAACAAGCTGCTAAACTCCTTCTGTTCCAACCTTCAAATAAAGCAGCCGCACTCTAGCCCAGCTCACCCGCAGGCAAATGGACAAGCAGAAGTCGTGGTGAGAACAGTGTTACGCAGTTTAAAGATAAGTCTTGAAAGAGCAAAGGGGCTTTGGGTCGATGAACTCCCAGGCGTACTGTGGGCCTACCGAACCACGCCAAGAACTCCAACTGGGGAAACCCCTTTTTCCCTAGCCTTTGGAACTGAGGCGGTCATCCCTGTAGAGATCGGGGTGAACTCTCTAAGGGTCCAACACCATGACCCTACCTCCAATGAGGAAGGACTTCGCATCAACCTCGACTCGGTAGAGGAGGCAAGGGAAATGGCCGTGGTCCGCAACACAGAGTATAAGCGTCGCATGGCAAAGTATTACAACTCAAGGGTGAAGCCTCGTTCCTTCCAACCAGGAGACTAGGTCCTTAAGAAGGTGATCCTTGCCACGAAGGATTCGCGCGAAGGAAAACTGGGACCAAATTGGGAAGGACCATACCTTATAACAGAAGTGGTGAGATCAGGCACTTGCAAGATCCAAAATTCTGAAGGGAAGGTCTTACCTTATCCATGGAACGCTGAGCACTTGAAGAGGTATTACCAGTGACACCTTGAAGAAGTAATGGTAGTATAGTTAGGGACTTAATTTTATTTGATTATTATCCAATGTTTAAAATACCTTTTTTGGGTCAGCAATGAAATTTCCTATATTTTACTCCAAAAGATTGCATTTTTCATTCAATTTCAAAGGAGTATTAGTACAAAAGTAAGGATGCATACAGCCTTTCTTAAAAAGAAAATAAATAATCAAAAGTCCCTAGCACTCTAACTACTATCATGGTCATCCTCATCATCCTTAACATCTTCAGAACCTCCATCGTCAGGCACCTCAGTTGGCACAAAGCCTGAAAAATCAATATCGAGGAAAGAAGCAGAGATTTTCCCCCAAAGCTCCTCATAGCCATCAATGAATGCACCTACAACATCATACTCCAGATCCGCTTCAGCCTGAGAAGCTCTCTCTTGAGCTGCCTTCAATTCTACCTCCACTCTCGAACAGGCAGCCTCCCTGAGCGCGTCCCTCCCACGGGCCATCTGAAGCTCAGGCTCAAGCTTAGTTGCCCTCCCATGGGCCTCAACAAGCTCCACCTCCCTAAGCGCATCCCTCTCACAGGTTGCCAAAAGCTCAGCCTCAAGCTTAACTATCCTCCCACGGATAACTGAAAGATCTGTTTCAGCTTTCGAGCAAGCTGCCTCACTAAGCGCACCTTCCACTCGGTCGCCAAAATCTCAAATTTCGAGAAGCCCTATCAACGACTTTCGAGCTCGATAATCCTCCCCGAGCAAAGAAGAAGCTCATTCCCATGCGACCTCATGGTTAAGCTTTAATTAGCCATAAAAATGAGCCCTCGAGAACAAGCATACAGATGCTGTAGAAACCTGGAGAAGACAAAAGACAGAAGAATGACCAAGCGCAAAAAAAAGAAAAAAAAAGAGAAGGGATTCTTACCTGAGCCAAGCCCTCCAAAAATGTGTTGATGACCCCCTCAGTGCCCAAGGCACTAATCTGCTGAATATCAGATGGAACCACAAATCTCCCAAGTCGTTCCCTAATGGCTTGAGGATCCCCCAGTATAGAACCAGACTGAATCGGTGCCCCTACATGAGCTCCTACAGGAGGCGTGGACGGGCGGGGAGCAAAAGATATAGGCGGGGAAATCTCAGGAGTAGCACTCGAAGTCACCAACTGAGAAGGCACAACTGAAGGTGTCGCTTGGTGAGCGCTCGCCTTGATGTGCACATCATCCGTCCTTGCCACCTTGGGAGGATGAGCGCCTCTACTGGCACCCCCAGAGAGGATTGATCCAATCATCGCCCTATCCACTGCAGCAAATGAGGCAAAGCATTATCTGAGTGACCATCACCTCATAAAAGATAAGTCACAAGGTAAGTTCACATACCTTTTCTCTTCAACAAAGCACCACCTGATTTCGGCGAAGAACATCCAGCTCTACTACCATATTTAGGCAGAAGAATGCTCAGGTCTTTGTCAGGGTGAGCCTTCACAGCCTGCAGCTTCGACTCTTGTTCTTTGGAGAGCACCGGCATACCTGCAAGGAGATGTTGAGCATATATATATATATATATATATATATATATATATATAAAGGGGCAACTCAAAAACACACCAGGTTTCTTGGCAGCTCCCCAACGCATTGAAACCAAGGCCCTATCATACTCAGCAGCCGATTCTCCATCGACAAAGAAAAAGCTAGATTTCCAGCCATGGCAGTTGGAGCGTAACCTAATGAACACCATACCACTCTTTGAAGTAAAATAGTACCAGCCCCAATTTGGTGCAAGAGTCTCACTCAAGTTGTAAGTGTGACGCCCCCAAAATTAGGTATACGTCACCCATCTTGGGTCGCCACTTACATGGTATATAAATTCAAATACAACTTACTAATATAACTGTCGTGTACAATACGACATAAATCGTGAGTTTGAATACAAATATTGTCTACTAGATATTATACAAACTCAAAAGGAGTCCTCATTACAACTATTATCACACTATTTCACGTAATAGTGAGGACTACTAATGCTATCCTCCGGACCATTACTTCGTTCTCGACTCATCCCAAACTATGTTCTCATTTCCGAAGAGAACGGTGAAGGAAAGGGTGAGCTCAACTAGCCCAATAAGAAATATTATGACTAAGATAATGCGAATAAATTATCATTAGCCTTCAACAATGTTAAGCCGATAAAATACAATAGACAACCAGCTTTAACTGCAATATAATATGATCCATTAAAAGAGTCAAGTAGAGAATAAAGTATACTATCTTTTAGGTTTTAAAGGTTTTCATCAATTTTATCATTTGAGACTCAACAATAAATAAACCACCACATCTAATCATCCCCGTACTACTTGGCCAAGGATTTTCATCAAATTATCAATGGTCATGACTATCACCGAACACCCCAGGTCATAATTATACCAAAACTATCCATCAACGCATTCTGAGCCCTTTGAGGACTTTTGTCACATCATTTATATCAAGTCATGATTATCTTAGAATGATCCCCGGTCATAATCATACTAAGTTCATTTATGCACGTAAGCCAAAGATAACATAATATAACATGAGGATGATGACAATGACATAATAATTCAATAAAACAAGTTCAAGAATTATTTAATCCATGAATTATTAACGTCCAAATTGTCAACATGATCATCAAGCCAGAGTAAAATTCAAGAATGATCGGAAGAATATTTCCATGAAAAGATCTTTGGATGAAACGCAAAATATCAAGGATATTCTACTAATTTCATGGAGTATAGTAGTCAAAGTTTTAACTAACCGGGTATAATAAAGAATGGAATAACAAAAGAAATCACCATGCATGCAGTACTTGCATAGATAGGTTATTCCAACGTAATAATAATAATAATCGGAACCGGTCGTGAAATTCACACCGGCAGGATGTTCCAACAGAATAATAAAGATGGAACCAGATCCGGTGTAAAACACACGATAGGATATTCCAATGTAATGATAAAGATTTTAAACCGTCCGGTGTAAAACACATGACAGGATGTTCCAACAGAATAATAAAGATTTTAACCAGTCCCGTAAAACACACGCATGTGGATGTTCAGCAATGAATAATAGAATAATGTCACCAAGTATAGGTAAATCATGTATCAAAGTTATTCCAATGTAATAAATAAGAATGGAATAACATAAGGATTTCACCAAGTATAGGATATCGCCGCATATACAAAGTTATGTATAGGGTATACCACTTTTACAAAGTTATTCCAACGTAATAATAGTGAATGGAATAATGAAGTTCTCTTCAAGAAGAAAGAATAACACCCCACCGTAAAAAGAACCTAATATAGAAGTAGTGAAGTAGCGAATACTCTTCTTCTTTCTATACTTTTCTCTCTATAGCTTCTCTCTATAATTTCTCTCTCTGAGTTTCAATGAATTAAGTAAGAAAATAATGAAGGAATGAGCTTTCTATTTATAGGAAAATGGAATGCATAGTAATTAATCCATGAAATCGGTCCGAGATTGATTTACTTTAATCGACGATCCATATTTAAAGAAAAATCTTTTAAATAAAATATAATATATTCTATTTATATAAAAACATTTTACTATGCAAACACTATGCAATACTATGCAAAACACTATGCAACACTATGCATAATAAAATAAAATATATTCTATTTATAGAATAACTTTAATAAAGTATTCTATTTTATATAAAAAGATGTTTCGCTTTTATTACGTTAATAATACTGAATAAAACAAAACGTCATTATCGCTATAATAATTCATATTATTAATCGACAATAATGGAATCAAACCGAGTGACTTCTCACATAAGCATCAATAATCAATACCGTGTACTTTTATGCAACCACACGACATCTTACTTTTACTACTACGAAGAGTAGTTCAACAAGAACCACTGGTAAAACTTCTTCATAGTTATTTCAATAAAATATTTTTGTCGCTTTCAATCCGGCAATAATTACATTATGGGGTCCACCAATGATTGAGTAGTTGTACGAATATTCCCCCTCGCTAAACCGAATATTCCCCACCAATCGAATATAATATAACCACTTGCATACTTTGTAAAATTTATAAATACTACCCACAACTATAATATTATCTCAAATTCATACCATAATATTAAAAAATTATTTCGACAAAATTTAAATCTTTATTGATAAAATCTGGGGTCTCACAATCTCCCTCCTTATGGAATTTCGCCTTCAAAATTAGTGGTACGACGATATGATAAAAGAGGTGAGGATACCTTGAATACCTTTATCGTTGAAAATATTAAGTTCATCTTTGCAATCCTACCAAAGATATTCATTAACAATTCATCTTTTGCACTACAGTGCCAAAGATATATAATCGTAAAACCAATAATATCGAGACTCGACAATAGTATCACAACCATGAATTATCCATGCACTACCGGGCTAAGGACATTCGTGTTTTCATTAGTATCACGACCACAAATTATCCATGCACTACGGCCAAAGATAATTGTGTATTCATTAGTATCACGACCACAAATTATCCATGCACTACGACCAAAGATAATTGTGTATTCATTAGTATCACGACCACAAATTATCCATGCACTACTACCAAAGATAATTGTGTATTCATTAAGATCACGACCACAAATTATCCATGCACTACTACCAAAGATAATCGTGTATTCATTAGTATCGCGACCACAAATTATCCATGCACTACGGCCAAAGATAATCGTGTATTCATTAGTATCACGACCACAAATTATCCATGCACTACGGCCAAAGATAATTGTGTATTCATTAGTATCACGACCACAAATTATCCATGCACTACGGCCAAAGATAATTGTGTATTCATTAGTATCACGACCACAAATTAATCAAATGAGATAAAGGATAAATATTAAACATTTATAATATAATTTATCCAGGATTCAAAAATATCCCCATGTTATCAATCACTTAATAATATCATAATCTAATAACATTAATATTATAACAATATTTTAATCACTTCTTAAATTTATAAATAATTTATCTCAATTGTTTACGCTTTACCATATAATGCATTTAATCATTCAAAAATGCCATACACATAAAATATCATCACCAATTATCAAATCCCTCAAAATATGCATATACTCTATATAGGATTCTCTAGCCATAAAAATCCTATTTTCAACTTTGTTACTTCACATAACATATTTAACTCATATGTTCAGAATTAAACTATTTTCATGAAAAATACCAAATTAGTCCCAAAAATATTTCTTTTCTGGGATTTAGCATAATATAGTCCCATAATGAAAATATATTTTTCTCGAATTTTAAAATTCATTTACTATTTTTCAAAATCAATTTCTAATTAATTCCTTAAGAAATTAGCTACCTCAAGTTTAACTCCAAAATTCCCAAATCTTGGCAGGACCTTACACATGTTAACGTGAGCTTCTAGTTTAAATTTCATGGTCATCGAGTTATAGAACTCGGTTATAGCGTTTTCATTGAAAAACCTAAATATTGAAATAGTCATAACTTGCTCATTTTAAGTCGAGAATGAGCTCATTTTTGGACAGGAGGTACTTTATACCATATACCTTCATGTACCAAAAGGCCAGAATTTTTTCATAATTTAAGTGGCCGAAACAGCCCTCTAAAATCATGGCAAAGAGCTTTTTCGGTTTTTTTTGCAGCTTTGCACTCCTTTGCTAAAATCAGTCCACACAAAAATCTACAACACCTTTTCCAGTAATTCCACTTGTATTAGTTAGGTAACTCATAGATCTAACTCTAGGACTTGACCACATTCAAAATTCAAAATATAATAGGAGATATGGTCAATTGAATTTCATGTTACGTTTTTCACCAAAATCTGATTTTCAACTCTTTGTGATTTCTAAGAAACTTTCATGTTTTCACATAATAACCAACATAACTCATCATAACACTTACTAATACTTCATATACCCATGATTTTCATTAGTCCAATGCTTTTATTATGACTTTCATCATAATCCTCGTAAATAGATCCTTTTAGTTGAAGAAATATTTGAGGGTTTAAGAAATGGGTTTTTATCTTTGGGTCAATACAAAATTCGATTTCACGCTCTAGAGTAGGCTAGGAAATCTTCAAGAATACGTCAAGAAATTTATTAATGATAGAAATATCATTCAAAACTGCTACTCTTATCCAAGACTTGGATAGTACGTTACATTGATACCAACTGTGACTTTCATCCCAACTTTGGATAAAGACGTCACAATGACACCTTACATAAATGTATAATCAAAAAGCTGCTTTAGAAATTAGAATCTTTGGGAAGTGCTCAAGGAAACCTTCGTACATGGGAGGCCATGCTTCAGGTTATAATAGATATCATATGGCCACGTAATTATCCTTGGTTTACCTAATAGACCCCAAAGAAAAATGAGAAGATTACTATCATATTCTTCCCAATGGTGAGTCTTCTCTTGATTTATCACTATCTCCACTTTGCCTCAAATTGAGAATTATACTTCAAACAAACACCAAGATCATATAGGTAGTGCTCAGAAAATATACTCGTAAAGTGGATGAGCACATCCTGCCTTTTATGATGACACGAGGTTGTATGTCATTAGACATCTTGTATGATAGTGGCAAAACACTCTTTCAACGTTGGGTTCGCCTCACCCTAGTTGATTCACCAAATATAACTACTAAAATGATGACCACCGCTCTATTCCATTCACTATTCCCACTTCGACTTAGCTACACTCTTATTACCTGAAAGGAATTGTGAAGCAAAAGGGTTAACTAATATATCAAATATTATCCCTATACTCTGATCGACCAATTAAATAACAAATAATCTTAGGTAGGTCATACTAGCGAAGGAATTCCCCGTCTCTCCCCTCCTAGTTCTTATCTCACATCTCAGCCAGGGATCATATCCCTAAGCTCTGATACCAACTGTGACGCCCCCAAAATTAGGTATATACGTCCACCCATCTTGGGTCGCCACTTACATGGTACATAAATTCAAATACAACTTACTAATATAACTCATGTGTATAATAATTTACATAAACCGTGAGTTTGAATACAAATATTGTCTACTAGATATTATACAAACTCAAAAGGAGTCCTCATTACAACTATTATCACACTATTTCACGTAATAGTGAGGACTACTAATGCTATCCTCTCGGACCATTACTTCGCTCCCAGACTAATCCCCCAATATGTTCTCATTTCACAAGAGAATAAAGAAGGAAAGGGTGAGCTCAACTAGCCCAAGAAGAAATATTATGACTAAGATAATGCGTAATAAATTATCATTAGCCTTCAACAAAGATGTTAAACCGATAAAATACAATAGATAAAATCCGGTTTAATCTGCAGCTGAATATGCAATCCATTAAAAGAGTCAAGTAGAGAATAAAGTCTACTATCTTTTAGGTTTTAAAAGGTTTTCATCAATTTTTATCGCCGAGACTCAAATTTTAATAAATAAACCACCACATCTAATCATCCCCGTACCACTTGTCAAGGATTTTCATCAAATTATCAATGGTCATGACTATACCGAAACACCCTCGGTCATAATTATACCAAAAACTATCCATCATTTGCATTACAGCCACTTTGAGGACTTTTGTCACATCATTTATATCAAGTCATGATTATACCGAATGATCCTCGGTCATAATCATACTAAGTTCATCTATGCACGTAAGCCAAAGATAACATAATATAACATGAGGATGATGACAATGACATAATAATTCAATAAAACAAGTTCAAGAATTATTTAATCCATGAATTATTAACGTCCAAATTGTCAACATGATATCTTTGTTTAGTAGAGTAAAATTCAAGAATGATCGTAAGAATATTTCCATGAAAAGATATTTGGATGAAACGCAAATATCAAGGATATTCTACTAATTTCATGGAGTATAGTAGTCAAAGTTTTAACCAACTAGGTATAATAAAGAATGGAATAACAAAAGAAATCACCATGCATGCGGTACTTCGCATAGATAGGTTATTCCAACAGAATAATAATAACGGAACCAGTCGGTGAAATTCACACCGAGCGGGATGTTCCAATGTAATAATAAAGATGGAACCGGATCCTGTAAAAAAACACGATAGGATATTCCAGCAGAATGATAAAGACGGAACCAGTCCTGTAAAAACACACAAACAGGATGTTCCAATGTAAATAATAAAGATTTTAACCAGTCCGTAAAAACACATGCATGTGATGTTCCAAATGAATAATAGAATAATGTCACCAAGTATAGGTAAACTCACAGCGTACAAAAGTTATTCCAATGTAATAAATAAGAATGGAATAACATAAGGATTTCACTAAGTATAGGATATGCTGCATATACAAAAGTTATGTATAGGGTATACCACTTTTACAAAGTTATTCCAATGTAATAATAAAGTGAATGGAATAATGTAAGTTCTCTTCAAGAAGAAAGAATAACACCCCTTCTACCGTAAAAAGAACCTAATATAGAAGTAGTGAAGTAGCGAGAATACTCTTCTTCTTTCTATACTTTTCTCTCTATAAACTTCTCTCTCTATAATTTCTCTCTCTAGAGTTTCAATGAATTCGTAAGAAAATAATGAAGGAATGAGCTTCATTTATAGGAAAATGGAATGCATAAGAATTAATCCATGAACTATCCAGATTGATTTACTTTTAATCTGACGATCCATATTTAAAGAAAATCTTTTAAATAAAATATAATATATTTTATTTATATAAAAACATTTTACTATGCAAACACTATGCAATACTTATGCAAAACACTATGCAAACACACTATGCATAATAAAATATAATATATTCTATTTATGAATAACTTTAATAAAGTATTCTATTTTATATAAAGATGTTTCGCATTTTATTACGTTAATAATACTGAATAAAACAAAACGTCATTATCGCTATAATAATTCATATTATTAATCGACAATAATGGAATCAAACCGAGTGACTTCTCACATAAGCATCAATAATCAATACCGTAATGCTACTTATATGCAACCACACGACATCTTGTACTTTTACTACCGAGTAGTTCAACAAGAACCACTGGTAAAACTTCCGCCGTTATTTCAATAAAATATTTTTGTCGCTTTCTCAATCCGACAATAATTACATTAGGGGTCCACCAATGATTGAGCCCATTGTACGAATATTCCCCGCTAAATCGAATATTCCCAATTAATCGAATATAATATAACTACTTGCATACTTTGTAAAATTTATAAATACTACCCACAACTATAATATTATCTCAAATTCATACCATAATATTAAAAAATTATTTTGACAAAATTTAAATCTTTATTGATAAAATCTGGGGTCTCACAGTAAGCCCCATAGAACTCTTTGGGAGAAGTATCTTCGTGATGCACTTTCTTCCATAATACGAGAAAGCCCAACAAGACTCTCCAACCATTGGGTGCTAACTGCCATGGAGTAAGAGAAAAATAGTGCAGAATTTGACAAATGGGATGGGACATGGGTCAGGTAGAGGAGCATCAAGTTGTGCAGAGAGAGGTGGAGATGTTACACCTGCAGTAGGTGGAAGAGAAAGAGGAAGGGGTAGGCCCCCATGCATTGGAGGTCAAGGAAGAGGAAGAGGTAGGCCACCAGGGACAGAGAGAGGGAGAGGGAGAGGGAGAAGTGGAGGTAGAAATGGGTTTGGTGTCTATATATTTACAAGTGGGGAGTCTTACATATCAAGTGGAGCACAACATACTAGGGTAAATACTACCTCTGTTGTCTAGCATGTTTACTTTATTAAAGCATACATTACTCATTAGTTTTGTTTAATACTTTTTAGATTTCAACTGGTTCTAATGTAAGTCAAGAAAATCTTCACAATCAAAGTCAAGGGAATACTCAAGGTTTAACAACATCCATGTCAGCCATGAGGCCATCTACATTCCAATCTAGGGGAAGAAATTGGATTTCTGCAAATTAACTAATCAATGGAAGGAATGCAAGACAGGATGCAAAGGCAAAAGAGAAAGTTGTGGATATCTAATTCAAGTTGTGCATGATGGAAATTATTAGTATTATTTAGACTATATAGGAGTTCAACCAATTAATTATTATGTAATATTTGAACATGGCTAAATACTCTAAGTGCTTACTGTTGGCAAACTAAGTTATGTTTTTAATTTATGTTTTGGCAAGTGGTGCACATTATGTGGTAAACAAAGTTATGTAGTATTATGTTTTGGTAAACTGTGACAGCTTGGTTAACTTTATGCAAGTGGTGCACATTATGTATGACAGCTATGTGGCTTTGTCTGTACATGTTGAACAGAGTGCTTTAATGCAAAAGTCATTGTTTTTGGAAGTATTATTGTATTATTGGTGCTTTTAATATTATGCATCTGTTGGTGTTTGGTGTTAATGGAAATAATAGTTATTTGCACTTTCCTCAAAAAATCAATGTTATAACAATGCATCTGTTTGTTTCAGCAGTGCTTTGTACACCTTTAACTTTGCAGCTTGAGTTGCATTATTCATTGCAAAATAACTTTTTTCATCAATAAAATTGTAAGTGCAAAAAATTGGAACAGTTGCAAACTATCACCATATTTCAAACTTTCACCATTCATTGCAAACTTTCACCATAATTCAAACTTTCACCATTCACACCACAATTCAATCAATTCTAAAAATTATAATCATTCATTGCAAACTTGTTCTTTTATACATTCATTGCAAACTTTTCATAGGTTAAAACCAACTTGTTCTTTTATACATTCATTGCAAATTTTTCATAGGATCAACTTTCACCATTCATTGTAAACTTGTTCTTTTATACATAATTCAAACTATAAATTACAATCATTCACCACTATCATTCACATACAGATGTCCTAACATGAATACAAATATCATGCCTAACAATATGACTTTAATTGAAGTGCTACACATTTTATCCTTCCTTCTCAACAATTAAATCACCTCTCTCAGTCTTCCAACCTCTTCACTTTGCTCTGCACATTCAATTTGAAGCTTTTCATTACTTTTTTTCAATTCATTTATTTTTTCAGCACCTCTCTCAATTTCATACTCCTTCCTTTCTATTTCTAAATTCAGAGCACTTATCATAAGTTTCAGCTCAAGTAAAACTTCCTTAGACCTTTTACAAATCTCTTGGTCATACTAACAAAAGAAGTTGCAGTGTTTGCTTGTCAATTTGTCCTGTATGGTTGATAAAAACCAATTCAAAACATAAATACAATTCCAACACAAGTGTATTTTTAATGTTTTTAGAGAATAAGAAAAAACTCAGCCAACCAAAACTATATTACTATAGTACTAGTACCTTGCTCCATTGTGGACAACCAAAAAATCTTCTTCCTAGATTACTCTTAGTCCAAGATATCTTCATTCGAGCTCTATACCCACAATAGCACCTTGGAGTCTCACCCATCGAATCAAGACACTCGCCCAACTCCAGTTCATCTTCCATACCAGTAATTTCCATTTTCAGTGAGGGATTTTTGAGGGTAGATAACTGAAACCCTAGCTCGCTTGTTTTCTTTAAATCTTTTAAATCACACCAGATGATAGTAGGACTATCGGGAGAACTGAGTAGGACTTTTACTTTTGAGGTAGCAACAGAGAAGAGCTAAATCACATATTTACTTCATTGTTGAATCAATTGGGTGCCGGAATGGTTGATTCTCAGAAATTCTTCGCAGTTGTTGAGTTAGGGTTTTTTCGAGCGATTTGGGGCTGGGTTTAGATCGAATGACTGTGTTCGATTGATTGGCTATGATCTGATATAAGGATATATTTTAATTTAATGTTTATTTTGTATTAATTTGTTGTTTGACCATTTTTCCCTCTATAAAATCAGATTTGTTTAATTCATGATTAAAAAAATATTTTTTTTTGCCGCACCAGCTTCCTATGGCCCCACACAAGTAGTCACATCAGCAATTTCTGACATGGCAGGTTCAATTTGTTGCAATTAGAAAAAATTAATAGTTCAATTATCTAATTGACAAAATTGAAAGGTGAATCACTAAAATGGAATATGACATATAATTTAGGATACTAATTCATTTAAAGCTTATTTTCTAATTTTTTATGGGTGTCCCAAATTATAATACTCAATAATTAATTTTGTATTTTCAATCTTATTATCTACCGTCCATTCTATCAAAATCCAACGGTGCTTGTTTCCTACCGCCTTCAGTCATTCCTCTAGGTTCCCACTGTTTTCCCGGTCTACCGCCGGGCTCTCCCATCGACGAACTACAGCTGCCATTGCTAATTAATCACCGATTGTAAGTGTATAAGTTGATTTTCTGTGTTCTCCAAACCCTAAAATTATGCAATCTGATAGCTGTTGCGCTGTAAAACCCTTCCTGAGATATGGCTTGATTTTGTTGTATTATCTGAATATATTAGTTTAATTCCTTGCATTGTTTGTTAATCCTGTTTGTTGGATTCATTTTGATGGATACATTCACAGTGCATTTATTTTAACCTCCTTTATGTGTAATCATTTGCATGCATATATACTGGGTCGCGTTAACACAGTTAATTGATGGCTGAAATGGAATCTGTCGATTGTTACTAGTTTATGCATGAAAACATGTTATTGTTGTTTTTGAATTGTTGCTACAGTTTTTATTTGTATATTTTGAGATTGGGAAAGTTGGAAGGGTATGAAAATTGAAATGAAGTCTGTTTCTGTTGTTTGCCTGTGTTAGTATTTAGTAAACTTTGTTGACAACAGAATGAAGGTGCTAGGGATAAGATGGGATGTATTTGTTTTCCTTTACTTGTTAAAAACTTGACAACAACTTTGGTTATTATATACTTGGAAACATGTGAGCAGAACTGTGAGGAATGAACAAAGCAAAACGAAATTTATGTGATGAATGTTTTTTGTTACCTTTTATTTCTTCGTACATTCTTCTTTCAATTTTTTTTTGTCATTTCTCTAGTCATTTCTTAGAAAATTTGCTTTGTTTCTAACGTTACATATTTGGTTATTTAATATCCGGTCTAGATGGATTACAGCTCGGATGAAGAGTCAGACATCAGCGATTCAGAGATCTTCGAATATAAGGAGAAACCATCTGAGCAGTTGAGGACTGGAAAACTTAAAGTAAAAGGACCCTATGGCAGCCTAAGATGCCCCTTCTGTGCTGGAAAGAAGAAGCAAGGCTACAAGTTCAAAGATCTTCTTCAACATGCCACTGGAGCGGGTAAAGGGTCCTCCAACAGAAGTGCAAAACAGAAGGCAAATCATCTTGCATTAGCACAGTACTTAGAGACTGATTTAGCTGATGAGATAGAGCAATCCCAGCATGTGGTTGCACCTGCACCTGCAGCTCCACAGTCTGAGCGCAATGAACTATATTGCAATCCTTGGACAGGGATTATTGTTAATATAGTTAAAGATCCAAAGAATGGAAGAGCTGTTAGCAGTGAAGAGTACTTGATGGACAGGTTCTCTAATTATAAACCTGTAGAAATTAATATATTCTGGGATGGCCGAGAGCAGGTTGGACAAGCTATTGTCAAGTTCAATAATGATTGGGCTGGCTTTAAGAATGCAATGGACTTTGAAAAGTTCTTTGAAACTGATCACCACAGTAAGAAGGATTGGGTTTCTCAGAAAAGTCTTCCCGGGTCACGCTTGTATGGTTGGTTTGCACGGGCTGAGGATTTTGAGTCAGAAGGAATAATTGGAGATTATCTTCGTAAGAATGGAGATCTGAAAACAATCTCTGATCTTGTTAATGAAGCAAAACAGGGTAGAAAGATTATTGTGGCTACCTTAGCCAATGAGATTGACAAGAAAAATGAAAATTTGGATGATCTGCAGATCAAGTACAATGAGAAGACCTTGTCTCTAAGTCGGATGCTCGAGGAAAAAGACAGGCTACACCTTAATTTCTACGAAGGTTACTTTCGATTCTGCTACCTCTCATTCATTGTAATGCATTTATCTATGTATGTATTGCTCATAGTCTTGCTTGAATGTATTACTGTTTTGCTGTGGCCATACATGGATGATGCCTAGTGTTACGTTAGCAACATAGCATTTATGAAACAATTTACTTGCCAAGGTATGTTAACTTGCCTTTGTTGGATCATCACCCAATATGTTCTAGTAATTGGTTTCAAGTGTTCTGAATCTATGCTTAATGTGCTGAAAGTTGGAGATAATGTTGATTGAAAATCACATAATCAACAGATAGACCATTCTATTGATATAGTCATTGGGGTTTTGGTTTCCTATTGATACTTGATTTTTGATAAGTTAATTGTATAAATCTTCTATCCTGTTCAGAGACAAGGAAGATGCAGCGTGTTTCCCGAGAGCACATTCAAAGGGTTTTAGCTGAGCAAGAGATGTTGAATTCGGAGTTGGAGAAGAAGAGAAAACAGCTTGATTCATGGAGTAGGGAACTTAACAGACGTGAAGCATTGACTGAACGCGACAGGCAAAAGCTTGACGAAGAGAAGAATAAGGTGATAAATGTTTATTTAATAGTCCAACCATGCACGCGTAGAGTCATGCTTTTAGATAATTTCATATTCAGTTTTTTTGATTCTTTTTTCTTTTATTTGGCATCCAATAGTTTTGCTTTTTGAGTCACTGATCTAGATTGATTGACAATATTGTCAGGGAGTCCGATTATATCAGTAAATAAATCTGTCTGCCTTATAACTGTTTTGTTCTATTAACTGTGTATGTGTCTTTGGTTGGAAAAAGAAAAGAAAGAGTTGTTTCCTGTATTCAGATACTTACTACTGATCATTAATTTTTGTTATCAGAATGATGTGAGAAACAGTTCACTTCAACTGGCTTCAATGGAGCAGAAAAAGGCAGATGAAAATGTCTTAAGGCTGGTAGAGGAGCAACAGATGTATCACTTCTATCAAGCTTTGAACACATATAGTGACTTGTTCTGTAATTAATTTCCGCTTTATATTAATGCTTATACAGTCTCTATTGCTTTTGTTAACCGAGTCTTCAAATTTTCAGAGGGAGAAGGAGGAGGCCCTGAAAAAAATACTGGAGTTAGAGAGGCAGCTAGATGCAAAGCAGAAATTGGAGATGGAAATTGAAGAATTGAAAGGGAAGTTACAAGTGATGAAGCATCTCGGAAATGAAGATGACGCAGCTGTTCAAAGCAAGGTGAAAGAGATGAATGAAGAATTAGAAGATAAAATGGAGCAAATGAGTGATCTGGAAAATTTGAATCAAACTCTTCTTATCAAGGAGCGGCAGAGTAATGATGAGCTGCAGGAAGCCCGTATAAAATTGATTAAGGTATGACATTTTTCTCATGGCATTTTTTAGTAGTTAGTACTGTGATTTGAAATGGCATGTGGAGGTAATGGAATGAGTACTACGATTGTAGTATGAGACTTTAAGTTAGATATATTATTGGACAGCACGTATGGCATCAGTTGAATCTTAAAGTAATGACTCCACTCTAGGGTGTTCTGAATGGTCAAAGATGTTATCAGCAGCCTAATGTTGGCATATTGTCAGCATGATTTTTCCTCAAATGCTAGAAAATGACGCAAGTCTAAAAATAAAACTGAAGTTAGTAGTTGGCTATTAAAAAAAAAGAAAAAGGAAAAAAATCACACTGGAGATATTAATTACTTAAAATAGTATCCTTTGATGGAGACCTAAGTATGATTATATGAAAATTATTTTTCTAAATTATAAAGGGAAAACAGAAGTAGTAGTGGGCTATAAAAAAAAAAGCATTTTAATCTGATAGTGGAGATATTATCTAGTGGAAATAATTGATTAAGTTACCTAGATTGTTTGATTGACATAACAATATTGCAGCAAGTTATGAGTATTGCCTTTATCAGCCCTCTGATTACTCTTCTGCTTAGTAATATATTCTTCAAGCTGATGTCATCATTGACAGGGCTTGAGTGAGATGTTGAGCGGCCTGCGCACTAATATCAGCATTAAGAGAATGGGAGAAATTGATATGAAAGCCTTTCAGCAAACATGCAAAGAAAGGTTTCAACGTGATGAAGCTGACATCAAGGCCTTGGAACTGTGCTCCCTATGGCAAGATAAAATGAAGAACCCAGACTGGCATCCTTTCAAAATTATCACAGTTGAAGGAAATTCTCAGGCATGGCCAATTTACAATGACTTTTGAAGAGTTCTCACTGTGGTTTTAGTTATACGCTGTATTTATTCATGTTGTCATTTCTGGCATGCATGTATTCATGTTGTCATTTCTGGCATACATGAGATTCTCAGGTAGGCAAATTTGCAGCGACTTTTAAAGAGTTTTCACTGTGCTTTTAGTTGTACATTGTATGTATGTGTTTTCATTTCTGTCATGAATGTATTCATGTTGTCATTTTTGACATGCAGGTATTCATGTTGTCATTTCTGGTGTGCATGAATTCATGTTCTCATTTCTGACATGCATGTATTCATATTATCATTTCTGGCATGCATGTATTCATGTTATCATTTTTGGCATGCATGAAGTGAAATTAGATTGTAAACTTAAACTTCTCGTGCTTATTATTGTGATTAGAAAACTTTTGGCACTTCCAGGTGAAATTTGCAATATTTCTCTAGGGCTAGGATTAGAAATTTTATGTTATTCTGTTGTCCTGTATGCTTTAGGAACCGTCAGAAATTAACATTTTACCTATTGCAGGAGATTATTGACCCGGATGATGAAATGTTCAGAAATTTGAAGGAGGAGTGGGGAATTGAAATATATAGTGCGGTAAGTAAAGCCTTGTTGGAGATGAATGAATACAATCCAAGTGGTAGGTATGTGGTTTCTGAGCTCTGGAATTCAAAAGAAGATAGGAAAGCAACACTGAAGGAAGTCATTAGCTACATCATGAAGAGCTTGAAGTCACTTCACTTAAGCGCAAGAGATGGTGACTTTAAGGTAATTGTTATGCATTATTTTCCAGTTGTCTTTCTTTTTTCTTTATTTCCCCTTTGCGATTTCATCTGAATGCATGCAAATGGTTTTGTTGGACTCATGATTTTCAAGAACAAATTATATTTATATTTAGAATGTTACTATATGACAAATTCATATCGATATTAAATACTACCAACGTATGTGGATATATTGGATAGGAGGAAAAGAAGGGACCCACATATTACTTCTCTATTTTATCGCTTACAATTTCATGTTAGTCAATCCACATTTGACAACATTATTCGAGATATAAGTCATTTTCCCTATATTTTATAAGTGAAAACATGTGCAAAAGATGCTTCTGTTGGGTATTCAGGTCAAGTCTTTTTTGAAATGATAAGTTTCATCTAGAACTTGTTCAGTAGTATTCCTTGGCTGTTGTGGGGTTCATTTTAATTCTGTTACTAAGTGGATATCTATACGAATACGCCAAAAAATAATAATAATCTATGAGTTATGCAAGCTCTATTTACATGTATATATTAACTTAGTATCTTGTTCCCTCTGCTCTGATTAGTCCTTGTGTTCTGGTTCCCTATGCTCAATAATCAGTCGTTATTTAAGGCTAAATCTGCACTTGTCATATACCCAATTTTTAATCTAGGGGTGGAGGGGTGTGTAGGTGGTATAGTTTGTTCATATGAACCCAAAAAGGTTTTTTTTTTATAAATATTTTTGTGAAAAAATGTAGATTACCTTTTAGTGCTTCTCTTCAGCAGAAGAGATGATTGGAGGAGGTGATTGATCAGTATGCTTCTTGTCTATTTGTTCTGTTTCTCTAATCGTTTTCTCGTCAACTCTTGTCTTTGTCTCTCTTTCTGTGTCTTCGTTCTTTTTTGTTGTTCCAATCGATTCAAAGGAGCTAATCAATCTGCAACGTTTATGCCTTTTCTAAAAAAAATGGTCAAGGTCTTTATTTAAGGCGCAATTGATATTTACCAATGTAAGTTGATACATGAAGGCTTTTATTATTTTTTGAGTACCCATCCTTTTAATATTTAAACTTGATATTTAACAATGTAAATTGATACATGAAGGCTTTTATTATTTTCTTGAGTACCTATCCTTTTAATATTTAAACTTGTACCACTTAATTTCTTGTTAAAACATCTTAGCAAAACTCCAAAAAAATTCATTGGCAGGTGGATGGCGGTACGTAAGTATAGCAAGCCAAAATTGTCAACAAAGCCACTTCTGTTGTGTGGAGTTTCATCTGGATCAACGTTCAACAATTGGCCGAAATTGTTCAAGAGTAATGGTGAGTCGCACTTTGTTCAACCAGTTGTGGAGGAGGATAGTAGGGAATTTTTTTATAGTTTGCAGTCTGATGAATTTCTTTGCATTGAGCTAGGTGTACAAGATAGTAAGGAAACAATTGTAGTATGTAATCATGGTGAATCAGTTGGATTATTGGAATCCAACCAGTTGTGGATGATAGTAGAGAAACAAATACTCATGGTAGAACTATGTCTTAATTTGTGGAGACTATTTTCAATCTGATGACTTAGTTACAAATGTTTATGGTACTTCCCCATGTTGGATAAAAATGTTCCATTTGCCAATTATTTTTGTTTCTTAAAAAAGTTCCATTTGTTGATGGAGTAGGGAGTAGTATTTGGGGATGATTAAATATTTTACTTGCTATGTGCAGTTAATACTGTTTTTAATCTTATTGCAACATTTTTTGTACTGGTAGTCAACATAAGAATCCAGGTTTCTCTTTATCTGCAAGAAGCCCAGAAAGCAAATACAGAGTTGGGGAAAAAGATTCTCAGCTTCACAATTGGAAAAATGGGACAGTAGGAGGTGAAAGTGAAGTGTATTATTAAGGCAACAGATTTTCCTTGGTTGCTGAGCTCATGACTGAACATCAGCAAGAATCCTTACCGGAGTTGACCCTTTCTTAAGAGAAGTAACTAAGGTTGCACTTGCTCTTATCAAGGTTTGACCAGGAATAAGGCAATCATCAATGTCTGAGTTATATACTAAACCAGGATAATAATGACAGTCATTTTTAAAACGTTTGGATTATAAAAATGAAGGTTATTCTCACAGAAAAAACATGTGTTTAGTTGTTCTATTAGAATGAATTATTGTAATTTATGTCAAATTTGTGAATTTTATTCCTTGGGAGAGGGTATGAAATGATTTATTTCGGTTAGGAATATAATAGACTATTTCACTCTTTCGCTAATACTATTCTTCCAATTTAAACGTAATATTAAGGACCATAACATCTTACAATTTTTTTTTACTTAATTAGTGCATATATTATTGTGGTTTATTTATTTTTGCTTTCATTTATTAAGTCTTGATTGCCATTATTGCCCGCCCTTCATTCTTCTACTCTATCCCGCTTATTATGAGTAACCCGTTGATAATGGCTCACCCCTTTCACAAGTAACCGAGTAAGTAAGTTGGTGTTCCATAAAATTGAGTAAATAAAATTTAAATAGTTAATATATTTTAATTAATTATATATTTAAGTAAAATTTGAACTTAAAAAATTATTTGGTAATTAAAAAATATAAAATATCTAAATAATTTTTAAATTTAAAAATATCTCAAATTGACTTTTCAAAAATTAATAATGATCTTAAAATTTTGAATAAAGGGAGTATAATATTTATATTTATATTTTTCATTAAGTGATAACTCTTAATGGTTTGAATTTATATCTTCCTTTTACCGATTAAGAGACGATCAGAAACAAACAAAATTTTACCAAACAACTTTATTATCTTACCTAATCAAATATGAAACTGTTAATAGGTAATAAGAAGTAAACAAACACCACCTAAGTGTGACGCCTCCAGAATAGGTTCATACAACTCATTCTGACTCGTCAAATACATTGTACAGAATTTAAATACAAACTTTCTTTATACAATTGTTGTGCAAAATACGACATCACAATAGCTGAGTCTCAAAACAATATTGTCTCGTAGACAATATCCAAACTCAAATAAAGTCCTCATTACAATTATTGTTACACTATTTTATAAAATAGTGAGGACTGCTATAAAAACCATCTTGATCCATTACTCCACTCCCCGACTAGTCCCGACTATATTCTCGCCTCCTAAGAAGAACAATGGAATCAAAAGAAAAAGGGTTAGCTCAACTAGCCCAGTAAAGAATATTATGACTAAGATAATGTAGAACAAATTATCCTTAGTCCTCAACAGAGAAAAATCGGATAGAATATAATAGACAACAAGTTTTAGATCAACAACTGCAGCGGAAACAATAATCCATTAGAAGAGTCAAGTAGAGAATGATGTCTACTATCTTCTATGATTTAAAAATTCATCATCAATATTTTATCCCTGTAATACCAATCAATAGACGTTTCACATCATCATCAAATTATCCATGTATTACGGGCCAAGGATATTCGTTAGTATCACATCAACAAATTACCCATGCACTACGGGCCAAGGATATTCGTTAGTATCACCAGTGGTCATGATCATGCCAAACAACTGTCCATCTATGTACTACGGGTCAAAGAGGACTTTCACCACATCATTTGTATGTAACATTACAGGTCATGATTATACCAATACAAACTTTCCTGGTCATTATCATACCAATTAATAGTACATTTATGCACTATGGGCCAAATATGGCTTTCATCACAATATAAGCATGAGGATGATGACAATGATATAAGAATTCAATTAAATGAGATTAAGGACAAATTTTAAAGATTTATAATTTAATTTATCCAGAGTTTAAGAATGTCCAAATTGTCAACATGATAACTGCTCTGTGGAGTAAAATTCAAAAATAATATTCATGTATCAAAAATAATTTGGACAGAAAAGAAATCACTTTTATCATGAATAGTACCCTGTGGATAGTACCCGAATGAATAGTACTAAATGAATAGTACCCTGTCATGCAAAGTACTCCGAATCAATATTACCCCGAGTGAATAGTAACAAATGAGTAGTAACCCGTCATGAAAAGTACCCCGAATCCCCGAGTGAATAATACCCGAGTGAATAGTACCCGAGTGAATAGTAACCCGTCATGAAAAGTACCCCGAATTCCCGAGTGAATAATACCAGAGTGAATAGTAATCCGTCATGCAAAGTACTCTGAATCCTCGAGTGAATAATACCTGAGTGAATAGTACCCGAGTGAATAGTAACGCGTGAATAGTACCCTGAGTGAAAATATTGAAATTTAATAAGAAAGTTCAAACCAATATTCCAATGAAACGATACTAGATGAAGTGCAAAACTCAAGGATATTCTACTAATTTCAGGAATTATAGAAACAATACTTACCATAGTAAGTTTAGATTTAAGAATATGAAAAGAAATAATACCCCTTACCTTAGTAGAAGACTGGATACTGCAATAGTAAAATAGCAGAATACTCTTCTTCTTGCTCTCTATAGTTTCTCTTGTGAGTTTTAGTGAATTGGTGAGAATGAAAGAAGAATTAAGCTTCTATTTATAGGAGAATGGACTAAATAATAACTGATTCATGGATGGTCCATATTGATTTACTATTAAAACAGACGGTCCATATTGATTTACTATTAAAACCACAATCGACGTTTCATATTGATTTACTATTAAAACCACCACCGACGGTCCAAAAATTAGTACATCTCTCCATGGAATAATAAGTCAACTTACAACAAACGCCTCATGACAAACCCCTCTATTTATATAAAAAAATTTGAATAAATATTTACCACAAATCACTTATCTTTAATAAACACATTTTTAATCTTTTAACAATATTAATAACCAGATCATTCCCAGAAAAGAGGGGGCTTTTCGATAAAGATTTCTCCTTATTAGCGCGCAATTAGATGATCTAACCCCTTTTCTCGACAGAACTTTCTAGACATTGTCAATAATACAAATAATAATATGAATAAATGTGTTGTATCAATTATTGATTTAATAATATAAAATATTGTGTAGATGATACAATAAAAATAATGGAATTAATAATAGGAGATACTATGCAGCAACTATTATTGTAATAATTGAATAAAACTGAGTGACTTCTTACGTAAACATCAATAATCAGAGATATCGCACAATCTGAGTGTCTTCTCTTTGTACTCTTGTAACATTCTGACATCTTTTCTTTTATCACCGATATTTCAATAGTTTAACGGTAAAAGTTTTGCCATTATTTTTATAAAAAGGTTATTTCTGTCGCTTTCTATATCTGACAGTTATTCCGTTGTGGGGTCCACCAATGAATGTTCCGTCGTACGGATATTTTCCAATAAAAAGAATATTTCCCGACCAAACGAATATTTTATATCAACTTGCTTACTTTGTAAAATTTTCACATATCACTCTTAACTTTAACATTTTATCAATTTAACCATTTTCTAAATAGAATAATGATTATAAGAAAATTGAATACTTTCATTTCATAAAATTCGGGGTCTTACAATCTCCCCTCCTTATAAAATTTTATCCTCGAAATTTACGTACCTGGTATGTCGAAGAGGTGAGGATACCTTATTTTCATTTTAGATTCTAACTCCCAGGTCATTTCCTCAATATCATGGTTTCTCCATAAAACTTTAACTTGAGGTATAACCTTTGAGCGTAGAATATGTTCCTTCTTATTCAAGACTTTAACAGGTACCTCTTCATACGTTAAATCTTCAGCTATCTCATCTGGTTCTAATTCAATAATGTGGTTCGGGTCTTTTACATATTTACGTAACATGGATATATAAAAAACATTATGAATACGAGACATACTTGGCGGTAAGGCGAGTCTATAGGCCACAGTTCCTACTCGATCGAGAATTTCAAATAGACCAATGAATCGAGGGTTTGAGCTTTCTTCTTCGATTCTTGCTTCTGAAATAACACATTCTTGTACTTTCTTCTTCATATTTATCAGCTCCGGGTTTGTAGCTTGAGCAGCTTTAACTTTATCGATTAAAGCTGGTTGTACGCGTATATTCGACATCATCATGTGGGTCCTTGGAGTCTTTAACTCTATCTCCATCCTTTGTAAGTCATACGAAATGGGTCTTGGTGTTTGACAATATCGCACTCGTACCCGCATACGATCTTCTACTCAACGCGTTAGCTACAACGTTCGTTTTTCCAGGATGGCATTAAATGGTATGTTCGAAATCTTTCAACAGCTCGAGCCAACGTCTTTGGCTCATGTTACGTTCGTTTTGGGTGGAGAAATATTTGAGGGTTTTGTACTGGGTTCAAGGTCAATATAAAATTTGATTTCACGCTCTAGGGGTAGGCCATGAAGTTCTTCGGGAAATACGTCAGGAAATTTATTAACAATAGAAATATCATTCAAATTTGACGTATTTTTGTTTAAAATCCGTGATATGGGCTAAGAAAGCTTGACATCCGTTTTTCAATATACGAATGACTTTATGGCTAGAAATGAAAATGAATGACTTTAGTGGTTTGGTTGCTTGAATTCGCATAACAGATTGGTTAGGAATATGAAAGCTAACAACTTTACGAAAATAATCAATTTTAGCATGATGAGTAGTTAACCAGTCGATCCCTAAAATCACATCAAATGCAAGTATTTTCAAAGAGATGAGAACAACAGGTAATGTGAGGGTACCAATTTGAATCAAACAAGATTTATAAACAGTGGATGTAACGAAGGTTTCTCCCAAAGGAGTTTCAACAGATAAGTCAAAGTCTAATTTCTCTGGAGTCAAATTTAAACGTTGAGCACAAGCAGGTGAAATAAAAGAATGGGTAGAACCGGTATCTAATGAGGTATAGACTTCACAAGAGTTTATGATTAGCTTACCCGCGATAACTTTGTTCGGGTTCATCGCTTTTTGGGAAGTTACGACAAACGCTCTCCCTTAAACTACCGATTTTGACTTATCCGGGACAACCTTTGGTGTCACTGTCCCAGCTGGACTTGACTTCATTGTATGACAAAATTGAGCTAAATGACCTTCCTTTCCACAATTGAAACACACTTTGGGTTGCTGCAGTTTGGACTGATGTGTCCCTGTTGGTTGATTTTGCAATCAATGAATTTGTGCAAGTGTACACAGTCAACAAGTAATAAAGTGATAAGATAGAGTGTCAATCCCACAGAGAATTCTAATTAATAAATTCCAACTACTAGCACTATATCAATCCAATTTTATTTAAACAACCATACAGTGTGATTTTTCTAAATAATAAAAATAAATTAAGCAAATAAAATAGATTATCCTAAAATAAATCAAATAAAATAAAACTAAGATTTTAACGAATGAATTCAGATAAATAAAGATTAAGACTTCAATATCCCCAATTATGAACTATAAATCAATTATCCAATTATCCCAATTAGTATGCCTACTGAATTGTTAACAGGAATTCTCAAATGCCAAAAGTCCTTTTCCAAGTGATCAATTGACTTCTATTTAATCCAGATTAATCTTGCTATATTCCTATGCAAAACAATTGAATTAAACTCCTTCAATTCCAATTCCTTATGTGTTACATGTGGTGAACATATATTTCCATTCAATTCACAAACCTAATTATTCGTCATGCAAATAACTAAGTCACATGTTATCATGCCCAGTTCTAACCCTAGACCTCCTCTTTCAATTCCTTCTAGAGTAACAAGGTAATTACTGGCCAAATAATTAATCAATAAGCACAAGGCAAGATAAACACTTCACTTTGACATAAATAATTAGAATAAATCAAATAACTAATTTAAAGACATAAAAGGTTCAATTGAAATCTTAATTAAAGAAATTAGTTCATGACAGAAATTAAAACCAACAATCTTTTGCAAATCATCCTTAAAGAATTACACAAATTAAAAGAATGGAGAAGAAGAAACTTTAAATAATCTGTTCTTGATTCCTTGCTTAGGTTCCAATTATCTTCGATAGCCCCAACTTTAGCAACTTAGCGTTTTTTATACTCCTATTCCATCTCTTCACAATCCTTTTCCCAATCAACTTCAACAATTATCAATTAACACCTAACAAATAAGTCAACGGATGATCAACCTTGGTCTTGGTCATCTCATATTATTGACACCTACGAATATTTGGGAAATATACTAACTTGAAGCGCCTCGACCACGATCTTGATTAATTACCATTATGCCATTATCAGCTTCAAAATCCCATATTGCCACTCTTGTTCCCGATTCTACGAAATAGACACTAAACACAGTAAAAACGCTTCTAAATGACTTGAGAATACAATAATTTAAGCCCAAGTATATCCGATTCATGGGTATATTACCCAATCATCAACTACCCCCAAACTTAAATCGTTGCTTGTTCTCAAGTAACAAAACACAAAATAACACGAACAAATAAACAAACATGCAAATGCATCTACAACTATCTATATGTTCGTAATTCCAGCAATTAAATAGCACACTGTATATCCATAAGCCTTAGAAAAATCATAGAAATATTCTAATACATCATGTTAAAGCAGATCAATAATATCCCAACAATCAACAAATCTAAATCTGTTATTACTGATATCGTGAGTGTGTGTTCAACAACCATGGTAACCAATGAAAAGCAAAAATATGAAAGATAATAGACTTCTTAGAAGGCATCATACAGTATAAACTTGAGAACTCATCAAATAAACTTGATTCGGCTGAAATCAAACAATTACCTAAATTCAAGGGTCAAAATAGAATACTAATGTTTTTTTTATTATTATTAACGGGGGCTTTTTTTTTTTTTTTCACATATTTTCATTTATTTTTTCTTTTTTTTCTCATGACTATGCATTGTCTTATTCCCTTAGGCTTTTCAGTGTTACCTTAACGAGCTTTCGACCAACGACTCCCAAGCCATTAAGACTTTAGGGAGCTAGGTGTAGAGACAATCCCCTCGGGCTTACTTACTCAAGTAACAAAGGTCACAAAACTAGACAAACATGCCACGGTGTTTATTATTATTATTTTTAGTTTTTTTTTAAAGCTTATATACTCCAAATATTTTTCCCCCAAACTTGAGTTTATATCTAAATTCAGTCATCTCTAGCTATTCAAATTGTTCCTTTATTTCACTAGCATTCATCCTTTAGAAGTCTATTATCTATCCATTTAAAATTTCTTAGCTAACATGGTCATTTTGCAAGTGCTATCTTGATAATAACAGTGTCAAATAGATAAAGATGTAAATCATGTCAAGAAAATCATATCACTAACTTAATAATCCTTACTAAACTTGTTCATGCAATTTTAATTTCATCATTGGCCCCAAACATACGTACTATCAAAAGCTGGAATTAACAAGCAATCCTAAATGCAACATTTAACCAACAATAACAATCCAAATTTTTCCACAAACTATTAACAATCTACAACTGCAAATAAAAATCAACTACCACCAAACTTTTCTAGAGCAATGTCCTCTTGCGAAAAATATATCAATATAAATAATAGAGGACTTCCCTGACGAGCTTATTCCTCAGGTGGAGCATCATCATCCTTGCTCATCTCTAGATCGGAAGGGGGAAACACAGGCAGAACAGGAGCAGTAGGGAACTGGCTAAGATTAACGCCCGGGTACAGTTGGGCGTTCATGGCATTCTGGGCAGAAAATTGGTCAACCAAGTATTTTTAGATGACATCCTGGCGTTCCGACAGGCGGACATTCTGGGATTCTAGATTGTAGAACCATCCGTCTATTTCACGCTGGACAGCTTCGGGGACAACACCACGGTGAGCAATAGATGAGGGACCATAACTAGGTGGAGCTTAAACTGGTGGACTAGGTGGAGCATCAGCTTGAGAAATTATAAAACCCAATCCATGTGGGTGATTGGCACCTCCTGTCCACACTTTATACCTATTGATCAACTTATGGTCTAACACAGGCATATGCATTTAAATCATCTCATCTGATTTCCATTTGACCTTAAACTTAGCACACAAAACGCAAATGAGAGATGGATGGGGTAACCCTCCTGTGGTCCCTCGTCGTGACGCTCAGAGAATAGACTGCTGAATAAGGTGGCCGACATCAATTTTCAACCCTTGTATTATGGAATATAACAGGACCGCCCGTTCTTTGGTTACATGGATCACATGTGTGCACATCATTAATTTGGCACATATAAAGGCATACCAAGCCTTTCCGTATAAGCTAAGGTGTGATAAGGGAAATGTCATACTACCCCGTTCATGCATGGTCCATGTGGTGCTCGGTTGACAAAGCTCGCGAATAATTTTTTCATAATCTGGTCCTTGACTCACTAGACCCGCATACTCATCATTGTGTCCCTCCAACGGTAGTTGGTAGCAACCGTTTATGTCCTCGTCACCAATTTCAACAGTTTTCTCCCTCACATACACCTCATAGTGGAAGTGATCGGGCACGTTGGCGTAGAATTCTTTGACAATGGCAACTACTACTGGATCGGATTGTTCGGTGAGTGAAAACCAATTTCTTTCAACAATCATGACGGTCATGTCCCCATCCTTCGTTTGATCAGGCCTTAGACTGGGTTCGGGGACTAGTGAGCGGGTAGCCATCTTGTTGTAGCATTCCTGTGCCTCAGTGGAGACAAACCTTCGATTATCAAATTTTGGTGGAGCCGAGGCGGACCCGGAACCTTCACCACGTTGACGCTTCGATGCCATGTATAAAAATCTGCAAGAAGTCGCAGGCACATGTATTAGAATTTAGCATCATGCGAATATGTATACGTCTACCCAGATCATAACCATAAAAAATGTACTTTGCGTATATGGTTGGGGGTATAATGAGGCATATATTAGCAAGAAAGTTAAAATTTTAGCAATTAGCCTCATTCTATGTCTACAGAGCAAATTTGGTCAAAGAAGTGAGTGATATGCCCATAAGATTTGACATGAAACAAGTCTATGGCAATCTACCATATACATTCTGTGCATGGGGGTTGTAAAACTATGTAGACTAAAAATTTCTTATCAATTACAATCACATAGTTAATGGATGTGCAAGTTTGACAAAATAAGAGTACCATAGAGATATAACCCCAAGTAATTATCAATACAGTTTAGCCCCCTCCCACTCTAGCAATATATCCATTTAACAGTAGTCATGTGACTCTGGAATGGCAAGAAAGTAAGTAACATGCAAGGACAAATATGGCTTTGTGTGTACTTAACCCTGACATTGAGTTAGGCAAATTATCAAACACCGCGTGTGCAGTTCATATATTGCTTGAAATACTTCTAATTTGTCTAACCCTTCCGACCCCAAATATGCACTCACCATGGAAATAACATAGTCATGATAATCCGAACTCATTAGCGCCATGTGTATGGAAGAAGGGGTAGAAATAGATCGAGGATAGCACCATACATACCTTGGATATGAGAAATCAAAATAACAAAGAAAGAGATCCCAATGCAAATAAAAAAGTTGTAATTAGCAAAGCATGTATGTTATGACTTGAATGGGAAAGAAGTTATATTAGGGGGAAGGGGAAGAGTTCAAACACTGCACGTGCAAAGCAGTTAATCAAAAGAAATTGTGAAAAGTCAGGCTTTTTAAACTGTTTAGGATTCCCTATCTGACCCTCAGCGCCGGGGCGCTGGTTTTGAGCGTGGATGGAGCGTTGGGCTAAAAGGTCGATGGCGATTGATGAGTCTAGCCGGCGGGCGTCGATGTCAGCGATGCATTCTAGAGTGCCGGTACTGGTCTTGATTTTGACTAGCGTCGGGCACTGGACCATACACTTTTCAGCGTCTAGGGTCTTTGGGACTCTTTTGGGATCAACGACTTGCGGCCAGGGTATTTGTGATCTATGCTTTAATGGGCGCCGGGGCGCTGAAGATGTTAGTCAGACACTGATGTTGGGCGCCGGAGCGCTTCTCACTGAGCTTATGAACATTTCCTTATTGCACAATCTTGTAACAAATGTGAAAAATGTGAACTTAATTAATTAAAATATTATTCTACTCAATTGTAAAAAAAATAAAGTAAGGAAAATAAAGTAAAGCTAAATCGAATGAACTAAAAACTCCTGGGGTTGCCTCCCCATAGCGCTTGGTTTATAGTCGTCGGCTCGACTTTTCTGTGTTGCTCAATTGTGCATTGGCTCGAAGAGATACACGGCCGTAGATTGGCATTCGATGGGTCCACTCCAATAGTGTTTGAGTCATTGACCGTTCACCTTGAATGTGCACTTTGAATTCGGTTCTTCGACTTCGATGTTTCCGTGTGGTGCGATAGAAACGACCTTGAAAGGTCCCGACCATCGAGATTTTAGTTTCCCAGGAAATAAACACAATTGTGAGTTGAAAAGCAATACTTGTTGGCCCAGTTCAAATGTCCGATCAAGAATTTTCTTATCATGCCAGGCTTTGACTTTCTCCTTGTAAAGTTTTGCACTCTCATAAGCATTGAACTTGAATTCGGCCATCTCATTTAATTGCAGTAGCCTTTTCTCACCTGCTGCTTGTAGATCGAAATTAAGTTTCCGAATGGCACAGTGTGCACTGTGTTCTAGTTCGACTGGGAGATGACATGCTTTTTCGTACACCATCCTATAAGGTGACATGCCTATAGGATTCTTGTAAGCTGTTCGATATGCCCATAGGGCATCATCTAGACACAAGGAGCAGTCTTTTCTTGATGGATTTACCACCTTTTCTAGAATTCGCTTTACCTCCCTATTCAAAACTTCCGCTTGACCATTGGTTTGGGGGTGATACGCGGCTGCAATTTTATGACGAACCCCATACTTTACAAGCAATTTAGTGAACTTCTTATTACAGAAATGAGTTCCCTCATCACTTATGATCGCCCTCGGTGTTCCAAATCGTGTGAAGATATTTTTCTTTAAGAATCAGAGGAAGACGTTGGCATCATTCATAGGTAAAGCTGCGATTTCTACCCATTTGGAAACGTAATCTACCGCCAACAGAATGTACTGATTATTGAAAGAGGATGGGAAAGGTCCCATAAAGTCGATTCCCCACACATCGAATAATTTAACCTCCAAAATTGTGTTGAGTGGCATTTCATTGCGCTTGGAGATATTAACTACGCGTTGGCACAGATCACACTTCAGCACATAGAGGTAAGCATCTTTGAATAAAAAAGGCTAGAAAAATCCTGATTGTAACACTTTGGCAGCTGTCCGATCACCAGAATAATGACCTCCGTAATCTGATGAGTGGCAATGACCTAATATGCTATCCATCTCTTTATGTGGCACACAACGTCTAATCATTTGATTTGTACAAGCCTTAAATAGAAATGGTTCATCCCAATAGTATTGCTTAACATCGTTGAGGAACTTCTTTCGTTGTTGTGAGTTCAAATCCGGTGGTAACACCTTGGCAACCACGTAATTCACATAATCCGCATACCATGGCAATATTGTTGTTACTCAGAGAAGCTGTTCATCCAGAAATTTCTCATTAATCATTACGTTATCTTTTTTCTGCACCTTCGCGTTTTCCAACCCAGAAAGATGATCCGCCACCTGATTTTTGGTACCTTTTTTTTATCCTGGATCTCCAAGTCAAATTCTTGTAACAACAGTACCCACCGTATTAACCGCGATTTGGCATCCTTCTTCTCAAACAGATATTTAATGGCAGAATGATCAGTGTAGATAATTACCTTGGTCCCAATGAGATATGGTCTGAATTTGTCGAAGACAAATACAACCGCAAGTAATTCTTTTTCGGTGGTTAGGTAATTCAACTGGGCATCCGTCAACGTCTTGCTAGAGTAGTAGATAGTGTGAAAAATTTTGTCGTGATGTTGTCCCAATACTGCTCCAACTGCGTAGTCACTGGCGTCGCACACCAATTCAAATGGTAAAGACCAATCGGGCGCCACTATAATTGGAGCCGTAACCAATTTCCTCTTTAATACTTCAAATGCCTCTATACATGATGGATCCATCTTAAAAGGCATGTTCTTCTCCAACAAGGAACATAAGGGTTTCAAAATTTTTGAAAAGTCTTTAATGAAGCGTCTGTAGAAACCCGCATGTCCCAAAAAACTCTGTATTCCTTTCACCGATGATGGAGGAGGTAGTTTCTCAATCGTCTCAATCTTCGCTTTGTCCACCTCTAACCCTGCTACAGAAACTTTATGCCCCAAAATAATCCCTTCTTTCACCATAAAGTGACATTTTTCCCAGTTAAGGACCAGGTTAGTCTCCACGCATCGCTTTAACACTAAAATCAGATTTTTCAAACATAAGTCGAAACTATCACCAAACACAGAAAAGTCATCCATAAATACCTCCAAATTCTATTCGACCATATCTGAGAAGATCGCCATCATGAACTGTTGAAAGGTTGCCGGTGCATTACATAAACCAAAGGACATACGCCGAAATGCAAACGTACCGTATGGGCATGTGAATGTAGTTTTCTCTTGATCCTTTGGGGCTATGGCAATTTGATTATACCCAGAATATCCATCCAAAAGACAATAGAATTGATGTCTCGCTAACCTATCCAGCATCTGATCAATGAACGGCAAGGGAAAGTGATCCTTGCGTGTGGCTTTATTCAGCTTGCGGTAGTCCATACATATTCTCCATCCTGTAACTGTTCTAGTAGGGATGAGCTCATTAGCTTCGTTCTTCACCACTGTCATACCCCCTTTCTTTAGTTTGCACTGTACAGGACTTACCCATGAACTATCTGAGATTGGGTAAATAATACCGGCATCCAACCACTTTATGATCTCCTTTTTCACCACATCCTTCATAATGGGGTTTAGCCTTCTTTGCAGTTCAATGGTTGGTTTTGCCCCCTCTTCCATTAAAATCTTATGCATACAGAATGAAGGTCTAATTCCTCGAATATCCGCTATAGTCCATCCAATTGCTGTTTTGAACTCTCGCAAGACCCGTAGCAGTTTCTCCTTTTGCGTGTCAGTTAACTCTGTTGAAACAATCACTGGTAAGGTGGCATCTTTTCCCAAGTAGGCATACTACAGATGAGATGGTAGCGGTTTTAGTTCTAACACTAGTGGCTCTTCTATTGAGGGTTTGCACTTTTACCTTCCGTTTCGGGCCTATCAAGGGTGTCGAATGGTTGATTGCTTTTCCGGAAGAAAGATGATGTATCTAGCCATTTGACATACTCAACGTCATCTTCAATACCATCGTTGTCCATCCCGAGCAAAATGGATTCTAGTGAGTCCTCTGAATAATTTTTGTGTAACTTGTGATTAACCAATTCATCCATGATATCCACCCGCATGCATTCACCTTTTTCTTTCGGATAAGACATTGACTTAAATACATTAAAGGTGACTTGTTGATCCTTAACTCGCATCGTCAATTCTCCTTTTTGCACATCAATCAAAGTTCTTTCCGTTGCTAAAAATGGTCGCCCAAGAATAATTGGGATTTCTCTATCCACTTCACAATCCAAGATAAAGAAATATGCGGGGAAGATGAACTTATCCACTTTTACTAACACGTCTTCAACTATACCTCATGGATATGTAATGGACCGATCCGCCAACTGCAAACAAACATTTGTCAGTTTTGCTGCTTGGAGTCCAAACTGACTATAGACGGATAGTGGCATCAAGTTTATACTAGCCCCCAAATCACATAGTGCTCATCCGGCCCGATTTTCCAATTTCACAAGGAATAGTAAAACTACACGGATCCTTAAGCTTCTGGTGGTAACTTATTACGAATGATCGCTATTTGCATTCTTGATCAAAGCCACCATCTCTCTCGAACTTACCCAATTTGCTCTTTCTCGACAAAACCTCCTTCATAAACTTGGCGTAACTCGACATTTGTTCCAAGGCTTCGGCAAAGGAGATGTTGATATGCAATTTTTTGAAAATATCCAAAAATCTTGAAAACTGCTTATCTAACTTGGATTTCTGAAATCTTTGTGGATACAGTATGGGAGGCATTGTCATAGGTGGTTCCGGTGCTTTTTGCTCTACGATTTCATCTTGACATTTTTCGGTTTCACCACTCCTTCTATTTCATCTGTTGTGTTGTCCCTCTTTTCCTTATCCTTAACTGTCTCTTGCAAATCCTTTCCACTGCTTAAAGTCACTGTCTTGCAATGCTCGTCTCTGCCCGGATTTATCTCTGTATCACTAGGGAGTGTTCCACGTGGGCGATTGTTCAATGCATGTGTTATCTGCCCCAATTGATTTTCCAGATTCTTTATCGACGCACCTTGGCTTTTCACATTCATATCTACTTGATTCAATATCTTATCTTGTGCCTCGAGCTTTTTGTCAGTAGCTCTAATGAATTTTTCCAAGGCTTCCTCCCAACCTGGTTTCCCTTCTGGTTGTTGTTGAGTCTGATTTTGAAATTCGGATGTGTTTTGTTGTCTAGGCGCTTGAGCTTGAGTTTGATTGTTACTCCATAAAAATCTCGGATGATTTCTCCAACCCGGATTATATACGCTTTGATTTGGATAAGGTTGGGTAGATCGATTATAGCTCCCTACGAACTGAGCTGATTCAGAATTTATGGCACATTGATCCGTAGCATGACCCCCAGCACATAATTCACAAACCATTGCTACCTGCTGTGTGGATGGTGGACTCCATGTTTCCATTTTCTTAGCTATTGCGGCCACCTGTGCTGATAATGCTGTCATAGGATCCACTTCAAACTTTCCCGGTGTTTTCGGAGGGTTCGACCTAGTCATAGGCCACTGATAGTTGTTGTTGGCCATCGTCTCTAACAGCTGATACACCTCATCAAAATTTTTAGACATGATCGCTCCACCTGCTGCTGCATCAATACAGGCTCTTGTGGATGCGTGCAAACCACCACAAAATATCCCCAACAACATCCACTATGGAATTTCGTGATGTGGGCACTTACGGAGCATATCCTTAAATCTTTCCCACGCCTCATATAACGATTCTGAATCGAACTGTGCAAATGTGTGAATATCGTTTCGTAGTTTTGCCGACTTCGCTGGTGGGAAAAACTTAGCTAAATTTTTTTGAGCTAAGTCATCCCAAGCTATGATTGAACCGGGAGGCAAAGAGTGTAACCAACTCTGCGCTTTATCTTTCAATGTAAACGGGAACATCCTCTACCTTATAGCATCCTTCGATACATTATTGAACTTGAAGGTGTCTCAAACTTCCAAGAAACTAAAGATGTGCTCATTAGGATCATCTATCGAACTACCCCCAAACTGGCATGTATTCTGAAGCATCTAAATTGTTCCCAGTTTTATCTCGAAACTATTTGCATTGATTGTCGGTCTCCTAATACTCGACTTTATATCTGTGACATTCGGCATGGCATAATCCCTAAGCGATTTTTGTTCATCTCTTGCCATGTTCACTGGAATTTCTTGTTCTGCCAGATTTTCTTCCTTAGGTGACACTACAATAGTCAACTGCAATTTCTGGAACTTCCTTTCGATATCGCCTGTATAAGGAAAAAGTTCCTTTTTAGCCCTTGATCTAGTGTGCATACACTCGCGAAGAATTCCTGCAATTACAAGAAGAAAATTAATTAACGTTTAAATTAAGACCGAATTGATTATAACTAATATGGAATTAATATTAATAAAGAAGTCCTCGATAACGGCGCCAAAAACTTGTTGGTTGATTTCGCAATCAATGAATTTATGCAAGTGTACACAGTCAACAAGTAATAAAGTGATGAGATAGAGTGTCGATCCCACAGAGAATTCTAATTAATAAATTCCAATTACTAGCACTATATCAATCCAATTTTATTTAAACAACCATACAATGTGATTTTTCTAAATAATAAAACTAAATTAAGCAAATAAAATAGATTATCCTAAAATAAATCAAATAAATAAAATAGATTAGCCTCGTATTGCGATATAGTCATATTGTTTTGTTCCAAATTGATAAATTCCACCTCCTTCATGTAACAAATACTTTCTGGAAAGTATTTGTCGTTGAACAATTCTTGGAACTTCTCCTAAGACATCTTAAGTGCGGAAAGATGAGTGCGTTTTATAGATTTCCACCAATAATATGCCTCTTCACGCAACATAAAGGTGGTGAAGGGAACCTTTTTCTCTTCAGTGCATCCCAAGACATCAAATATCTTGGTAATTTGCTTAATAGGCCTTAAGTGGCTCTGACTTTCCAAAAAACTCTGGTGGTCCCAACTCCTTGAATTGCTTAGCAGTGACCAACCATGATTTACCATTGTCTCCACCTGCATTTTGAACAGGAGTCTCTCTCGTTTGGTGTTGCATGAATTGTAGAAAGCTCCTAAATATCCCATAGTTCATCATTTGGTCGGTGTTGTTGTTTACAAGAGGATTATTACCTTCTTGATGCACATTATCCTGGTTATTGGTTAGCGATGTCTCAATGGTCGCATGTGCTCCATTGCTTATCTCAAAATTTTCAGATGTCATTCTCAAATACTGCCACAAAACAAGGGTTAATTAAAGAAATTGGCATGCCACATATTATCCCTATATTATGAACGACCAATTAAATAACAAATAAGCTTAGGTAGGACACACTAGCGAAGGTTTTACTCGTCTCTCCCCTCCTAGTTCTAACCTCAGATTTTCGCCAGAGATCATATTCCTAAGCTCTGATACCAACTTTGAAGCCCCCATAATAGGTCCATACAACCCATTCTGAGTCGCCAAATACATGGTACAGAATTTAAATTCAAACTTCTTTTATACAATTGTAATGCAAAATACGACATCACAATAGCTGAGTTTCAAAACAATATTGTCTCGTAGACAATATCCAAACTCAAATAAAGTCCTCATTACAATTATTGTTACACTATTTTACAAAATAGTGAGGACTACTATAAAAACCATCTTGATCCATTACTCCAATCCCCGACTAGTCCCAGCTATATTCTCGCCTCCTGAGTAGAATAATGGAACCAAAAGAAAAAGGGTGAGCTCAACTAGCCCAGTAAAGAATATTATGACTAAGATAATGTAGAACAAATTATCCTTAGTCCTCAACAGGGAAAAATTTGATAGAATACAATAGATAACAAGGTTTTTATCAACAACTGCAACGAAAACAACAATCCATTAGAAGAGTCAAATAGAGTATGATGTCTACTATCTTCTATGATTTAAAAATCCATCATCAATATTTTATCCTTGTAATACCAATCCATAGACATTTCACATCATCATCGAATTATCCATGCACTATGGGCCAAGGATATTCGTTAGTATCACCAGTGGTCATGATCATGCCAAACAACTGTCCATCTATGCACTACGGGTCAAAGAGAATTTTCACCATATCATTTGTCTGTAACATTACAGGTTATGATTATACCAATAAAAACTTTCCTGGTCATAATCATACCAATTAACGGTACATCTATGCACTACGGGCCAAAGATGACTTTCATCATAATATAAGCATGAGGATAATGACAATGATATAAGAATTCAATTAAATGAGATTAAGGATAAATTTTAAAGATTTATAATTTAATTTATCCAGAGTTCAAGAATGTCCAAATTGTCAACATGATAATTGCTCTGTGGAGAAAAATTCAAGAATAATATTCATGTATCAAAAATAATTTGGACAGAAAAGAAATCACTTATCATGAATAGTACCCCGTGAATAGTACTCGAATGAATAGTACCTCGTCAGGCAATGTGATAGCCCCGAATTCGGGTCCCAAATCACCGCGGATCCGGTACAATCATTCTATAACTATTGCGGAAGATATAAATATAAATTGTTTATACATTAAACATTGCACACTATTTTTCCAAGGTCGTGTAACCTTAACGTATAAACAATTCATAACCTAACTGACATACAATGTCATTATCATATATTACTGATACATTTCGATTGCACACATAAACTAAAGCTGGAATTGGCTTTAACTTTTTCTTGTATCTGACGTATTCGTCTTAATCTGCAATGTTTATCATGATATAGCAAGGGTGAGCATAAGTTTGCCCAGCAAGTATAAGTTTAATTGAGGATATATCATGATTGAAAGAATTTAAATAATATTGTGACAACCAGAATTTTCATAAGTTATTAAAATAAGAATTTAATAATTGAAATTCTCATTACGATATGATTAATGTAACAATCTAGAATTTTAATTGTAATTATAAATATTTATTGAATTATATAAATATTTAATGGATGTGTTTATTGTTGAATATATATTTGTTTAATTTGATTTGATTTGATTTGGTTAATTATTTGATTAATAAATAATTAATGGGTTAAGAAATTAATTGTTATGAGATAATATTCTAATTTAATTTAATAATTAAGTTAGAGAGTTTAGAATGATTAAATAATTTATTCAATAAATTTTTATTAGAATTAATTAAATTAAGTATAAAACTTAATTAAATAAAGTGTGGTAAATAACTATATGATAAAGGAGTTATTAAAATAAATTAAAGAAGTTTAATTTAGTTTTGCCAAACAAGGCTTAAATATATTAAGTCTTTACTTTTTAAAGAGTTTTGCCAAACAGAGCCTTATGGCTTTTGGATTTTTGTTTTTGAATTATTAATAATATAAATTAAATAAATAAAATATAAATAATATATATATTAATTTTTGGTAACCGATAATAGTTATTAGTATAGTTATTAGAACGTCAGTTTTAGACGTTTATTTGCGTGCATTGGATTGTGAATTAGACGTATAATGTATTTGGTCTAAGTGTAAGAAAACAGAGAGAGGAAAAGATTACAGCGAAATTGTGGGAGTTTGAGAGTTGAGAGAGTTTGAGAAAGAATTAAGGGAGGATTCCTGAAACTTTCCAAGTAACTATCTGTGGTGAACAAGGATTTCTCAAGCGATAGAAGGTATTATTCATAACCTTCTTATTATATATGCATCTATATGTACATATATTTGTTTTCCTAAGTTTCACGGTGTTATAAAGTTTATAAAAGTTTCTGTAATCCAAATGTTTATAATTGGTTATGAAATTATGTGCTTATGTAGTTGTGATGTTATAATTAGTATATATATATATATATGTGTGTGTGTGTGTGTGTGTGATTTTATGCTAAATTATGTTTAACAGAGGAAAAAAAAAATTTACACTGAGTATCTGTATGAACGTGGTTTATAGGAATACCAAAATTAGCCTTTTGATTGTTAGTTAAATGTGAAATTGAACTTTGAGTATGTCAATTTGGTAAGAAATAAAAAGAACGCAGTTAGAATGAACTAAGTTGGTGTATAATCGGGATTACAATGTTATTTTTTGTTAAATAATGTCGACAATGAAGTTTTAGGTTGAAACCATGGTATTCAAGAATTTCTAGAGTTGTTGTTCAATTGTTTTAATCAGTATATATATGATGGGTAACGTTTATGTGTAATTTATGTATGTTATACATGATAAATTGGTGTTAGAATTAAGATACAGTCAACAAAATTTAGTTATTTTGTTCTTCGTGGTTGGGTGTTACGTAATTGAACCCCATTGTAAAATTCGCTTGATTGCCAAAACTAGGCGAAGTTCGCTTTCAAATATTGAATTTCTTGCCCGGCTTTGGAATTCATACCGCGCCCTTCTGTCTCGCGCCTAATATTTGGAATTGTGGTATGGGTAGGACAGTTTTGACCTCTTATAGTAAAATGGCCATAACATTTGCATACGAACTCCGATTGCGGTGATTAAAGATGATCCGAAACGAGGATGTACAACTTACGTTGTTTAAGTTTTTCAATTTGAGGTCGGGATCAGGGGTCAAAATGGTCATTTGTGGGACTGATATGTATTAGGAGGCAATCGGAGGGCGTCGGGAATTCACATATGCAAATGTAGTGCTCTTGACAATAAAAGATGTTGTCCTAAGTTATAAAACATGAGTATTAGTAAATATAATGATGCTTAACATTAATAAATGATGTATTAGATAAGTTGTATAAGCATACTAAGCACACACGTGAGAGATGAATTGGGCGTGTGACGAAAGAACGTCGAAACGCCGTGCCAAGTGTTAATGAACTTAAAAAGTGTTTCAACTCAATTGAAATGAATATTATAAGATATAGAATGGATTTAATATAAAACCAATAAGTAGTCCTAGCAAGACTTAAACATTTGAATGAACTTCGAGTTTGACTAAGAAGAAATATAGTGAGTTATAAGTCTAAAGTTAACACGATCAAATTGAACATTGTGTATTGATTAATAGGAAGAGTTATAGGATGTAGATTAAAGTTTATAGTACAACTACTATGCATTGCTATGTGACTAATAGTTAATGTGAATGATTATATAATTTTGTAGGGCACGTGAAGTACAGATAACTGTAAGCTGTTAAACTGTTATTGGTAAACAACGATCAAGGCAAGTCTTTCAGTTCCTATTTGCTATGTGAATTTGATCTTTATTGCAAAGAGCATGATGTGTTATATATATATGTTGAATGTATGAAATGTTAAAGTCAATTTATGACTACGTTGTTTGACTAAAGCATGTTGATTGAGTAAGGAACTCAATCTTTATAATTGTTATATGAATTGTAGAATGTATGTTATGTTAGTCCGATTTTTATGAAATATATGTTGAGCATGTTATTATGTGCTACGTGATGTATGAAAACTGTTAGATTTTGCTGGGTTGTCGAGCTCAACCTTGCAAATAACCACTTTTGCAGGTTCAAGATTCAAGGTAAAGTTATGTCTTACTTGAAAAATATGAATCAGATGTCATACTTGAAGAATTATATACTTTGGTTGAGTTATGATTATTTGAACCATGTTTAAGGTTCTGAACAATGTATAAATGTTGAACTATAATAACGTTTTGCGATATAAACTATTGTAGTATTAAAATGATTCTAAGATATTTAGATGTAAAGGTTGAAGGTTTTGGGAACAAGGATAGTTTGTAATAAGAAAATTTTAATTATTCCGCAAATTTCAATGGTTGTATTATTGTTTAATAATGTAAAATTAAAGGTTGAATGTATTATTAATGACCGAAGTAGAGAATTAAATTGTATGAATTTTGGGGTCGTTACAAATATGCTGACTATAATTCAACAATATAGTTGTGAATTAGCATGAACAAATTTTTATAACTGAATGAACATTGAACATGAACAAATATATCTGGACCGAATGGTAATGAAGGTGATCAACCTTTCATACCTGATGAATACATGCAATACGCACAGGGTGCAATTAAACAATTCATAAACATGACAATCAACAATGAATAACCACAAGTATATTTGAATGAAACAACTAGAGGTCGAGTTAGGAAAAAGTTGCACAATAAATAAGTATAAGAAACTTGCCTGTTCGATCGATTACTGTTACGCAATTTATTAAGCTTTGACTGAAGACCTAATATATAAATAATATCGATATACAAATTAGAATAATATCATCACTGTATAATACTATTATATATAATCATAGAATAACCTAAACACATAACACATAACCCTATTCGTCTATACAACACCTAAAACCTAACCTCAAGTTAAACTTTTACAGTATGAGTTGAACCCGACTTAATTCTAACATCCCGACGGTCTAGTCGGATAATGCTCGAGTCTAATGTCGCTAAGACTCGGTCTAAACACTTAACAATTAACTTATATATTTTCTATTAAGTCAAAGTATTTTTCATAGGCTCGTAATAATTTTTAAATAATTATTACTATTTATTATAATTTTTCAATCACTTATATCATATTTATATAATATAAATACCAAATTATTCTCTTATCATTAATATTTATTTAATATTAAATATTAATGAAAATTATAACATAATATTATAATATATTCATAATATATCAATGTATTTTAATACTTTAATTTCTCATTTATATGATTTTTAAACCTTTAAATCCATTATCCGATAATTGCTATTAATATTAAAATATTAATATTTTCATGGAAAAATAGCAAAGGTTATAACAGATTAAATCATTTTTATATAATTTTTAAAGCATTAATTCTAATTTTCTATAATTTATTTAATATATTTATTAAATAAATCCATTACCATTAATATTAATTTATTAATAAAATTCATCACAAAATATCAAAAGTTATTAAAAATAATTTTAAATATTTTCTAACACCATAATATAATTTTTCATGATTTTCAAGTATTAAAATCATTTTAAAATAATTTATTTAATATTATAATTAAATAAATTAAATACCTTTATATTCCAAAAATATTAAATATTTATGAAATATACTCAATATAATTTAAAACTATTTTTTAGGCTTTAAAATAATTTTTAGGAATTTATTTTGTATTTTTAATAATTAAAAACTATTTTTTTCTATTTATTTAATAAAATAATTCATTTTTCGAAATTAAGTTTCACTAAAGGGTCCTATAGCGATAGAACCGTCGCTATAGGTGTTCTTCACAAACCCAAAACATGCTATGTCAGTTATCAAGTTGCTAGGTTTGATCACATGTAGATCTGTGATCATAAGGTTTCTAGGCTTGTAATTTTGTTAGAAATGTAGTACTAATGTAATACTACAATCACCAACTTGTTTCGTGGCCATACAACAACATACCAACAAGATCTAGACTCCCAAACTTCTTGTCAGAGCTGTTCTTCATTTTTGGGTTTTCCAGAAATGAAGAACAGTTGCAGGGTACCTACTTTGGTGCTCTGTACCTTTGATTCTAAGCATTATTTCTGTGATCTAAGAGTTCCAACATGTAGTATACATGACAGGGTACAATATCATAACATTAGATCCATCTAACAACATTACATGAACAAGATCTGGCATGGTCAAACCATGTCAGAAAACTTGTTCTTAACTTTTCTGGGTTTTCCAGATTTCACAAAAACAGGAGGTCAACCCAAGTTTGACCACGATTATCTTTCACTATAGTTGTGATATAAGTGATCTAATAGCATGTATGTCTAGTCTACATATCAGACTACAACATCAAAACAACAACTTGGCTAAACTGCTAACACACATCAAGATCTAAAGCCTTGAAAAGCTTGTCAGACGAAATTTGGAAATTCTGGGCTGCCTAGATTTCAGTTGGTCATGGTTGGTCAACTATGTTTAACTGCTTATATCTTGAGATCTAGACATGTTATGGATGTGATTCCACTTCCAGTCTACTCTCCTCATGGCAAAGAACAAGACTATAACTTAAAACACACCTAATCATTAACACAGAGAGATCTATGAGCCCTGACATATGGCTGTCAGGCCATATTTTAGGGTTCTTGGTCAGTCCTTAAAACTTGATTTTCTAACACCTAGATGTTATGGATCCTTGATGTAATATCTTGGATCACTAAATAACATCTCTTAACACAACTTTAACCAATAACTAATAACTTTTAACATCAAATACATAGATTTTCAAGTTAGGGTTTCTATACCTTAAAAAGCTTTGATCCTTTGATTTCTGATCCATGAATCTGTTATTGGCTTTCTAAGAGGCTAACATAGCTTAACTTTTGTTTCCCTTCCTCTCAAAATTTCGAAGTTTGAAGGGAGAGAAAAGGTTTGACTTGAGAGAAAGCTAAAGTAAGTTAGTTTCTTAACATTTAAGTTTATAAACTTTGATTCAATGTATCAAGACTTGCAAGGTGACAAAATATATCAGATTTGGTGAGATTTAAGCACATGGGATAAGTTAGAGCAATGACTCACCAAGATTGTGTAAATCTTTTACTTCAATTTTAATAAAAGGGTATTTTGGTCATTTCGCACCCACTAAGGGTATTTAGGTCTTTTCCCCTATAATTTGAAGGGAATTTTAGACATTTCCCTTTTATTCCATAACATTTAACACTTAGGCATTTAAACTTAGCTTTTGAATTCCCAAATTAGGGTTTTGGATATTCGAATTAGGGTTTCGAATTTCTGGAACTAAAATTAGGGTTTCCGAGCGTATCGTTAGGGTTTCTAACAGTTCGTTAGATTTTTTTTTATCTTAATCACCATATTCATATCATAAATTTAAGGTTTGTCAGCTATGTAACTTATCTGATCAACATTTGATCCTTATTCACAAATTATACACATAAAAATAATTATAGTTCACATATAGGATCATATATACCGACTCGTATACACTTAGATACTTAACCCTGATAATTCTTCACAAGAATTTTAAATCTAACAAAATCTTATACCTCATTACCAGACTATCACTTACAGTCTACCAAATTATTCAAGTCTTGTCCAAAAATTTTGAAATTCTTAAAATTCCTTTACAGAACTATCAATTCCATACACTTATTTGCTGTCTAGTGTGACACCCCCAAAATAGGTATACATCACCCATCTTGAGTCGCCTAATATATGGTACAAAATTCAAATACAACATAATTATACAACAGTCGTGTAAAATATGACAAAACATAATCTAAGAGTTTTAATAAAAATATTATCATCTAGACAATATCCACACTCAATGGAGTCCTCATTACATTTATTATCACACTATTTAACATAATAGTGAGGACTACTAATGCTATCATCTGGACCGTCACTCCGTTCCCCGACTAGTCCCGACTACGTTCTCATTTCCTGAAGAGAACAGTGAAAGAAAGGGTGAGCTCAACTAGCCCAGTAAGAAATATTATGACTAAGATAATACAGAATAAATTATCATTAGTCTTCAACAATGTTAAACTGATAAAATACAATAGACATCAAGTTTAACTGCAGCGGAATAAGAAATCTATTAGAAGAGTCAAGTAGAACATTATATCTACTATCTTCTATGATTTAAAATGTTTTCATCAATTTTGATCGCTGAGACTCAACTTAATAAATAAACCACATCATCGAGTTATCCCTGCACTACGGGCCAAGGATATTCATTAAATCATCAGCAATTAAGCGACTATCTTTGAATAATCCTAGTCATAATCATACCAAAAAGCGTCCCATCAATGCACTTCTGATCACTCGAGTACTTTTACTACATCATTTATAACATTACAGGTCATGATTATACCGAATAATCCCTGGTCCTAATCATACCAAGTGCATCTATGCACGTAAGCCAAATATGACTTTCATTACAATATAAGCATGAGGATGAAAACAATGACATAATAATTCAATAAAACAAGTTCAAGAATAAATTTTAAAGATTTATAAGTTAATTTATCTTGAAATAAATTACGTCCAAATTGTCAACATGATACTGCTTTGTGGATAAAATTCAAGAATGCTCAGAATAATATTTCCATGAAAAGATACTGGATGAAGTTTAAATATCCAGGATATTCTACTAATTTCATGGAATATAGAAGCCAAAACTTTAACCAACTGAGTATCATAGAATATATGAAACAGCAAATGGATTTTCACCCGCCATGCGGTAATCCACGTAGACAGATCATTTCCACAATTTAATAAGGAATGAATACGAAGGATCATTCACCATGCATGTGATAATCCACATGACATGAGTTATTCCAACGAATAATAAAGAATGGAACCCGATTATGCGTAATCCGCACAGACAGGATATTCCAACAGAATAATAAAGAATGGAATAACAGAAGAATTCACCATGCATGCGATAAACCGCACAAACAGGTTATTCTCAATAGAATAATAACGAATGGAACCAGGTTATGCGTAATACGCACAGACAAGATGTTCCAACAAAATAATAAAGAATGGAACCAGGTCATGCATAATCCGCACAGATAGGATATTCCAACAGAATAATAAAGAATGGAATAACAGAAGAATTCACCATGCATGCGATAGACCGCACAGACAGGTTATTCCAACAGAATAATAAAGAATGGAACCAGGTCTAGCGTAATTCGCACAGACAGGATATTCCAACAGAATAATAAAGAATGGAATAACAGAAGAATTTTACCATGTATGCGGTACTTCGCATAGACAGGTTATTCCAACATAATAATAAAGAATGGAATAAAAGAAGCTCTCTTCATGAATACGAAAGAAATAATACCCCTTACCTTAGAAAGAAATTGGATACTGGAGTAGAGAGGTAGCAGACTTCTCTTCTTCTTTCTCTCTATAATTTCTCTCTATAATAATTTCTCTATAACTTTAGTGAATTGGTGAAAAATGAAGAAAGAATGAGCTTCTATTTATAGGAAAATATAGTTTTGATAATTGCACGTTTTGGGGCTCGAAATATTACAGTACAATACCTTCAACTTTTCTTTCATTTTTAATTTAGTCCTGCAAGTATTATCAAACTTGCACCACCTCCCCTAATAGTAAATAATGTGAATCAATAGTTCAATCATGTGAATTAATAGTTATAATCATGTGAAAATATGAATTACAGTATAGTACCTCCATCTATACCTCCATTTTTAACTTAGTCATGCAAGTATTATCAATCTTGCACCAACTCCCCTAATATTACAAGAATGTGAATCAATAGTACACACATTTGAACAAATAGTTATAATCATGTGAATTAATAGCAATTAATTGCTCATTTATCCGGTTAATTACCCGACTTGTCAGTATAACTTCCATACATCAATTAATATCGAAATAAATGTCGATTTCCACTAACACTAATAATTCCAACACAATGAAACTATCAATTTCATCTTTAATCAACACGAACTTATTCATCATTAATATTATAACTCAAAATATTTAACAACCAGTTCGTTCCTTGGAAAGAGGGGGCTTTCCGATAAGGATTTCTCTTTATTGGCGCGCAATTAGATGACCAAACCTCTCCCTAACAGAACTTCTAGACATTGTAAATATTGCAATTTAATAATATGAATAACGTTGTCGTCTCAATTATTGATTTAATAATATATCATATTATGCATATGATCCTGTGACAATAATCGAATTAATAATATGAGAGATATGATACAACAATTACTGTAGCAATAATTGAGTATAACTGGGTGACTTCTCACGTAAGCATCAATAATTAATACCGTGTGCTACTATGCAACCACGCGTATTACTGTACTTTTACTACCGGGTAGTTCAACAATTTAACGGTAAAACTTCCGCCGTTATTTTGTTAAAAAGATAATTATGTCATTTTCTAACTATGACAATACTTCCGTTATGGGTCCAAAGAAGTTGATTGTACTGAAATCGTATTTAATATTCCTGTTAAAACGAATATTCCCCGACCAATCGAATATTATATAACCACTTGCTAACTTTGCAAAATTTGTAAATATTACCCACAACTATAACATTATATTAAATCCACACCATAATATTCAAAATATATTTCGATAAAATTATTCTTTATTCATAAAAGTTGGGGTCTTACAACCTCCCTTTCTTACGAAATTTCATCCTCGAAATTAGGGTGCGTACCTGGTATGTCGAAGAGGTGAGGATACCTTGATTTCATCTCAGATTCTAACTCCCAGGTCATTTCCTCCACATCGTGGTTTCTCCATAAAACTTTGACTTGAGGTATAACTTTAGAGCGTAGAATATGATCCTTCTTATCCAAGATTTTAACAGGTAACTCTTCATATGTTAAATCTTCCTCTATCTCATCTGGTTCTAATTCAATAATATGGTTCGAATCTTTTACATATTTACGTAACATAGATATGTGAAAAACATTATGAACACGAGACATATTTGGCGGTAAGACGAGTCTATAGGCCACAGTTCCTACTCGATCGAGGATTAAAAATGGGCCAATGAATCGAGGATTGAGCTTTCCTCTCTATCCAAATCTTGTAACTCCTTTCCATGGAGCAACACGTAACAACACATGATCTCCAATATTTAATTCCATGTCTTTTCGATGAAGATCAGCATAACTCTTTTGTCGATCTTGTGAGGTTTTTATACATTGTCGGATCGTTTGAATCTTTTTCGTAGTCATACATACCAAATTCGGTCCCAACAACGTTGCTTCACCCACCTCATCCCAGCATACTAGATAATGACACTTTCTTTCATACAACGCTTCAAATGGAGCCATGTCAATACTTGTTTGATAAATATTGTTATAGGAAAACTCCACCAATGGTAAGAACTTGTCCCAACTTCCCTTGAAGTCAAGGACACAGAGTCTTAATAAATCTTCAAGAGTTTGAATAGTCCTTTCCGACTGCCCATCCATTTTAGGATGATATGCCGAACTAAATCGTAAATTCGTGCCCTAATCTTTTCATAAACTAACCCAAAATCTTGATGTGAATCTTTGGTCTCGATCAGAAACTATGGATACTGGCATACCATGCAATCTTACGATCTCGTTTATGTACATACTAGCAAGATGTTCAAGTGTAAAAGTTTCTTGTATCGGTAAGAAATGAGCAGACTTGGTCAATCTATCTGTTAGGTTTGTAATATTCAAGAATGGAATCAAATTGCAAAAATAATGCGGAAACGTGTAAAAATCAGAGTTTTAATATTTTACAAACCATAAACCCGAATCACCCTTTATGCACAATTATTAATTAAACAAAAAATTGAAAAACCAGAATCATACCCTTGAAGATCCGAGCTTCCTCAGGTACAAGTTCACCTCCAATTCTTTTCGCGTTCAACTTGAATCCATCGGGTTTGGTTCCTTCCTTCGATCAACGTTAGCCACCCAAGTGTTTGGCCTCTAGAGGTGATCCACCAAGGAATAATAAAGATTCAAGAAAATGGGTGGTTGGCTAAACCCTAGTTTTTCTATCTCTATAGAAAAAGAGCGTACTCTCCAACTCTTGGAATTATGTATATTTTGATATCGATATAAGACTCCTCTTATAAAGATATCGGGTAACCTATTTAATAAAATAAGGTATTATTTAATTAAACTCTTTTAATTAAATGGGCTCCTAATCTTATTAGGGATAATTAATTAAACTCCTTTAACTAATTTTCCTCCTAATCCTATTAGGAATAAATGAGAGTACTTATATTAAATTAATTTCTAAACTCTTTTAGAAATTAAAATAATAATAATAATTGTAATAATATTAATAAGACTCCTCTTATTAATTTATATTTAATATTTCTAAAATATTAAATAATAAATATTAAGCTATTTAATTTATTCTATCACCATAGATTAAATTAAATATACATAACATATTATTACGATTATGCCATTAACTTCTTAAATAATTATTCTTCCTTTTTATGGTGTGACCCTTTAGGTTCTCCATATTAAACCTTGTGAATAAATCAATTAGAACAATTCTAATCTTATTTAAATAAATAAATTAAATAATTAATTTATTTAAATAAATAATATTTATTCTACTGATAGGATAAGCCTCCTAGCGATCAACGACTTTCCGGATAATATAGATTTCAACATTAATCATAAAAGAACATTTGAGTAAATAGTTACCGCATGATTCAATCCTTCCACCATACAATGTCCCAATTAAATATAAGACATGGAATTCTTTATCAAGTCTTATTTTATTTAATTATATGTATTTCGATCCTTAAATGCACAACTCAAATAATGCAAATTAGAAACTCCTTTCTAATTTCATTCTACCTTAACCAAGGACTCTTTGGGTTGTCATTTATCGAATCGCATAGACATTTCTCTTCTTTTAATAAGTGGTAGATTCTTTATTGATCATACATTATCTCCATGTACAACTTATTATACCCAAGCATACCCTTTGATATACCCTAAGGGTCTTAAGGAATAAGTCAAAGTATAACTCATCATACACAAGATACTATGATGATCACAAGTCCAAGGATCACTTGTTACTACTATCACTACTGAGAATTCCTATTGACGAGCAAGTAAAACTCCATTAGGTATTCCTTAGCGAGCCACGTTCAGTGAACTTATTCTCTAATAAGCACCTACATACTTGCTTTAGTGTCTCCACACAAATGATCATGAGATCAATCATCCTCATCCAATGAGCAAGCAACGTATATGTACTAATCTATCCCATTCACTAATCCCCAATTTAGTAATCCATGATTGGGAACTATTTTAGTTTTAAGCTTTCTAAAATTTAGATCTCATTAGAATGATCATCATCATTATTCTAAAAGCATTGCTTAAAACTATGGATTTATCACATATTATAAAACAACATCATGTAGATAATTAAAAGCCTTTAATAAATTAATACTTTTTATTAATAAATGAATAAGATTGTTACAAAGTATATGCTTTATCATCAAACATGATTGGCTTGTGTGCATACTACTTTCAATCTCCCACTTGCACTAAAGCCAATCGTCATGGTATCTCATACTCTTCTTCTCTAAGTGACGATTATCCTGCTGTTGGATAAGCTTTAGTTAATGGATATGTAATGTTGTTCATGAGAGTCCACTATCTCTATAGTGATTTCCCATCTTTCAATGATTCTAATAATCAAATGAAAGTGCCACAACACATGTTTAGATCCAAGATGAGACTTAGAACTATTCCTAGTTACGTAATGAACTTTTAATCCAAACAATCAACTTGCGACTTCATTTATAGCTATATACTTTGTCTTTATCACTAAACCAAAGAACTCTTTCTTTGTTTGGAACCTTTCCAATTCAACGCACCAATTTGCTTGAGGTAACCCTTTACCTTAAAGTGGATTTTTTTTCGTCTTGGTGCATCTGAAAAAACTTGAGTCTGTTAAGCCCTCTAGTTTTAATTAAGACCCACCATGAATATGATCACATCCTTAGTGCCTTAAGTACTTTAAGATGTTTTCAGCGACTCATAGTGAACTTCTCCATAATATGACCGATCAACATCGTCTCTCGTATATTTCATTGCATGCATGATTGTCACTCATGCGACCTCTCGTTCGAGAGTCTCGTGGGGACTATTAAGAGAGATACACTCCATAGCTCATCGACATGAGACATCTCTTGGAGTTTGCCATGCTAAACGACTTTAGCATCAAATGAATATACATTCCTTGGGTTAAGTTGAGCATCCTTTTAAATCTATCTATATAGATTTGCATCCCCAATAATGATACTCTTCCCAAATCATTCATGGAGGATTGTTTAGACAACTTTATCTTTACTGATTGTAGCATTGGTATATAATTCCTCATCCGTAGTATATCAACATATAATACTAGAAATTTCAAGACGCTCCCACTGACCCTTTTGTACACACAAAAACTCTTACCTCATCGTATGTAACTCTAGATCATCATCTTCTATGATACGTACCTCATCATCATCATCCATGATGAATCCATACCTCCTAGGTATCTTGATGCTATTCCGATTTACGATTGATTTGTGGTATAATAGAATTATCTACGTGTTCCTCTTATTTGACTTATAGTATTTTGTGGTTCTTGAACTCTTCAAGATCTCTTATCCTCCCACTAGCCCTTTTTAATGTTAAACACCTTTATCTTAGAAGGCAGCGTGTTTCGTAACAAACACCTTTTGCTAAGTAGAATTATAGAACATATACCCTAAACTTACTTTAGGATGTCCCACAAATCTGTACATGTCAAATCTTGTCCCAAGCTTATCCTTCGAAACCTTTTCACATAAGTTGGACAACCCTTATCTTAACATACTTAAGATTAGGAATCCTCCTTGTCCATAACTTTTATGGAGTCTTGGGGTGGATTTTGAGGTTACCTTTTAAGTGAGATATCAGCCATTTCTAGGACTTGATCCTGAAGGATCTTTGAAATGTCGGTAAAATCATTATGGACCGCACTATGTCCAACAAGGTATGATTTTTCCTTTCGGATACACCAATCAATTATTACGTATCAAGAGGCGTCCATTATGAGAAAACCATTTGAGATGATCTAGAAACTTATTGCACAAGTATTTATTCCTTGATCTAATCAAAGAATCTTAATACTTTGCCAATTTGTTTCACTTACGAATTCTTTGAACCTTTCAAATAATTCACACTTGTATTCATTAAATACACACATTTAACTCTTTAAATGATCATCTCCTTTTCTTATACTAGTTTGTTCAATTTGTAAAATTATTTTCACGTAAGTCAAGTATACAAAATCCATTAAGTGATATTCCAATCCTATACAAAACATTATTATTATAAATAGAACAACAATTGTTCTTAAATATAATACCAAAGATGTCATTGTCCAACAATAAAATGGAAATAATGTTTCCAACGAGAATCGGAATACAATAACAACTTATTGACTTAATAGACTTGCCGTAGGCATTCTGCTAAACTATAAGTTTCTATGGCTAATGTAGCAACCTTTGCTTCATTTCCCACACATAAGATTATTTATCTTTGTTTAGCTTTCTACTTCTTCTTGGTCCTTCATAAATCTATATTTATGATAACCAAAGTCGATATCCAATATCCAAGTAGAACCTTGACTTAAAGAAAAATTTATTTTAAATCTTGAACAAAATTGTATTTATGTAACCTAAACTTCATTAAGCTTCTTTGGTTAGCCACCGCAAGATACTTCTCGCAGCTTTCTTTCCAAAGGTCCGAGCTTATTGCGATGGAAGCAAACTCCTTTGCTATCCATATCGCTTTTGTTCTTATTATCCTTTGTTTATGCCTTTCTATATACCTTCTTTGAATTGTTCTTCTTTTCAGAAGATCCTTTGGCCCCTACCAGTAAGACATGGTCTTTCTTGGTTGGAAAGTGACTCTCATCATTTTTCAACATGTTAAGCAAATCAACGAAGCTGATATCTAGCTTGTTTATATAAAAAATTCACAACAATTGTGAAAGGAGTCCGGGAGTGAGTGCAAGATCAAATCTTGGCTCAACTCTCCATCCATGACAAAACTCGTTGTCCTAATTGATCAATCAAATTGATAATGTTAAGGACTTTTATCCATCTTTGTAGTGTCATCTGTCATTCTAGATCTAAGAGCTCCTTAGATATCCGATATCTATCGGTCCTACTTTCCTCACCATCAACTACTTGATGTGCGGGAATATAGTAGAAGCATCTATAGTTTCATCTTCGACGTTGAAGCTCGTTACTCATAGATCACGAGCATGATGCATTGAGCCAATCGTGCATCATCTTGCCACTTTCTAAAAGTAGCAATGTCTTCCTCGGATGCATTATGCGCAACCATTGCGGGATAGGCGTATTAAGGACATAAGATAACTTTTCACCATGAGAACTATTCTCAAATTCCTTAACCAATCCGTTTAATACGGTCCCTGTTAAATAACATCTAATATGTTTCGCAGTGATAGTAAATTAGACATTGTAAAAATCTGTAAATGAATATGTAATTAACAATATTTTAACATACATTCTTTTATTAATTACCAAAATAATTTAGGTCTTGTTTTAAATTGGTATCTCCCACTATTTTCTTCAAACTATATTACCCTCACTTATATAGTTCGGCAAAATCTAATTAAAGATTTGCTAGTGAGAATAAGGATCCCATTTCAAATGAATATAGCCTTGTGGTGACACAACAAACTATATTTAAATAAATAGGTAGACAACTTTTGTCAATTACATCAACTATGCAACTGCTTTTCTTTTGCCTCTTACATTATTTTGATCAAGTGGTGGCACATCCGAATCAAAATTATCCAAGTTAAGTCCGACCTAGCACTCCATATATTCAAAAAAGAAAAATATCATCCTTGTGGTGACACAACAAAACAATATTGTTCAATTTTCTTTATAAGCATCAAATGTGATAAATTAACATCTTAAATACTTAATACTTGTCTTGTGGTGACACAACAAACTCATATTAAATATTTAATACTCTATTAATTTTATCATGCTAGAAGGCGACGTTCGATATTCCAAATATCTTTGAACGCTTAGGACTTAATATAAAAATTGAGGGGTTTGTTATTAATCGTCTCATCTTGTTTAGCGCGCATGCACATATATATATAAAATACGCGTTATATTAATAAACATGCGAAGCATGTTTGCATAATATATAATATATATATTATAAGCATGCACATATAGAATACTATATTCTACCTGGATTGATTATGGACTTTATTCTAGTTTGGTTCACTAGAGCCACCAAGTGAACCAAAAGGTCAAACCTAGGGGTGCAAGAATTAATATTTAAATATAACTATTACATTTGATTCTGGGCTCCATTACAAACGGGTCTTGAAGCGCTCCTTGCCCCTTGATCTCTAATTCTTCAAAATTAATTCTAACTATTCTTATTACAAAACTATTTGAAATAAATAGAAACCTTGATCGTGATCGAGGGAAGTATATAGGAGGAGTTAGAATTTACATTAAGGAAAAATTAGAGAAGGCGAGTCTGTGAACCCCATTTAATAAAATCCATACATTCATGCATCCAACTAAAATAAAATCCAATCACATTGGTCGATAGTCCATAATCAATCCCATTTATTATCAAACACATCACCATATGCATCAATAAATAACATTCATCTCATGAATAATAAACATTCAATATATATATTGATATCATTTAATGGGCAAATTTAGTTAGTATAAAATCTAATTTTGAATCAAAATAAACTCCTTTATTTTAATTAATTATGGAATCCAATTCCAATTAAAAAAAACTTTTATTAAAGGAAACACGAATTCTCTTTCCTATTCACAAATAAACTCCTTTATTTTGAATAATATGAAATCTTATTTCATATCTAAATAAACTCCTTTATTTAAGGAAATATGGATTCACTTTCCTATTCACAAATAAACTCCTTTACTTTGAATAATATGAAATCTTATTTCATATCTAAATAAACTCCTTTATTTAAGAAAACATGAAATCCAATTTCAACTCCAATTAGTTATCATGGAATCCAATTCCAACTCTAATTAGTTAGCATGAAATTTAATTTTAAAATTAAAATAAATTTTTTATTTAAATTATAAAATTATTAATAATATATATCATAATATATATATTCTCAAAACATTAAAGTGATTCGGAATGTGATTAAGCATGAAATCCATTTTTAAAATTAAAATAAACTTTTTATTTTAAAATTAAAATAAACATTTTATTTTAAGATTAAAATAAACCTTTTTATTTTAATTATAAAATAGATAAGAATAATATATATATAAATATATTAACCGCGTTATCTCCTTCACGTTCCTTTAATTTGGATCCTGCAGCTTTACAAATATATATATATATATATATATATAGTAATTATATAATCACAAAAGTAATCAAATGATCCTGCAAGTGGAAGTGCTGCATGTTCCACGTGGATCAATATGTTACCATACTAACATCTGCATGTATGGATCACCCACGTGAATCACCAGGAAAGTAACCAGCGAAAATTCGATTTTCAAAAAACAACTACGCGAATTGTCCTTTTTTTTTTCTTATTAAAATTTTATATAACAAAATTATGCCCAATTAAATTATTCTAAACACATATCAATATACATATCAAATTAAAATAATTAATAATTCGCATAAAGATTTGGCTCTGATGCCACTGTTAGGTTTGTAATATTCAAGAACGCAATCAAATTGCAAAAATAATGCGGAAACGTGTAAAAATCAGAGTTTTAATATTTTACAAACCATAAACTCGGATCACCCTTTATGCACAATTATTAATTAAACGAAAAATTGAAAAATAAGAATCATACCCTTGAAGATCCGAGCTTCCTCAGGTACAAGTTCACCTCCAATTCTTTTCGCGTTCAACTTGAATCCACCGGGTTTGGTTCCTTCCTTTGATCAACGTTAGTCACCCAAGTGTTTGTCCTCTAGAGGTGATCCACCAAGGAATAATAAAGATTCAAGAAAATGGGTGGTTGACTAAACCCTAGTTTTTTTATCTCTATAGAAAAAGAGCGTACTCTCCAACTCTTGGAATTGCGTATATTTTGATATCGATATAAGACTCTCTCTTATAAAGATATCGGTAACCTTATTTAATAAAATAAGGTATTATTTAATTAAACTTTTTTTAATTAAATGGGCTCCCTAATCTTATTAGGGATAATTAATTAAACTCCTTTAACTAATTTTCCTCCCTAATCCTATTAGGAATAAATGTGAGTACTTATATTAAATTAATTTCTAAACTCTTTTAGAAATTAAAATAATAATAATAATTGTAATAATATTAATAAGACTCCTCTTATTAATTTATATTAAATATTTCTAAAATATTAAATAATAAATATTAAGCTATTTAATTTATTCTATCACCATAGATTAAATTAAATATACATAACATATTATTATTACGATTATGCCATTAACTTCTTAAATAATTATTCTTCCTTTTGGTGGTGTGACCCTTTAGGTTCTCCATATTAAACCTAGTTGTGAATAAATCAATTAGAACAATTCTAATCTTATTTAAATAAATAAATTAAACAATTAATTTATTTAAATAAATAATATTTATTCTACAATAGGGATAAGCCTCCTAGCGATCAATGACTTTTCCGGATAATATAGATTTCAACATTAATCATAAAAGAACCTTTGAGTAAATAGTTACTGTGACAATTCAATCCTTCCACCATACAATGTCCCAATTAAATATAAGACATGGAATTACTTTATCAAGTCTTATTTTATTTAATTATATGTATTTCGATCCTTAAATGCATAACTCCAAATAATGCAAATTAGAAACTCCTTTCTAATTTCATTCTCACCTGCCACCAGGACTACTGGGTTGTCATTTATCGAATCACATAGGACATTTCTCATCTTTTAATAAAGTGGTAGATTCTTTATTGATCATACATTATCTCCATGTATAACTTATTATACCCAAGCATACCCTTTGATATACCCTAAGGGTCTTAAGGAATAAGTCAAAGTATAACTCATCATACACAAGATACTATGATGATCTCAAGTCCAAGGATCACTTGTACTACTATCACTACAGGAATTCCTATTGACGGGCAAGTAAAACTCCATTAGGTATTCCTTAGCGAGCCACGTTCAGTGAACTTATTCTCTAATAAGCACCTACATACTTGCTTTAGTGTCTCCACACAAATGATCATGAGATCAATCATCCTCATCCAATGAGCAAGCAACGTATGTACCGATCTATCCGGATTCACTAATCCCCAATTTAGTAATCCAATGATTGGGAACTATTTTAGTTTTAAGCTTTCTAAGAATTTAGATCTCATCAGAATGATCATCATCATTATTCTAAAAGCATTGCTTAAAACTATGGGTTTATCACATATTATAAAACAGCATCATGTAGATAATTAAAAGCCTTTAATAAATTAATACTTTTTATTAATAAATGAATAAGATTGTTACAAAGTATATGCTTTATCATCAAACATGATTGGCTTGTGTGCATACTACTTTCACTATCAACAATGACCCAAATCGCATCTATGCCTTAAGAAACCTTGGGAAGACTAGTAACAAAATCCATGGTAATGTGCTCCCACTTTCATTCTGGAATTTCAAGTGGTTGCAATGGACCTTTTGACACTTGATGCTCTACCTTGACTCGTTGACAAGTTAGACACCTTAAGATAAACCCTGCTATCTCTCTCTTCATATTGATCCACCAAAATGTATGTCGAAGATCACGATACATTTTGGTACTCCCAGGATGGATTGCAAACGGTGTGTTATGCGCCTCCATCATGATTTTATACTTTAAGTCAGAATCGTTAGGAACAAAAAGTCTGGAGTTGACTCGAAGTATTCCTTCTTCATCGATTCTTGCTTCCGGAATAGCACCTTCTTGCACTTTCTTCTTCATACGCATCAGCTCCAGGTTTGTAGTTTGAGCAGCTTTAACTTTATCGATTAAAGTCGGTTCCACTCGTATATTCGCCATCATCACATGGTTCCTGAGGAGTTTAACTCTATTTCCATCCTTTCCAAGTCATACAAAAATGGGTCTTTGCGTTGACATTATTGCACTTTCGTGCATATGATCTTCTACTCAATAAATACCTTTGCGTTAGCTTTTCGAGGATGGTATTGGATGGTATGATCATAATCTTTCAACAACTCAAGCCATCGTCGTTGCTTGCATGTTGAGTTCCTTTTGAGTGAAGAAATATTTGAGGCTTTTATGATCCGTATAGATCTCCACCTTCTCTCCATACGGTAATGCCTCCAAATCTTAAGCATAGAAAGCATTTACTTATGCTAACTCTAGATCATGAGTAGGATAATTCCTCTCATATTCTTTGAGTTGTCGAGAGTCATAGGCTATGACTTTCCCACGTTGCATGAGAACACATCCTAACCCTTTGTCCGAAGCATCACTGTAGATGACAAATCCCTCCGAGCCAGATGGTATTGTCAGAACAGGTGCTAAAATGAGTCTCCTCTTGAGTTCTTGAAAACTCTTTTCACATTCCTCACTCCAACCGAATTTTGTATCTTTTCGAGTCAGCTGATTTAATGGAGTAGCGATTCAAGAAAACTCTTCTACGAATCTCCGATAATAACCAGCTAAGCCGAGAAAGCTACGTACTTTGGTCACTGACTTAGGTTGCTCCCAGCTTTGAATTGCTTCAATCTTTGCCGGGTTAACAAATATTCCATGATTTGATATCACGTGCCCAAGGAATGTAACTTCCTCAAGCCAGAACTCGCATTTCTTCAACTTGGCATAAAGCTTATTTTCACGAAGCTTTTGGAGTATCAGCCTCAACTCAAGTGTTGCTCATGGTCTTTGCGGGTTTTCGAGTATATGAGGATGTCATCAATAAAGACGACCACATAGTGATCCAAATATTCCTTGAATACTTGGTTAATCATATCCATGAAGGCAACAGGAGCATTAGTCAATCCAAAAGATATGACTAGGAATTCATAATGCCGTCTGCATCGGATTACGAAAGCGATCTTTGGAATGTCATCGGTTTTAATCTTCAATGATGATATCCTGAATGAAGATCAATCTTTGTAAAGAATTTGGCTCCTTGCAACTGGTCAAACAGGTCATCAATACGAGGCAACGGGTACCTATTTTTGATGGTGACATGATTCAACTCCCGATAATCAATACAAAGTCGCTTACTTCCATCTTTCTTCTTTACGAATAGAACAGGAGCACCCCAAGGAGACGTACTAGGACGAATGAAACCGATGTCTAACAATTCATGTAGTTGGGTTTTTAACTCCTGAAGTTCAATAGGAGCCATTTGATATGGGGCTTTGGAAATGGGTTTTGTACCAGATTCAAGGTCGATACAAAATTCAATTTCACGCTCTGGGGGTAGTCCAGGAAGTTCTTCAGGGAATACGTTAGGAAATTTATTAACAATAGAAATATCATTCAAATCTGACGTATCTTTATTTAAATCCGTGACATGGGCTAAGAAAGCTTGACATCCGTTTTTCAATAAACGAATAGCTTTATGACTTGATATGACAGTGATTGATTTTAGTGGTTTGGTTGCTTGAATTCGCATAATAGGTTGGTTAGGAATATGAAAGCTAATAACCTTAAGAAAATAATCGATTTTAGCATGATGAGTAGTTAACCAATCAACCCCTAAAATCACATCAAATGCAAGTATTTTCAAAGAACTAAGATCGACATGTAACGTGCGGTTACCGATTTGAATCAAACAAGACTTATAAACCGTGGATGTAATGAAGGTTTCTCCCAATAGAGTTTCAACAGATAAGTCAGTCTAATTTCTCCGGAGTCAAATTTAAACGTTGACCGCAAGTAGGAGAAATAAAAGAATGGGTAGAACCGTTATCAAATAAAGTATAAACTTTGCTAGAGTTTATGATTAGCTTACCCGTGATCACCTCGTTCAGATTCCTCGCTTTTTTGGAGGTCACGACAAACGCTCTCCCTTGAACTACCGGTTTTGTCTTGTCTGGGACACCCTTTGATGCCTCCATCCCAGCTGGACTTGACTTTGGTGCACGACAAAATCGGGCTAGGTGACCTTCTTCTCCCCAATTATAACACGCTTTGGACTGCATCGTGCAGTTTGGACTTATGTGTCCTTCCCCTCCACATTTGTAACATACGACTAGTGGTCGTTCTCCTTCCTTAACAACAGGTGTTGGTGCTGACGTCTTTCCATCCTTGTTGAATCTCCTCTTCTTGAAATGTCCACTCTTATTGTCATGGCCATGATTACCATCGAAGTGATTATCATTTCTGGCATGTTGATTCCCTCTACGTTTGTTGTCACCGCTTCAATGACTTCTACCACTAGTATTATCGACTTGTCTGTTGCTCTCTCTTGGTTGGGTTGACTCATTATTGCGCTCCAATAACTGAGCCCTATTCACAACATCTGAATACAAACACAGTTTCTGAAAAATTAGGTATTGACGTATCTCGGGTTTCAAACCTCTTAGAAACATCCGCGTCATTCTCTCTTCATTATCAACCAAGTGGGATGCAAACCGAGACAACTCGGCAAACTTAGCTTCGTACTGCGCCACGGTCATATTGTTTTGCTCAAGCTTGATGAACTCTACCTCCTTCTTGTGATGAATACTTTCAGGAAAGTACTTGTCAATTAACAGCTCTTGGAACTTTTCCCAAGATATTTTGAGTGCAGCAGGTTGAGTACACTTTACAGATTCCCACCAGTAATCTTTCTCTGCTCGCAACATGAAGGTGGCAAAGGGAACCTTTTGGTCCTCGGAGCATCCCAAGACATCAAATATCTTGTTGATATGCTTTATCCACGTCTCCGCCTTAAGTGGTTTTGGCTCTCCAAAAAACTCCAGTGGTCCCAGCTCCTTGAACTGCTTAGCCGTGACAGTCTGAGAGTTGTCAGTGTTTCCACCTACATTTTGGACAGGAGCCACTTTTGTCCGATGTTGCATGAATTGCATAAAGCCTCTGAGCATCCCATCATTCACCATTTCATCGGTGTTATTGTTTACATGAGGATTATTGTCTTCTTGTTGCACATTATCTTGGGCATTAATATGTGGTGACTCAACGGTCTCATGTGCTTCATTGTTTATCTCAACATTTTCGGATGCCATTTTCAAAATACTGTCAGAAAACAAGTGTTAGTTAACATATCACATATTATCCCTATACTCTGACCGACCAATTATACCAAATAAACTTAGGTAGGTTATACTAGCGAAAGAATTTCCCGTCTCTCCCCTCCTAGTTCTTGTCTCACATCTAAGCCAGGGATCATATCCCTAAGCTTTGATACTAACTGTGACGCCCCCAAAATAGGTATACATCACCCATCTTGAGTCGCCAAATACATGGTACAAAATTCAAATACAACTTAATTATACAACAGTGTAAAAAAATACGACAAAACATAATCTAAGAGTTTTAATAAGAATATTGTCATCTGGACAATATCCACACTCAATGGAGTCCTCATTACATTTATTATCACACTATTTAACAGAATAGTGAGGACTACTAATGCTATCATCTGGACCATAACTTCGTTCCCCGACTAGTCCCGGCTACATTCTCTTTTCCTGAAGAGAACAATTAAAGAAAGGGTTAGCTCAACTAGCCCAGTAAGAAATATTATGACTAAGATAATGTAGAATAAATTATCATTAGTCTTCAACAATGTTAAACTGATAAAATACAATAGACATCAAGTATAACTGCAGCGAAATAAGTAATCCATTAGAAGAGTCAAGTAGAACACGATATCTACTATCTTCTATGATTTAAAATGTTTTCATCAATTTTTATCATTTGAGACTCGACAATAAATAAACCACATCATCGAGTCATCCCTCGCACTACGGGCCAAGGATATTCATTAAATCATCAATGGTCATGACTATACCGAATAATCTCTGGTCATAATCATACCAAAAACTGTCCATCAATGCACTACAAGCTACTGAGGACTTTTACCACATCATTTATAACATTATAGATCATGATTATACCGAATAATCCTTGGTCATAATCATACCAAGTCCATCTATGCACGTAAGCCAAAGATGACTTTCATCACAATATAAGCATGAGGATGATAACAATGACATAATAATTCAATAAAACAAGTTCAAGAATTTTTTTTAAAGATTTATAAGTTAATTTATCTTGAAATCAATTACGTCCAAATTGTCAACATAATATTGTTTTGTGGAGTAAAATTCAAGAATGCTCAGAAGAATATTTCCATGAAAAGATACTGGATGAAGCACAAATATCCAGGATATTCTACTAATTTCATGGAGTATAGAAGCCAAAACTTTAACCAACTGAGTATCATAGAATATGTGAAACTACAAATGGATTTTCACCCGCCATGCGGTAATCACGCGTAAACATCATTTCATAATTTAATAAGGAATGAATACGAAGGATCATTCACCATGCATGTGATAATCCACATAGAAAGGTTATTCCAACAGAATAATAAAGAATGGAACCAGGTTATGCGTAATCCGCACAGATAGGATATTCTAATAGAATAATAAAGAATGGAATAACAGAAGAATTCACTATGCATGCTCTAGACTGCACAGACAGGTTATTCTCAATATAATAATAAAGAATGGAACCAGGTCATGCCTAATCCGCACAGACATGATACTCCAACAGAATAATTAAGAATGGAACCAGGTCATGCGTAATCCGCACAAACAGGATATTCCAACATAATAATAAAAAATTGAATAACAACAGAATTCACCATGCATGCGATAGACCGCACAGACAGGTTAATCCAATAGAATAATAAAGAATGGAACCAGGTCTAGTGTAATCCGCACAGACAGGATATTCCAACAGAAAAATAAAGAATGGAATAACAGAAGAATTTCACCATGTATGCGGTACTTCGCATAGACAGCTTATTCTAACATAATAATAAAGAATGGAATAACAGAAGCTCTCTTCATGAATACGAAAGAAATAATACCCCTTACCTTAGAAAGAAATTTGATACCGGAGTAGAGAGGTAGCAGACTTCTCTTCTTCTTTCTCTCTATAATTTCTCTCTATAATAATTGCTCTATAGCTTTAGTGAATTGGTGAGAAATGAAGGAATAATGAGCTTCTATTTATAGGAAAATATAGTTTTGATAATTGCACGTTTTGGGGCTAAAAATATTACAGTATAATACCTTCAACTTTTTCTTCATTTTTAATTTAGTCCTGCAAGTATTATCAAACTTGCACCACCTCCCCTAATAGTAAATAATGTGAATCAATAGTTCAATCATGTGGATCAATAGTTATAATCATGTGAAAATACGAATTACAGTATAGTACCTCCATCTATACCTCCATTTTTAACTTAGTCATGCAAGTATTATCAATCTTGCACCAACTCCACTAATAGTACAAGAATGTGAATAAATAGTACACACATGTGAACAAATAGTTATAATCATGTGAATTAATAGCAATTAATTGCTCATTTATCCGGTTAATTACCCGACTGGTCAGTATAACTTCCAGACATCAATTAATATTGAAATAAATGTCGATTTCCACTAACACTAATAATTCCAACACAATGGAACTATCAATTTTATCTTTAATCAACACAAACTTATTCATCATTAATATTATAACTCACAATATTTAACAACCAGGTCGTTCCCAGGAAAGAGGGGGCTTTCCGATAAGGATTTCTCCTTATTGGCGCGCAATTAGATGACCAAACATCTCCTTGACAGAACTTCTAGACATTGTAAATATTGCAATTTAATAATATGAATAACTTTGTCGTCTCAATTATTGATTTTATAATATATCATATTATGCAGATTGTAAGACCCCAACTTTTATGAATAAAGAATAATTTTCTCGAAATATATTTTTGTTTATTATGGTAAGGATTTGATATAATGTTATAGTTGTGGGTAATATTTATAAATTTTACAAAGTAAGCAAGTGGTTATATAATATTCGATTAGTCGGGGATTATTCATTTTAACAGGGAATATTCGTACGATGACACAATCATTGGTTGACCCCATAACGGAAGTATTGTCGTAGTTAGAAAACGACATACTTATCTTTTTAAAAATAACGGCAGAAGTTTTACCGTTAAACCGTTGAACTACCCGTAGTAAAAAGAAAAAGATACTGGCGTGGTTGCATAGTAGCACTACCTGTATTGATTATTGATGCTTACGTGAGAAGTCACTCAATTATACTCAATTATTGCTACAATAATTACTGCATCATATCTCTCATCTTATTGATTCAATTATTGTCACAAAGATTATCTCGCATAATATGATATATTATTATATCAATAATTGAGACGACAAAAAGTTATTCATATTATTAAATTACAATATTTACAATGTCTAGAAGTTACATCGAGGAGAGGTTTGGTCATCTAATTCCGCGCCAATAAGGAGAAATCCTTATCTGAAGCCCCTCTTTCACAGGACGACACGGTTGTTAAATATTGTGAGTTATAATATTAATGATGAATAAGTTTGTGTTGATTAAAGATGAAATTGATAGTTCCATTGTGTTGGAATTATTAGTGTTAGTGGAAATCGACATTTATTTCGATATTAATTGATGTCTGGAAGTTATACTGACCAGTCGGGTAATTAACCGGATAAATGAGCAATTGATTGCTATTAATTCACATGATTATAACTATTTGTTCACATGTGTGTACTATTGATTCACATTCTTGTAATATTAGGGGAGTTGGTGCAAGATTGATAATACTTGCATGACTAAGTTAAAAATGGAGGTATAGATGGAGGTACTATACTGTAATTCGTATTTTCACATGATTATAACTATTGATCCACATGATTAAACTATTGATTCACATTATTTACTATTAGGGGAGGTGGTGCAAGTTTGATAATACTTGCAGGACTAAATTAAAAATGAAGAAAAAGTTAAAGGTATTATACTATAATATTTTGAGCCCCAAAACGTGCAATTATCAAAACTATATTTTCCTATAAATAGAAGCTCATTCCTCCTTCATTTCTCACCAATTCACTAAAGCTATAGAGCAATTATTATAGAGAGAAATTATAGAGAGAAAGAAGAAGAGAAGTCTGCTACCTCTCTACTCCAAAGATCCAATTTCTTTCTAAGGTAAGGGTATTATTTCTTTTGTATTCATGAAGAGAGCTTCATTATTCCATTCTTTATTATTATGTTGGAATAAAATTTATGCCTATGCTGTACCGCATACATTGTAAAATTTCTTTTGTTATTCCATTCTTTATTATTCATTGGAATATCCTCATTCGCATGCGGATTACGCTAGACACAGTTCCATTCTTTATTATTCTATTGAATAACCTATCTTCATTCTTGGATCTATCGCGTGCGTGGTGAATTCTTCATTTATTCCATTCTTTATTAATAATTTGGAATATCTCTTCTGCATGCGGTTTTACGCATGACACAGTTCCACTCTTTATTATTCTCATTGGAATAACTTTGTCTATGTGGTTTATCACATGCATGGTGAATGATCCTTCGTATTCATTCCTTATTAAATTGTGGAAATGATCTCGCATCTACGTGGATTACCGCATGGCGGGTGAAAATCCATTTGCGCTTTTCATATATTCTATGATACTCATTTGTTTAAAGTTTTGGCTTCTATACTCCATGAAATTAGTAGAATATCCTGGATATTGCGCTTCATCTGGTATCTTTTCATGGAAATATTCTTCTGAGCATTCTTGAATTTTACTCCACAAAGTAGTATCATGTTGACAATTTGGACGTAATTGATTTCAAGATAAATTAACTTATAAATCATTAAAATTTATTCTTGAACTTGTTTTATTAAATTATTATGTCATTGTCATTATCCTCATGCTTATATTGTGATGAAAGTCATCTTTGGCTTATGTGCATAGGTGGACTTGGTATGATTATAACCAGGGATTATTCGGTATAATCATGACCTGTAATGTTATAAATGATGTGGTAAAAGTCCTCAGTAGCTTGTAATGCATTGATGGACAATTTTTACTATGATTATGACCAGGGATTATTCGGTATAGTCATGACCATTGATGATTTAATGAATATCCTTGGCCCGTAGTGCAGGGATGACTCGATGATGTGGTTTATTTATTAAGCTGAGTCTCAGCGATAAAAATTGATTAAAACATTTTAAATCATAGAAGATTGTAGATATCATTCTCTACTTGACTCTTCTAATGGATTGCTTATTCCGCTGCAGTTATGCTTGATGTCTATTATATTTTACTAGTTTAACATTGTTGAAGACTAATGATTATTTATTCTGCATTATCTTAGTCATAATATTTCTTACTGGGCTAGTTGAGCTCACCTTTCTTTCACCGTTCTCTTGAAAATGAGAACGTAGTGGGACTAGTCGGGAACAGTGATGGTCCAGAGATGATAGCATTAGTAGTCCTCACTATTCATTAAATATTGTGACAATAAATGTAATGAGGACTCCATTGAGTGTGGATATTATCTAGATGACAATATTCTTATTAAAACTCTTAGATTATGTTTTGTCGATTTTACACTCATCGCTCTATAATTAAGTTGTATTTGAATTTTGTACCATGTATTTGGCGACTCAAGATGGGTGATGTATACCTATTTTGGGGCGTCATGAATGGTTTCAAAGCTTAGGATATGATCCCTGGCTGAGATGTGAGACAAGAACTAGGAGGGGAGAGACGGGGAATTCCTTCGCTATTATGACCTACGTAAGTTTATTTGGTATTTAATTGGTTGGTCAGAGTATAAGGATAATATGTGATATGTTAATTAACCCTTGTTTTGTGGCAATATTTGAAAATGGTATCCGAAAATGTTGAGATAAACAATGAAGCACATGAGACCGTTAAGTCACCAGAGATTAATACCGAGGATAATGTGACGCCCCCAAAATAGGTATACATCACCCATCTTGGGTCGCCATATATAAGGTACTGAATACAAATACAAACTAATTATACAACAGTCGTGTAAAATTCGACAAAACAGAAATTGAGAGTTTTAATAAGAATATTGTCATCTAGACAATATCCACACTCAAAGGAGTCCTCAATACATTTATTGTCACACTATTTAACAGAATAGTGAGGACTACTAATACTATCATCCGACCCGTCACTCCGCTTCCCGACTAGTCCCGCCTACGCTTTCATTTCCTGAAGAGAACAGTGAAAGAAAGGGGTGAGCTCAACTAGCCCAGTAAGAAATATTATGACTAAGATAATGCAGAATAAATTATCGTTAGTCTTCAACAATGTTATACTGATAAAATACAATAGACATCAAGTTTAACTGCAGCGGAACAAGCAATCCATTAGAAGAGTCAAGTAGAGCATAAAATCTACTATCTTCTATGATTTAAAAATATTTTCATAAACTTTATCGCTGAGACTCGGCTTAATAAATAAACCACATCATCCCTGCACCACGGCCAAGGATATTGATATAATCATCAATGGTCATGATTATACCGAATAATCTCTGGTCATAATCATACCAACAACTGTCCACCAATGAACTACAGGCCAATGGGGACTTTTACCACATCATTAATTACATTACGGTCATAATTATACCAAATAATCCCTGGTCATAATCATACCAAGTCTATCTCTACACGTAAGCCAAAGATTACTTTCATCACAATATAAGCATGAGGATGATGACAATAATATAAGCATTAATCAAATGAAAATAAGGATAAATATTAAAGACTTTAAATTTATCCAAATATTATCCATCACTTAAATAACTCAAAATCTAATATTGTTAATATTATAACAGTATTTTAATCACTTCTTAAACTTATAAACAATTTAATTTAATTATTTACACTTTACCAAATAATGCATTTAATCATTCAAAAATGCCATACTCACAAGATTTCATCACCAATGATCAAATCACTAATCAAAAATCTGCATATACCTATATAGGATTTTCAAGCCCTAAAATCCTATTTATCAATTCTTTAACTTCACATAACATATTTAACTCATATGTTTGAAACTAAACCATTTTCATAAAATATTACCAAATCAACTTATTATTTTTCTATCCTTTGTCCAAACATATATACATATATTTCATACACAACAAGTATTTTTTTATAATTTTTCAACTCTCTTAAGTATTTTTCAAAAATTAATTTCTAATTAATTCCTTAAGAAATTAGCTACCACAAGTTTAACTCCAGAAATTCCCAAATCTTGGAAGGATCTTACACATGTTAACGTGAGCTTCCAGTTTAAATTTAATGGTCATCTGAGTTATAGAACTCCGGTTATAGCGTTTTTCGTCAGAAAAACCTAAATATTGAAATAGTCATAACTTGCTCATTTTAAGTCGGAATGAGCTCATTTTTGGACAGGAGGTACTTTATACCATATATTTCCATGTCCCAAAAGGCCGGAATTTTTCTCAAAAATTAATTGGTCGAAAATGCCCTTTTAAATTTATGGGCAGTAGCTTTTTTGATACTTTGCAGTTTTTGACTCCTTTGTTAAAATCAGTCCACACGAAAATCTACAACACCTTTTCTAGTGATTACACTTGGATAAGTTAGAAAACTCATAGATCTAACTCTAGAATTTGACCACACTTAAAAATTCGAAATATAATAGGAGATATGGTCAATTGAATTTAATGTTCCATTTTCACCAAAATCTAATTTTCAACCCTTTGTGATTTCTAAGACACTTTCATGTTTTCACCTAATAACCAACATAACTCATCATAACACTTATTAATACTACATATACCCATGATTTTCATCAGTCCAATGCTTTTATTATGACTTTCATCATAATCCACGTAAACAGATCATTTCTATAATTTAATAAGGAATGAATACAAAGGATCATTCACTATGCATGTGGTAATCCACGTAAACATGTTATTCCAACAGAATAATAATGAATGGAATAACAGAAGGATTCACCATGCATGCGATAGACTGCACAGATAGGTTATTCCCAACAGAATAATAAAGAATGGAACCAAGAATCGCATGTAACGCATTGCATGATCAGGATATTCCAATAGAATAATAAAGAATGGAACCAAAGTTAAAGTAAAATTGCATCGCAAGCGGATATATTCCAACGAATAATAAAGAATGGAATAACAACGAAATCACTACTATGCATGCGATAGAAATTGCATGATGTTATTCCAATGAATAATAATTAATGGAACCGAATTCGAAGCGCAACGTCGCATCGGAGGATATTCCAATAGAATGATAAAGAATGGAATAACAGAAGAATTTCACCATGTATGCGGTACTTCACATAGACAGGTTATTCCAACATAATAATAAAGAATGGAATAACAGAAGTTCTCTTCATGAATACGAAAGAAATAATATCCCTTACGAGTACAACAAATAATATCCCTTACCTTATAAAGAAGAGTACTTCGACGGGCAGGGCGAGGATATTCTTGAAGAAAACTTTCACTACGCTCAAAGCTTCTTAAAACTCTAAAGAAATACGCTCAAGATTATAGAAGAGAATTCTCTGAACTTCTGCTGTGATTTTCAATTCTAACTAAGCATCCCATTTATAGGAAAAATAGAAAGGATACTATGCAATAAAATATAATACATTCTATTTATAATATATATATATATTTATATATATATATATATTTTATTTAAAATCTAATAAAACAAATAACTTTATAAAAGTATTATGTTTTATATAAAAAGATTTTACTATGCAAACACTATGAAGCACTATACAAAACACTATGCATAATAAAATATATTATATTCTAATTATTGTCTAATAAAACAAATAACTTTATAAAAGTATTACATTTTATATAATAAAATTTTACTATGCAAAAAACTATACATAATAAAATATATTATATTCTAATTATTGTCTAATAAAACAAATAACTTTATAAAAGTATTACATTTTTATATAAAAGCTTTTCATTTTATTACATTAATAATACTAATAAAACAAAATTTATATTATATATATATATATATATATATATATAAACTTCCGTGACTTCATAAAAAGACACCTCAATAAATTTAACAACATCTATCATCATTATTATAATTCACAATATTAATCGACCAGGTCGTTCCCAAGAAAGATGGGGCTTTCAAATAAGGATTTCTCCCTATTGGTGCACAATTAGGTGACCAAACCTCTCTTTGACAGAACTTCTAGACATCGTTAATATTGCAAATAATAATATTAATAACTTCGTCGTCTCAATTATTGATTTAATAATATATAAAATATCGATAATAATTGAATCAAATAAAGTGAGATACTATGCAGCAATTACTGTAGCATTAATTGAACAAAACTGAGTGACTTCTCACATAAGCATCAATAATCAATACCGTGTGCTACTATGCAACCACGCGTATTACTGTACTTTTACTATTGAGTAGTTCAACAGTTTTAACGATAAAACTTCCACCGTTATTTTCATAAAAATATTTTTGTCGTTTTCTCAATCCGATAATAATTCCGTTGTGGGGTCCACCAATGATTGAACCGTTGTACGGATATTCTCTGACAAAAAGAATATTATATAACAACTTGCATACTTTGTAAAATTTATAAATACTACCCACAACTATAACATTATCTCAAATCCATACCATAATATTCAAAAAAATATTTCGAGAAAATTAAATCTTTATTCGTAAAATTTGGGGTTTTACAATCTCCCCTCCTTATGAAATTTCACCCTCGAAATTTACGTACGTACCTGGTATGCTGAAGAGGTGAGGATACTTTTACTTATTTCAAATTCTAACTCTTGAGGTATAACCTTTGAGTGTTGAATACGATCCTTCTTATCCAAGATTTGAACACGTATCTCTTCATACGTTAAATCTTCTGTTATATCGTCTAGTTCTAATTTAATAATGTGGTTTGGGTCATCCACATATTTATGTAACATCAATACGTTAAAAACATTATGAACACGTGACATACTTAACGGTAAAACGAGTCTATATGCCACAGTTCTTACTAGATCAAGGATTGCAAATGGGCCAATAAAATCAAAGGTTGAGATTTCCTCTCTTCAGCAACTCTTGCTTTTAAAATACCGTCCTCTTGAACCTTCTTCTTCGTATTCATCAGCTCCGGGTCTGTAGCTTTAGCAACTTTAACATTATCGACTAAAGTCGATTCTAATCGTATATTTGTTATCTTCACGTGGGTCCCTAGAGTCTTTAACTCTATCTTCATCATTTATAAGTTATACAAAATGGGTTTTTGTACTGGGGTCAATACAAAATTCAATTTCACGCTCTAGGGGTAGGCTAAGAAGTCTTCAAGAATACGTTAGAAAATTTATTAACAATAGAAATATCATTCAAAACTATGACTCTCATCCAAGACTTGGATAACACGTCACATTGATACCTATCAACTTGCCATCGTCATTCACAACGTCCCCTACGGAAAGTCTGATTTCGGTGCATTCCACACAAGGAAGTCAACAATGAAAGGATCGGGGCTCTTTACTTATGGCTTGATATAACAGTGATTAACTTTAGTGGTTTGGTTGCTTTAATTCACATAACAGGTTGGTTAGGAATATAAAAGCTAACAACCTTACGAAAAGCATGATGAGTAGTTAACCAATCGATTCCTAAAATCACATCAAAGGCAAGTATTTTCAAAGAGATAAGATCGATAGGTAACGTGAAAGTGTCGATTTGAATCAAACAAGATTTATAAACAGTGAATGTAACGAAGGTTTGTCCTAACAGAGTTTCAACAGATAAGTCAAAGTCTACTTTCTCAAGAGCCAAGTTCAAACATTGAACACAACTAGGTGAAATAAAAGAGTGGGTAGAACCGGTACCTAACAAGGTATAGACTTCGCAAGAGTTTATGATTAACTTACCCGTAATAACTTCGCTCGGGTTCCTCGATAAACGCTCTCACTTAAACTACCAAATTTTAACTTACTATAGAGTATATTCCACCCTTAATTGCTTCGTCACATTCCTGATCCATGATTTGAATTATTATTCTCCGATCCATGTCGAATTGGGGTTGACCGCTCTGCACAGGGTAATTCCGAATTTGATGTTGGATTCTCCCAATTGCTGTCCAAAAAGAAAAATCCATTTCATCTATTTTGGCCTTATTGGATTGGACGTCTTTTTCTACAATATCTACGTGTCGTGCAGCTTTTACCCATGCATCATCTATTCTCCTTCGTTCAGTTGTTTCTTCTTTTATCAGAACTTTGATCATAGCATTCTGAGATTCCAGCTCTAATATCTTATACTCTGCCAAAGAGTGCTTCTGTTCAAGCATCGCTCATCGGGTAACACAATTTTGAATTGTTACATCTCTTTGCTCCACGACCGCCTGCCGTTCTTCAGCCTGCTCTTCTAACTCATGAACACGATTTTGTAATTCTAAATTTATATCATAAAATTCTTCTAATAAATTCTCCTCAGGTTCCTCTTCTTCCTCACTCTCAGCTGCTACCTCTGCAACTAGCTTGGGTGCAACTATTAGTTCTTCACTCACCACGTAGATATCTCTAATTTCTTCTTCGTTAGACATCACATTAACCTGGTTAGTGACTAAATGTGTCTCAACGATCTCATGTGCTTCATTGCTTATCTCAACATTTTTGGATGCCATTTTCAAATATTGCCACAAAAAAGGGTTAATTAACATATCACATATTATCCCTATACTCTGACCGACCAATTAAATACCAAATAAACTTAGGTAGGTCATACTAGCGAAGGAATTCCCCATCTCTCCCCCTAGTTCTTGTCTCACATCTCAACCATGGATCATATCCCTAAGCTTTGATACCAAATCATGGCCCCCAAAATAGGTATACATCACCCATCTTGGGTCGCCAGATCACAAGTCTTGAATAAAAATACAAACTAATTATACAACAAATTAAATGTGAAAATACGACAAAACATAAATTGAGAGTTTTAATAAGAATATTGTCATCTAGACAATATCCACACTCAAAGGAGTCCTCAATACATTTATTGTCACACTATTTAATGTAATAGTGAGGACTACTAATACTATCATCTGGACCGTCACTCCGTTCCCCGACTAGTCCCGGTTACGTTCTCATTTCCTGAAGAGAATAGTGAATGAAAAGGGTGAGCTCAACTAGACCAATAAGAAATAATATGACTAAGATAATGCAGAATAAATTATCATTAGTCTTCAACAATGTTAAACTGATAAAATACAATAGACATCAAGTTTAACGGTGGCGAACAAGCAATCCATTAGAAGAGTCAGTAGAGCATAAAATCTACTATCTTCTATGATTTAAAAGATTTTCATAAACTTTATCATTTGAGACTCGACTTAATAAATAAACCACATCATCCACCTCACTACCACGACCAAGGATATTCATGTAATCATCAATGGTCATGATTATACCGAATAATCCCTGGTCATAATCCTACCAACAACTGTCCACCAATGAACTATAGGCCAATGAGGACTTTTATCACATCATTCGTTACATTACGGTCATAATTATACTGAATAATCCCTGGTCATAATCATACCAAGTCCATCTCTGCACGTAAGCCAAAGATGACTTTTATCACAATATAAGCATGAGGATGATGACAATAATATAAGCATTAATCAAACGAAAACAAGGATAAATATTAAAGACTTTAAATTTATCCAAATATTATCCATTACTTAAATAACTCATAATCTAATATTGTTAATATTATAACAATATTTTAATCACTTCTTAAACTTATAAACAATTTAATTTAATTGTTTACACTTTACCAAATAATACATTTAATCATTCAAAAATGCCATACTCATAAGATTTCATCACCAATGATCAAATCACTCATCAAAAATCTGCATATACCTTATATATGATTTTCAAGCCCTAAAATCCTATTTACCAATTCATCAACTTCACATAACATATTTAACTTATATGTTTGAAACTAAACCATTTTCATGAAAAATTACCAAATCAACTTATTATTTTTCTATCTTTTGTCCAAACATATATACATATATTTCATACACAACAAGTATTTTTTTATAATTTTTCAACTCTCTTAAGTATTTTTCAAAAATAAATTTCTAATTAATTTCTTAAGAAATTAGCTACCTCAAGTTTAACTCCAGAAATTCCCAAATCTTGGCAAAATCTTACACATATTAACGTGAGCTTCCAGTTTAAATTTCATGGTCATCGGAGTTATAGAACTCCGGTTATAGCGTTTTTCGTCGAAAAAAAATCTATATATTGAAATTGTCATAACGTGCTCATTTTAAGTCGGAATGTGCTCATTTTTGGACAGGAGGTACTTTATACCCTATATTTCAATTTCCCAAAAGGCCGGAATTTTTCTCACAAATTAAGTGGCTGAAAATGCCCTTTTAAATTTATCGGCAGTAGTTTTTTTGGTACTTTGCAGTTTTTGACTCCTTTGCTTAAATCAGTCCACACGAAAATCTACAACACCTTTTCAAGTGATTCCACTTGGATAAGTTAGAAAACTCATAGATCTAACTCTAGAACTAGACCACACTCAAAAATTCAAAATATAATAGGAGATATGGTCAATTGAATTTCATGTTCTATTTTCACCAAAATCTGATATTCAACCCTTTGTGATTTCTAAGAAACTTTCATGTTTTCACATAATAACCAACATAACTCATCATAAAACTTAATAATACTACCTATACCCATGATTTTCACAAGTCCAATTCTTTTATTATGACTTTCATCATAATCCACGTAAACAGATCATATCCACAATTTAATAAGGAATGAATATAAAGGATCATTCACCATACATGTGGTAATCCACATAGACATGTTATTCCAACAAAATAATAATGAATGGAATAACAGAAGGATTCACCATGCGTGCGATAGATCGTAAGATAGACGTGATATTCCCAACGAGTAATAATAAAGAATGGAACCGGTCAATGCGTAAATGCACGCATGTGATATTCCAATAGAATAATAAAGAACTGAAACAGGTCAGGCAAAATTCGCACCGATATGATATTCCAACAGAATAATAAAGAATGGAATAACAACAAAAATCACCATGCATGCGATATACCGCACAGACAGGTTATTCGAACAGAATAATAATTAATGGAACTGTGTCAGCGTGTCATACGCACCGGCGTGATATTCCAATGTAATGATAAAGAATGGAATAATGTAAGAATTTCACCATGTATGCGGTACTTCACATGACAAAAGTTATTCCAACATAATAATAAAGAATGGAATAATAGAAGTTCTCTTCATGAATACGAAAGAAATAATATCCCTTACGAGTACAACAAATAATATCCCTTACCTTATAAAGAAGAGTACTCCGACGGGTAGGGCGAGGATATTCTTGAAGAAAACTTGCACTACGCTCAAAGCTTCTTAAAACTCTAAAGAAATACGCTCAAGATTGTGGAAGAGAATTCTCTGAACTTCTGGTGCGATTTTCAATTCTAACTAAGCATCCTATTTATAGGAAAAATAAAAAGGATACTATACAATAAAATATAATATATTCTATTTATAAAATATATATATATATATATATATATATTTTATTTAAAATCTAATAAAATAAATAATTTTATAAAAGTATTCTGTTTTATATAAAAAGATTTTACTATGCAAACACTATGCAGACACTATGTAAACACTATGCATAATAAGATATATTATATTCTAATTATTGTCTAATAAAACAAATAACTTTATAAAAGTATTCTGCTTTATATAATAAAATTTTACTATGCAAAATACTATGCATAATAAAATATATTATATTCTAATTATTGTCTAATAAAACAAATAACTTTATAAAAGTATTACATCTTATATAAAAAGCTTTTCATTTTATTACATTAATAATACTAATAAAACAAAATTTATATATATATATATATATAAACTTCCTCGTGACTTCATAAAAGACACCTCAATAAATTTAACAACATTTATCATCATTATTATAATTCACAATATTAATCGATCGTGTCGCTCCTTCCCGTAAAAGAGGGGCTTTCCAATAAGGATTTCTCCTATCAAGCGCCGCAATTAGGTGACCAAACCTCTCATTGGCGCGTAACTACTAGACATCGTTAATATTGCAAATAATAATATAAATAACTTCGTCGTCTCAATTATTGATTTAATAATATATAAAATATCGACAATAATTGAATTAAATAACGTGAGATACTATGTAACAATTCATCAGTAGCATTAATTGAACAAAAGCGAGTGACTTCTCACGTAAGTATCAATAATCAATACCGCAGTGCTACTATGTAACCACGCCAGACATCGTACTTTTACTACCGAGTAGTTCAACAGTTTTAACGGTAAAACTTCTGCCGTTATTTTCATAAAAATATTTTTGCCGTTTTCTCAATCCGACAATAATTCCATTGTGGGGTCCACCAATGATTGTACCGTCATACGGATATTCCCCGACAAAAAGAATATTATATAACAACTTGAATACTTTGCAAAATTTATAAATACTACCCACAACTATAACATTATCTCAAATCCACACCATAATATTCAAAAAAATATTTCGAGAAAATTAAATCTTTATTCGTAAAATTTGGGGTTTTACAGATAATATGCAACATGAAGAAAATAATCCTCAGGAAAATAACAACGATCAAATGATGAATGATGGGACGTTCAGAGGTTTTATGCAATTTATGCAACATCAGGCGAGGGCGGTTCCTATCCAAAATGCAGGTGGAAACACTGACAACTCTCGGACGGTCACCGCTAAGCAGTTCAAGGAGCTGGGACCACCAGAATTTTTTGGAGAGCCAAAACCACTTAAAGCAGAGACGTGGATAAAGTAGATCAACAAGATATTTGATTTCTTGGGATGCTCCGAGGAGAAAAAGGTTCCATTTGTCACCTTCATGTTGCAAGCAGAGGCAGATTACTGGTGGGAATCTGTAAAGCATACTCAACCTACCGCACTGAAGATATCTTGGGAGAAGTTCCAAGAACTGTTCAACGATAAGTACTTTTCTGAAAGTATTCGTCACATGAAGGAGGTAGAGTTCATCAAGCTTGAGCAAAACAATATGACCGTGGCACAGTACGAAGCTAAGTTTGCCGAATTATCTCGATTTGCATCCCACTTGGTTGATAATGAGGAGAGAATGAAGCAGATGTTTCTAAGAGGTTTAAAACCCGAGATACGTCAATACCTAATTTCTCAGAAACTGTGTTTGTATTCAGATGTTGTGAATAGGGCTCAGTTATTGGAGTGCGATAATGAGTCAACCCAACCAAGAGAGAGCAACCGACAAGTCGATAATACCAGTGGTAGCAGTCATCGAAGCGGTGACAACAAATGTGTAGGGAATCAACATGCCAGAAATGATAATCACTTCGGTGGTAATCATGGCCATGACAATAAGAGTGGACATTTCAGGAAGAGGAGATTCAACAAGGATGGAAAGACGTCAACACCAGCACCTGTTGTTAAGGAAGGAGAACTACCACCGATCGTATGTTACAAATGTGGAGGGGAAGGACACATAAGTCTAAACAGCACGATGCAGTCCAAAGCATGTTAAAATTTATGGAAAAGAAGGTCACCTAGCCCAATTTTGTCGTGTACCAAAGTCAAGTCCAGCTGGGATGAAGGAATCAAAGGGTGTCCTAGAAAAGACAAAACCGATAGTTCAAGGGAGAGCGTTTGTCGTAACCTCCCAAAAAGCGAGGAATCCGAACGAGGTGATCACGGGTAAGCTAATCATAAACTCTAGCGAAGTTTATACTTTATTTGATACCGGTTCTACCCATTCCTTTATTTCTCCTACTTGCGCTCAACGTTTAAATTTGATTCCAGAGAAATTAGACTTTGACTTATCTGTTAAAACTCCGTTGGGAGAAACCTTAATTACATCCACGGTTTATAAGTCTTGTTTGATTCAAATCGGTAACTGCACGTTACCTGTCGATCTTATTTCTTTGAAAATACTTGCATTTGATGTGATTTTAGGGGTTGATTGGTTAACTACTCATCATGCTAAAATCGATTGTTTTCGTAAGGTTGTTAGCTTTCATATTCCTAACTAACCTATTATGCAAATTCAAGCAACCAAATCACTAAAATCAATCACTGTCATATCAAGTCATAAAGCTATTCGTTTATTGAAAAATGGATGTTAAGCTTTCTTAGCCCGTATCACGGATTTAAATAAAGATACGTCATATTTGAATGATATTTCTATTGTTAATAAATTTCCTGACGTATTCCCTGAAGAACTTCCTAGCCTACCCCCAGAGCGTGAAATTGAATTTTCTATCGACCTTGAATCCGGTATAAAACCCATTTCCAAAGCCCCATATCGAATGGCTCCTATTGAACTTCAGGAGTTAAAAACCCAACTACAGGAATTGTTAGACATTGGTTTCATTCGTCCTAGTACGTCTCCTTGGGGTGCTCCTGTTCTATTCGTGAAGAAGAAAGATGGAAGTATGCGACTTTGTATTGATTATCGGGAGTTTAATCATGTCACCATCAAAAATAGGTACCAATTTCCTCGTATTGATGATCTGTTTGACCAGTTGCAAGGCGCCAAATTCTTTTCAAAGATTAATCTTCGTTTTAGATATCATCAGTTGAAGATTAAAATTGATGACATTCCAAAGACTGCTTTCAGAACTCGGTACGGGCATTATGAATTCCTAGTCATGTCTTTTGGATTTACTAATGCTCCTGCTGCCTTCATAGACATGATGAATCGAGTATTCAAGGAATATTTGGATCACTTTGTGGTCATCTTTGTTGATGACATCCTTATATACTCCAAAACCCGCGAAAACCATGAGCAACACTTGAGGTTGATACTCCAAAAGCTTCGTGAAAACAAGCTTTATGCCAAGTTGAAGAAATGTAAGTTCTGGCTTGAGGAAGTTACATTCCTTGGGCACATGATATCAAATCATGGAATATCTATTGACCCGGCAAAGATTGAAACAATTCAAAGCTGGGAGCAACTTAAGTCAGTGACTGAAGTACGTAGCTTTCTCGGTTTAGCTGGTTATTATCGGAGATTCGTAGAAGGGTTTTCTCGAATTTCTACTCCATTAACTCAGCTGACTCGAAAAGATACAATGTTTGGTTGGAGCGAGGAATGTGAAAAGAGTTTTCAAGAACTCAAGAGGAGACTCATTTCAGTACCTGTTCTGACAATACCATCTGGCTCGGAGGGATTTGTCATCTACAGTGATGCTTCAGGCAAAGGGTTAGGATGTGTTCTCATGCAACATGGGAAAGTAATAGCCTATGCCTCTCGACAACTCAAATAATATGAGAGGAATTATCCTACTCATGATCTAGAGTTGGCAGCAGTCGTTTTTGCGCTTAAGATTTGGAGGCATTACCTGTATGGAGAGAAGGTGGAGATCTATACGGATCATAAAAGCCTCAAATATTTCTTCACTCAAAAGGAACTCAACATGCAGCAACGATTTATTGCTTGAGTTGTTGAAAGATTATGATCATACCATCCAATACCATCCCGAAAAGCGAACGTAGTAGTCGACGCATTGAGTAGAAGATCATATGCGGCATGCAGTGCAATATTGTCAACACAAAGACCCATTTTGTATGACTTGGAAAGGATGGAAATAGAGTTACAGACTCCAGGGACCCATGTGATGATGGCGAATATACGGGTGGAACCGACTTTGATCGATAAAGTTAAAGCTGCTTAAGCTACAGACCTGGAGCTGATGCGTATGAGGAAGAAAGTGCAAGAAGGTGCTATTTCAGAAGCATGAATCGATGAGAAAGGAATACTTCGAGTTAACTCCAGACTTTGTGTTTCTAATGATTCTGACTTGAAGTATAAAATCATGATGGAGGCGCACAACACACCGTTTGCAATCCATCATGGGAGTACCAAAATGTATCGTGATCTTCGACATACATTTTGGTGGAGAAATATGAAGAGAGAGATAGCGGGGTTTATCTTAAGGTGTCTAACTTGTCAACGAGTCAAGGCGGAGCATCAAGTGCCAAAAGGTCCATTGCAACCACTTGAAATTCCATAATGGAAGTAGGAGCACATTATCATGGATTTCGTTACTAGTCTTCCCAAGGTTTCTCAAGGCATAGATGCGATTTGGGTCATTGTTGATAGATTGACCAAGTGCTCATTTCTTACCGAAACGAGAAACTTATACACTTTAACATCTTGCTAGTATGTACATAAACAAGATCGTAAGATTGCATGGTATGCCAGTATCCATAGTTTCTGATCGAGACCCAAGATTCACTTCAAGATTTTGGGTTAGTTTGCAAAAAGCTATGGGCATGGATTTACGATTTAGTTCGGCATATTATCCTCAAATGGATAGGTAGTCGGAAAGGACTATTCAAACTCTTGAAGATTTATTAAGACTCTGTGTCCTTGACTTCAAGGGAAGTTGGAACATGTTTTTACCATTGGTGGAGTTTTCCTACAACAATAGTTATCAAACAAGTATTGGCATGGCTCTATTTGAGGCATTGTATGGAAGAAAGAGTCATTCTCTAGTATGCTGGGATGAGGTGGGTGAAGCAACGTTGTTGGGACCAGATTTGGTACGTACGACTACGGAAAAGATTTAAACGATCTGACAACGTATAAAAACCTCACAAGATCGACAAAAGAGTTATGATGATCTTCATCGAAAGGACGTGGAGATCATGTGTTGTTACGTGTTGCTCCATGGAAAGGAGTTACGAGATTTGGAAAGAGAGGAAAGCTCAATCCTCGATTCATTGGCCCATTTTTAATCCTTGACCGAGTAGGAACTGCGTAGCTATAGACTCGCTTTCTTCCGCTTGAGTATGTCTCGTGTTCATAACGTTTTCCATATATCTATGTTATGTAAATATATGAAAGACCCGAGCCACATTATTGAATTAGAACTAGATGAGATAGAGGAAGATTTAACGTATGAAGAATTACCTGTTAAAATCTTAGATAAGAAGGATCATATTCTACGCTAAAGTTATACCTCAAGTCAAAGTTTTGTGGAGAAACCACGATGTGGAAGAAATGACCTAGGAGTTAGAATCTGAGATGAAGTCAAAATATCCTTACCTCTTCGATATACCAGGTACGTACCGTAATTTTGAGGACGAAATTTCATAAGAATGGGAAGTTGTAAGACCCTAACTTTTATGAATAAAGAATAATTTTCTCGAAATATATTTTTGAATATTATGGTGTGGATTTGATATAATGTTATAGTTGTGGGTAATATTTATAAATTTTTCAAAGTAAGCAAGTGGTTATATAATATTCGATTGGTCAAGGAATATTCGTTTTAACAGGAAATATTTGTACGACGACACAATCATTAGTGGACCCCACAACGGAAGTATTGTCGTAGTTAGAAAATGACATAATTATCTTTTTAAAAATAATGGCAGAAGTTTTATTGTTAAACTGTTGAACTACCCGGTAGTAAAAGTACAGTAATACGCGTGGTTGTATAGTAGCACACGGTATTGATTATTGATGCTTACGTGAGAAGTCACTCAGTTATACTCAATTATTGCTACAGTAATTGCTGCATCATATCTTTCATATTATTGATTCGATTATTGTCACAGTATCATCTGCATAATATGATATATTATTAAATCAATAATTGAGATGAAAAAGTTATTCATATTATTAAATTGCAATATTTACAATGTCTAGAAGTTCACAATGAGAGGTTTGGTCATCTAATCATGCGCCAATAAGGAGAAATCCTTATCTAAAGCCCCTCTTCCGGGAACGACTGATTGTTAAATATTATGAGTTATAATATTAATGATGAATAAGTTCGTGTTGATTAAAGATGAAATTGATAGTTCCATTGTGTTGGAATTATTAGTGTTAGTGGAAATCGACATTTATTTTGATATTAATTGATGTCTGAAGTTATAATGACCAAATGTAATTAACCTGATAAATGAGAAATTAATTGCTATTAATTCACATGATTATAACTATTTGTTCACATGTGTGTACTATTGATTCACATTCTTGTACTATTAGGGGAGTTGGTGCAAGATTGATAATACTTGCATGACTAAGTTAAAAATGGAGGTATAGATGGAGGTACTATACTGTAATTCATATTTTCACATGATTATAACTATTGATTCACATGATTGAACTATTGATTCACATTATTTACTATTAGGGGAGGTGGTGCAAGTTTGATAATACTTGTAGGACTAAATTAAAAATGAAGAAAAAGTTGAAGGTATTATATTGTAATATTTCGAGCCCCAAAACGTACAATTATCGAAACTATATTTTCCTATAAATAGAAGCTCATTCTTCCTTTATTTCTCACCAATTCACTAAAGCTATAGAGCAATTATTATAGAGAGAAAGAAGAAGAGAAGTCTCTACCTCTCTACTCCAAGATCCAATTTCTTTCTAAGGTAAGGGTATTATTTCTTTCAGATTCATGAAGAGAGCTTCATTATTCCATTCTTTATTATTATGTTGAATAACATGTCTATCTGAAGTACCACATACATGGTGAAATTCTTCTCATTATTCCATTCTTTATTATTACTCGTTGGAATATCCCGTCTGCATGTAATTACGCTTGACTGGTTCTATTCTTTATTATTCTCATTGGAATAACTCAACATGCAAGGCCTATCGCATGCATGGTGAATTCTTATGTTATTCTATTCTTTATTATTCTCATTGGAATATCCTTTGCTTTGTGCGGATTACGCATTTACAGTTCCACTCTTTATTATTCTCGTTGGAATAACTTTATGCCTATGTGATTATCACATGCATGGTGAATGATCCTTCGTATTCATTCCTTATTAAATTGTGGAAATGATCTGTCTACGTGGATTACCGCATGGTCGGTGAAAATCTATTTGCGGCTTCATATATTCTATGATACTCATTTGGTTAAAGTTTTTCGCTTCTATACTCCATAAAATTAGTAGAATATCCTGGATATTTGCGCTTCATCCTAAGATCTTTTCATGGAAATATTCTTCCGAGCATTCTTGAATTTTACTCCACAAAGCAAAGATCATGTCGACAATTTGGGCGTAATTGATTTCAAGATAAATTAACTTATAAATCTTTAAAATTTATTCTTGAACTTGTTTTATTGAATTATTATGTCATTGTTATCATCCTCATGCTTATATTGTGATGAAAGTCATCTTTGGCTTACGTGTATAGATGGACTTGGTATGATTATGACCGAGGATTATTCTTTATAAATCATGACCTGTAATGTTATAAATGATGTGGTAAAAGTCCTCGAGAGCTTTGTAGTGCATTGATGAACAATTTTTGGTATGATTATGACCATGGATTATTCGGTATAGTTATGACCATTGATGATTTAATGAATATCCTTGGCCCGTAGTGCAGGGATGACTCGATGATGTAGTTTATTTATTAAGCTGAGTCTGAACGATAAAAATTGAGGAAAACATTTTAAATCATAGAAGATAGTAGATATCATGTTCTACTTGACTCTTCTAATGGATTGCTTATTCCGCTGCAGTTAAACTTGATGTCTATTGTATTTTATCAGTTTAACATTGTTGAAGACTAATGATAATTTATTAAGCATTATCTTAGTCATAATATTTCTTACTGGGCTAGTTGAGTTCACCCTTTCTTTCACTGTTCTATTCAGGAAATGAGAACGTAGCCGGAACTAGTCGGGGAACAGAGTGATGGTCCAGATGATAACATTAGTAGTCCTCACTATTCTGTTAAATAGTGTGACAATAAATGTAATGAGGACTCCATAGAGTATGGATATTGTCTAGATGACAATATTCTTATTAAAACTCTTAGATTATGTTTTGTTGTATTTTACACGACTGTTGTATAATTAAGTTGTATTTGAATTTTGTACCATGTATTTGGCGACTCAAGATGGGTGATGTATACCTATTTTGGGGGCACCACACAGATGAGAGATATGATGCAGCAATTACTGTAGCAATAATTGAGTATAACTGAGTGACTTCTCACGTAAGCATCAATAATCAGTATAGTGTGCTACTATGCAACCACGCGTATTACTGTACTTTTACTACCGGGTAGTTTCAACAGTTTAACGGTAAAACTTCCGTCGTTATTTTTATAAAAAGATAATTATGTCATTTTCTAACTACGACAATACTTCTGTTGTGGGGTCCACCAATGATTGTGCCGTCGTACGAATAATCCCTATTAAAACGAATATTCTCCGACCAATCGAATATTATATAACCACTTATTTACTTTGAAAAATTTATAAATATTACCCACAACTATAACATTATGTCAAATCCACACCATAATATTCAAAAATATATTTCGAAAAAATTATTCTTTATTCATAAAAGTTGGGGTCTTACATTTAGGACTATCATATAACCTTTAATCCATTATTTTAGGATTTTAATAATTTTCTAAATTCTCGGGTTGTCACAGGCAAAGTAATCCGAATCAATATTACCTCAAGTGAATATTACCCTAGTAAATAGTAACAAATGAATAGTAACCCGTCATGAAAAGTACCCCGAATTTCTGAGTGAATAGTACCCGAGTGAATAGTAATTCGTGAATAGTAACAAATGAATAGTAACCCGTCCCCGAATTCTCGAGTGAACAATACCTGAGTGAATAGTACTCCGTGAATAGTAACCCGTCATGCAAAGTATTTCGAATCCTCGAGTGAATAGTACCCGAGTGAATAGTAACCCGTAAATAGTACCCCAAGTGAAAATATTAAAATTTAATATGAAATTTTCGACCAATATTCTAATGAAACGATACTAGATGAAGTGCAAAACTCAAGGATATTCTGCTAATTTCAGGGATTATAGAAACAATACTTACCATAGTAAGTTTAGATTTAAGACTATGAAAAGAAATAATACCCCTTACCTTAGTAGAAGACTGGATACTGCAATAGTGAAGTAGCAGAATACTCTTCTTCTTGCTCTTTATAGTTTCTTTTGTGAGTTTTAGTGAATTTGTGAGAATGAAAGAAGAATTAAGCTTCTATTTATAGGAGAATGAACTAAATAGTAACAGATTCACGGACGATCCATATTGATTTACTATTAAAACGAACGGTTCATATTAATCTACTATTAAAACCACAACCGACGGTCCATATTGATTTACTATTAAAACCACCACCGACGGTCCATAAATTAGTACATCTCTCCATGGAATAATAAGTCAACTTACAACAAATGCCTCATGACAAACCCCTCTATTTATATAAAAAAATTTGAATAAGTATTTACCATAAATCACTTATTTTTAATAAACACATTTTTAATCTTTTAACAATTATTCATCATTAATATTATAACTCACAATAATAACAACCAGATCATTCCTAGGAAAGAGGGGGCTTTCCGATAAAGATTTCTCCTTATTGGTGTGAATTAGATGACCTAAACCCTTTCCTAAACAGAATTTTCTAGATATTGTCAATAATACAAATAATAATATGAATAAATATGTTGTCTCAATTATTGATTTAATAATATAAAATATTGTGCAGATGATACAGTGACAATAATGGAATCAATAATATGAGATACTATGCATCAACTCTGTTGCAATAATTAAATAAAACTGAGTGATTTCTTACGTAAGCATCAATAATCAGAGATACTGCACAATACCGTGTACTACTGTGCAACCACGCGTATTACTTTTCTTTTATCACCGGTATTTCAATAGTTTATTGGTAAAAGTTTTGTCATTATTTTTATAAAAAGGTTATTTCTGTCGCTTTTTATATCCGACAGTTATTCTGTTGTGGAGTCCACCAATGATTGTGCTGTCGTACGGATATTTTTTGACAAAAAGAATATTCTAAATAGAATTTTCACATATCACCCTTAACTTTAACCTTTTATCAATTTCACCATTTTCTAAATAGAATAATAATTATAAGAAAATTAAATACTTTAATTTCATAAAATTCAGGGTCTTACACTAAGACTGGTTGACAACACTGTCTTTGAGTGAACACTAAATTAAAATGAATAAAGAAAGTCACAATACTTTGTTTACGAGTCGATAAAGAGGAAGGTGAGATTAATGCATATAATTGTGTGAGTTATTATAAATAATAACGTCATTTTGTATAATTAAATACATTCTCTTATATTTGTACAAAAAGATGTTTTCCCCTCTCAAATAGAGGTGAGGATTAATGTATATAATTTTCCTACATACTAAACGATTTTGGGTTAAAAGTCGAATAAACTAAACAATATATTCGTAATTCTAATATTACATTAAGAAAAATAAATAGAATAAAATACAATAACACCCCATCTAGATAATCATAATAATACTCACCTCCCTTTAGTTTTTAAATAAGTACCCATGCAATTTTTAGGGTTGACTAAATAAATAAAATTACATATTAACCCTTGTATGTTATCAAATTTAAATTCTTGAATAATATATATATATATATATATATATATATATATATATATATATATATGTATGCATGTATATTTAATTATCCTTTTTAATATAATGTAATAGTTTTATTTGTAATTAAGACTATCTCATTCAAATAATTTAATTTAATTAACACACATTTTTGGATAAGTGATACAAATAATAAGAATTTTTAATTAAATTATTAATGGAGGTTTTCTAATTAAAGTGATTGAGTATGTTGATTGTTTAGTTTTTCGTGTTTAACAACAAAAATTATTAATTGAATTATTAGTTTCATATTATGATTTTTATATGTTAAATTTTCTTGATAATATGTTAAAATTTGGGATATTTATGATTTTAATTATATTTTTTAGTATACATTTTCAGTTGTTTTTATTCAATATTGAATAAAAGAAAATATAATAATATTTGTTACTACCTCTATCTTATTAAAAGAATTTTTTAATGTATTTTTCTTTTTTGAATAATAACATTTGTCATTTTATTGTAAATAATTATGCTTAAGAGTTACTTATTTGAGAAAATAATTAATATAATTTGTAATACTTTTTATATGAATAATAAGATTTGTTATGTAATAATAAGTTTATTTTACATAAATTTTAATATTTGGGAAAAATAATTATATTTATGCTAATTTGTACTTATGCTTACTAAAATTTTACTTTTTAATTACAAAGAATATATTTGAATGTATATTACATAAATTTTAATCTTTAAGAAATTTAATTAGCAAAAGTGTATAACTTTATTTTTTGATAAAATAAATATTTATTATTTATTGAGAAATATGTTATTTATTAATGTAAAAATTCATAATTTAATTAATTAGATCGAGTTAAGTAAAAATTATAACATACAAATTTATATTTAGTGGATATATTAAACATTATAACTTGAAGGGTATATTAGACATTATATTAAATATTAATTGGTAAACTACACTAGAGGTAATGAATGTTATATATTATAAAATATTACTTTAAAAATTAGAAAGGTGGTGAATTTTATTATGGTTATGTGTCCAAGTATATCAATAGAAATACTATTATAACTTATTTTTTTCCCTTCACAAAATAAATTATCTTTCCCTCCTAAACTCACAAAACAAAAAACGAAAAAACCATCTCTCAATTTTTTTTGTTTCTTCTCCTCAAATGATTTTTGGAAATTTGGCTTACCAAAAATGAGTGTAAATGACGAAAAATCTTTCTTCCTGCGAGAATCCAATCCAAGCGTGACTGAAACCTCCGAATCTAGGCATAACAGATCTCCTGATTGATGCAATAACTCCATAATTTAGGGCTCGAAGAAGATGGATGTAGCCGAAACTTTCATTTGTTGATCAACGAATTACAGAGGTCAGAGAATGAATTTCAACCTTTTCAATTATACATATACGTGTGTGTGTGTGAATTAATTTCCAGCAACTTTTTTGTTGTTGTGATTCTCTGTTCATTTTGTTGTGTAATTACTGTGCATGTGATATTATTGTTGTTATTGCATTGTGAATAATTCTATGGATTTTCAGATGATTTCATTGTCAAATAATTATGTCGGAACGTGCTATCACATATAATAAAATCAATTAATCAAGTAGGTATTTACATGAATTGAGAGAAGTCATCTTGTATGTATCACGCTTCTGCTGCGCTTAAGGGTGAAAGTTTTCAATAGTCTCTCAATCTTATGATGGATGTATAGGTGTGTATAAAGTTTCTAAGATGACAATTGAGAGTAAACCCTAACTGTTTTATTTATAGAATAGCTAAGGGTCAAAATTGTCCATCAAAATTATAAAACCCTAGGGCCCATTATGCAAAGTACTATTAGTAATATTATTTATAGGCCACATAATTAATTACCAAATCCATAAATAAAATAATTAAATTAATACAATATGTAATCCCAATAATTACATAAATAGTAGAGGCCACATAAAGAAATAAAATATTCTAACATTCTCCCACTTGGCCGAAATACTATTTATATACAAAACATAACGCTTACAATCATTAATTTGGCCAAGTATTAATTTGATATATACTGTAGACACTCGAAATTTTGCATTCCTGTTACTAACCTTGCACGAGGGAAAAATCGTCTTCCAGAAATAACCCTGGAGGTCAAATCAACTCAATCCCGGAGACGACCCCAGGATACTCAGTTTTCAATCTTAGAGACAACCCTGGGATGCTCAGTTTTAATCTCTGAGACAACCCTGAGATGGTCAGTTCTAACCTCGGAGATAACCCCGAGGGAAGCAGTTCCAATTTCGGAGATAACCCTGGAACAAACAGTTTTAACCCCGGAGACAACCCCAGGACACTCAGTTCCAACCCCGGAGACAACCCCGGGAGGTCAAGAACACCTCAGAGGTAACCCTGATGACATTCAGCCTTCACAGCAGCCCAATCTCAAAGATAACCCTGAACAACGACTGCTACATCTGTACAGAGCCGGAGATAACCCCGGTGAGGGGTAAAATTGTCATTTTGTCACCTCGATACTACATTCACGTCGTCTCAACATCATTTCAATCCACATTTCATACACAAGTGTCTCATAAGAATCATAGCTCAAATCCCGAGTGAAAACTACACAAGACAGCACACCGGATAAAATTTGAAGACTTGAAGATCTGGTTATGGACCCATCTTCCCGACTTCGTACAACCTCTTATCCCATGTCATTGTGTAGCTCTCAACAACAACATTCCGGAAAGGTACAACACGCCTCCATCGAATTCCAGGATTGAAAGTTATGAAGGTTCAAGCGAACAACATGTTGCACGAGTGCACATACTTCGAGACGACGGGACCCGTATGGACCCACGACCATCTGGTATTTAAATATGAGCATTTGGTTGCTCATTTGAAAAAAAAAGAAATAGAAAAAAGAGAGAAAACTCTGTCCATTTCAGTTTGTAAACACTTCTAAAGTGCTCTAAACTGAGTTATTCTTCTTTTTAAACACTTGTAAGCTCGTGTTTTGCTACATACTGAAATTTAACCGGTGGAAACCGAGTTTTCAGGTATCAAAATTTATCTGAAGTCTTCTTGGCAGCCCACTGTAAGATATTTCATATTTTTAAGCCTTTTCTCACTTCTGTATATATATATATCTACTCACGTTGAGAGTCACGTCATGTGGGTATACCCGGATCGTCGATCCGTGGCTTTTTCTTGCTTATATATATATATATATATATATATATATATCGAACTATTCTTCGATTGAGCCCAAATATAATATTCAGAGTGTTTACTGCTTTTATATATATATAAATACTTATGTATATGCATCTTTTCATCAAACTCTGTTTGATTGAGCCTGGATATACATCCGATGCATTTACTGCTTATATATATAAGTATTTATATATATACAAATCATGTTTTGTTATATATATCCAAATCACACCCAAAACACTGTATTATGTAAAAATTTAAGTTCCATAAAATAATTTTTTTTGTTGTTTAAAAAAAAAGCAAAAAAAAAAAGTCTGCCATTTAAGAAAATTCGGGATTCCTGATAGGAGCCTGGTTATATATATATATATATATATATATATATATATATATACACAACTTATATATATATAACTGTTATTCATCCTGCGGGCTAGATTTGCCTAAATTTGACTATTTCTCACTTTGACCGGTTCATGGTGACTAAACTAGAACCGTTGAAGCTGGAATAGTTTAGATTTATTCAAATATATTCTTTTTCTAGCTTTTTGCACATATTGCTTTCACATGTGAGCCTAGGAATCATGTGATCACAGATTCAGCTTCTGAATCTAGATTCGATTCCCGTGATGGACATTTTCAGCTGCAGCTAGCTTGTAAATTATTCACTATGTCTCAATTTCCTTAGATGGCTCTCATGCCCACAAGGAGTTCTAAGAAGGTACTATGTATCTTATTTTCTCAAGATGCTTCAATCTCAAAAAAAAAAAGCAATCAAGCCGAACACATAATAAAATGGAAGTATCAAAGGCCTCAATTACTATTGAGCACAAGGGTTTGAAAAACCTGTTTTACAAAACATCAATGCTATATCTTGTTAAAATTGAAGTTTTATACAAAAGTCAAACCCTTTGTATATAGGTGCGAACGAGGCATAGCACTACTTCTAAATAACTGCACATAGACCTACACACACACACAAACAGTTAAAAGTTTAAATTGGAAAGTGGCGGTAACCTTGTTATCATGGAAGTCGTGGGGTGCCTAACACCTTCCCGTCGCTTAATCAAGCCCCCGGACCCTAACGAATTTTGATTTTGCAAACTAGTTAAATAGTGTCACATCACTAGGTCTTTGTGCAAACCCTTTCTCGGTTGAGTTGGTGTAACCATTTAAAAATACCAACTGGTGACTCTTACAGTCAAATCGTCGACATATACATGTCAGACCTTTTCAAACTTGTTTTTTCAAACAAATCTCACCTAACATGAGAACACCAAAAGACAAGAACAGAAAGGGACAAATAAAAATCCCGACGTCGACGGTGGCGACTTTGCTGGGGACTCCAGCAAGAGGGCTTAAGCCGCTATCAAAGCTTTTCACAACTTTTACCTACTTGTGTGTGGATGTTGCATTTACATTTAAATGAATGTGTACTAATGCTTTATTTACTACACTTAGTGCTTCGCACCATATCTACCTGTGATATTAGTGCTTCACACATGTCATCATTTCCATATGGTGAAACGCGATGTATGTGAATGTATGTTGTAATTACTTGTAATTTCATTGGCAGTCAATCTCAATGTAATGGAAAATATGATGCAATATTTGAACATGCATATTAAAACCTGTCATGTTATCTTGTCATTCAAATAGTTAACATCCTTTTTGTAGGATAATACTCCTAAAAAATAGACACATTACATAACATGTAACATTACCACGTTTCCCCAGACTAAACTACATAAGTCTTTTTGTAGGGAAACGATTGAACGCGTTACCCGTTCAAAGTCCAAGAAGGCATTAAGCCTATAGCCAAACATGGCTACGTCTGGCCAGCCTAATCCTACTCCTGTATCTCACGAGGAGTTCGAAGGATTAAGCAATCAAATAACAGAGTTGGCTGTTCTGCGGAAAAAATTATACAAGTCAACTCAGGGTCCACAAATACCCATCCACACAAAACCCTCTGCACATGGAGGAATCCAGGTCCCATGCAGAGAAGTTCCAAAGACCGAGTCTCGGATCGATAAGACCAATAAAACCCCTAAAATCACCCATCTTAAAGAAGATCAAGACACCGGTGATATTCAGAAGAAGGTTCTACAAATGGAAGAGACCATTCGGTCCATCAAAGGGATTTGAACACATGGACCTTTGCATCTTCCCCGTGGTTCACTATCCGGAGAAATTTAAGACTCCCGATTTTGAGAAATATGATGGATTGGGAGATCCTTATACCCACTTAAAGGTGTTCATTGGAGAGCTCGGATCCTATGCCGAGAATGAAAAGCTCAGAATGCAGCTATTTCAGAAAAGTCTGACTGGAGAAGCCAGAGCATGGTACACCAGATTGGATAACTCCAAAATTCATAGCTGGGAGGGGTTAACCCATGCTTTCCTCAGTCAATACAGCTTTTAGACTCAGATAGCTCCAGACCGGTATCAAATTACCAAGGTTAAGAAATAAGTTAAAGAGTCATTCAGAGAGTATACCCAAAGATGGAGGTGTCGGGCTGCTCAAGTTATCCCATCCATGACAGAGTCTGAAATTGTGATGACCTTCATAGATATTCAAGAAGCTCCATTTTATGAGAGGGTCCTAGCTGGAATAGGAAAACCATTCTCAAAAATGATTAAGCACGGAGAAATGGCAAAAATGGGATTGAAATTAGGAAATATTCAATACCTCGCCACTTTAAAAGCCGTAGCTGAGCATATCTAATCTGGAAGTTATGGGAACAACCCCTAGAGGGTCCATAAGAAGAAAGAAGAGGATGTTTTCTTGATACTGCAAGGACAAAAGGGCAATCAAAACTTGCCTATCCAGAGGAGAAACTATTCCTCTTTTTAAGCACAGTCCTCAAACCTTCCCTTGCCAAAGAATAGAGAAGTCAGACGTACAAGAGTGTTCACACCCTTAGGGGACTCACTCGAAAACATCTTCAAACTTCTGACAGCTCAAAAGAAAATCACTCATCTCTTTCCACCAGTTAACCCAAGTGGAAAGGGCTTCAATACAAGCAAAAAGTGTGCTTACCATGCTGGAGCTCCAGGCCATGACACTCAAGATTGTTGGGCCCTTATGCATAAGATCCAAGACTTAATTGACAATGGTGAGATCGTGGTGACCAAGCCCGACCAACCACATGTTCAAGATAACCCTCTCCCTCAACACAAGGAAGAGGAGGTTAACATGATCAACGAGGGCAGTTGAGATAGCTCCAAATACCTCAAATATGTGGGTGGTTCATCCCAAATCAACAAGGAAAATTCTAACAAATGGGATTATTCACAGTTCCAGTTCATGATGGAACGAGAGTTAAAGTCTCTTGGCAAACAAGTCAATCAATTGGCAGAATTGGTGATTCATCAACACCAAGTCACACGACAGTTGTTCAGTCAGGAGCATGCTAGCCTCCTTTCTCTTATCACAAGTACTCCAACAATTACCCAAGAAAGTGAAACCTTGGAGGAAAAGTTTGTAAGAAAAGCAAAAGCTAAAGCCCGTCGGGACTTTGCCAACAAAAGGGAATTCACCTATTTAGGCCAACCGATGGAAGAAATATCGCAGATGCTGATCAATGAGGGAAAAATCACAGAACTTCTACCTCCAGTCAATCCGTGCTAAAAAAGGTTTGATGCTACTACAGTATGTCAATACCACTCCCACTCTCGCGGTCACAGCATTGAAGAATGTTGGGCACTCCGTCATCTTATTCAAAACATGATCGACAAATGCAGACTTAGAAATGGCGCATATAACGACGACAGATCATTTGAGAGTGGGGACACATTTCCTCCAGATGGAAGGAAGTCAGAGCGCTTATATCCTCCGAGGGATTTTCGGTACACACCACTTACAATTCAACCAATTCAGCTCAAAGGAGTTGAAAACCTTTTAAAAGTGGCTGTACCAAAGCCAATCATATTGCTATTCAGGCCACAGTATCCTATCATCAGCCTTAAGAAAGTGCCATGTAATTATGGAGAGGTTGAAAGATCAACATCAAACACAACTGCTGCAGTGTCTAAAGAAAATCCAGTGTATCTCCCTCAATGAGTGATGAAGCCTATCATCAGATCTAAGGGGAAAGTGCCCAGGGAGAAGATTGAAGAATTCCTCTGCAAGATGGGACACAATAAAGCCAAGGTGGTTAAAAGCTTGAAAGAAGCTCCACAACAGATCTCTATTCTGGACTTGGTTTTCTCTTCAGAAGATCACCGGAAGGTCTTACTGAAAGTATTAAAAGAAGCCCACTTGCCAAAGACAATGGATGTTAAAAAATTCTATCATCTGGTTGATCACATCTTCAATATCAATGGGATATTCTTCACTGATGATGACATACCTCCCGAAGGGACTGGTCATTGCAAACAGTTGCACATAGCGGTTTTGCCTTCCGGATATGTGGTCGGAGGAGTGCTAATAGATGAAGGATCATCCCTAAACATCTGTCCCTATGCCACATTGGAAAAAATGAACATTAATCTCAACAGGATTCGAAGCAGCCATATAATCATCAAAGCTTTTGATGGATCTCGGCGAAATGCTTTCGGAGAGATTGAGTTTCCCGTGGAAATCGGTCCACATTCTACGTATCCTTTCAAGTGCTCAAAAACACTACAGGATATAATTTACTGTTGGGAAGACCTTGGATTCATATGGAGGGAGCTGTCCCATCCACTCTTCATCAGTAACTCAAGTATATCATCAACAGTAATCTGGTCACTGTCAATGCTGAGCTAGAATGTCCTATTCAAAGTGATATACCCCTTATCAGTTTTAATGAAGAAGTTGAACCTGTCAGCTTCCAGGCCCTTGAGGTGAGCAACACTCACTATCAACCCATTGGGGCTCCACCTCTGAAACCCAGAGTTTTTGCCGAGGTAATGTCGGCAAGTCAAGAAATGATATCCTTGGGTTTTCAACCTGGACAAGGGTTAGGAAAGGATCAACAAGGAATCAATTGCCCAATTCAAGTTCCCAGCCAGACAGGAACAACTGGACTAGGCTACTTCTTTGTCTCCACTCATAGGAACCCGCACAAGCATACACTGGTTCCTTCATCTACAAGGCTGTTGCCTAAACCTATAGGTGCTAATCCTATACAGTCTCTACGAAAAGTTCCTGCCCCTGTGGTAGCTATGTTTTTTCCTAAATTGATACCGGTTAAAGGAAAGGAAGTCCTGATTCCAGACCCAGATGTGGAGGAAAGGAATCAAAGGCATACACAAGACATTAAGAGGCGGTTATTGAAGATGTACTTCCTGGCACATACCGAGGGTATGAATAAAAATATCTTAGATGATGACTGTCCAGACATCATGGTTATCATTCAAGAGAAGAAGGACGATAACACCCCTTCATCATCACAGCCTACCATCCACCAGACTTGACCTCTTTGGTAATTGGAGCAAAGACTCAGATTTGCCGACAAGGGGTAAAAGGGCGTAAAATCCCTCCTACCTCGTGTAGATAGCAATAACTGCTTACTTTTGTTGCATAGTAATAGCAGTTGCTTTTGTCATTTCATGCTAACATTTTGTATGATTAAACAGTTTCATATATTAAGTGAAACCATTTTGTTTCAGGACTCTAAAGTTGATATGCCTAAACTTGCTGATGAGGTGCCTATTCTTCACAAGGACTGCAACTTTGATGTAAAGTTAGACTCTGACTTGATAGAGATTGAGCAATAGGACTGTGAGATACCCCAGGAGATCAAAGAATGGGTCGAAGACAAACCCAAGCCAAATCTTGATCAAACCACCTCTTTTAACCTTGGAACCTCAGAAATCCCCAAACAAATCCAGATTGGTACGGACCTTACTCTAAGCCAAAGGAATGACATGGTTACTCTATTGACCCAATTCTAGGATGTGTTTTCATGGTCTCATGAAGACATGGTTGGTTTGTCAACTGACATCGTCATTCATCGCCTTCCCATCAAAGAGGGATTCAAGCCAGTCAGACAGAAACTCAGGAGATTAAAACTTGAGTGGAGTTTGAAAGTCAAAGAAGAAATTGTGAAACAATTTCAAGCCGACATCATCATGGTATCAACATACCCTGAGTGGCTATCCAACATAGTCCCTATGCCTAAACCCAGAGGGAAGGTGTGAGTTTGCGTGGATTATAGGGATCTGAACAAAGCTTGTCTCAAAGATAGCTTTCCTGTCCCGTTCATCCACATACTCATTGACAATATAGCTCAGTATAACATGTACTCCTTTACTGACTGCTTTGCTGGGTACCATCAAATCATGGTTGCTGAAGAGGATCGTGAGAGAACTGCATTCATCACTCCTTGGGGAACCTTATGCTACATACGGTTGTCATTCGGCCTCATCAATGCCAAAGCTGCCTATCAGTGAGCCATGATGGCTCTTTTCCATGATCTAATGCACAAAGAGATAGAAGTCTATGTGGATGACATCATTGTCAAATCCCGAAGGGAGGAAGACCACCTAGACCATCTCAAAAAGCTCTCACCCAATTATGTAAGTACAACTTGAAAACAACCCGCCAAATGCCTTTTCAAGTCAAATCGTGCAAGTTGTTAGATTCCTAATAAGCCATAAAGGCATTGAGCTGGATCCTATAAAAATCCAGGCCATCACGAAAATGCCCATACCCTAGACAGAGAGGGAAATACGGGGATTTTTGGGAAGAATCAATTCAGCCGATTCATCTACCAACTCACAACAACCTGTGAGCTTATCTTCAAGTTGCTAAGGAATAACTCCTCCAAGAAATGGAATGATGAGTGTCATAAAGCCTTCCTTCTCATCAAAGAGCAACTAATCAAAGCTCCTATTTTGGTACCTCCCACGGATGGTGTTCCCCTGTTTATGTACTTGTCAATCAATGACAATGCTATGGGCTGCATGCTGGGATAGAAAGATGATAGAGGCCAAGAAAGATCTATCTATTACCTTAGCAAAAGATTCAGCAGCAGTGAACACAAGTACACTCTGATTGAGAAAACTTGTTGTGTTTTAGCATGGGCTTCCATGAGATTACAACATTATCTCCACTGTCACACAACCCATCTCATATCCCGCGTGGATCCTCTCAACTATGTGTTCAACAAACCTATGTTGAATTGTCGACTGTCCAATTGGCAGTTGATCCTATAGCAATTCGACATCATCTACGTGACTTAAAAGTCTATTAAAGGTCAAGGAATTGCGAATCAATTGGCCTCTGTACCTTCAGGGGATTTCAAACCTTTGGAAACATACTTCCCCGATGAAGGGGTAATGACAATTCAGCAACACCATCAGGACAATACACACCAACCATGGAAGATGTATTTTGATGGAGCTATAAACATGGAAGGTTCTGGAGCTAGAGCTATTTTAGTATCCATTTCGGGAGAGCAGTATCCCGTTTCCATCAAATTGCAGTTTGTCAACACCAACAACACAACTAAGTATACAGGCTGTATCATGGGGTTGAAACAAGCCCAATCTATGGGCATCATACGGTTAGCTGTCTTTGGATATTCTGAATTGGTAATCAGATAAACCACAGGAGTCTATTACACCAAAGAATTACATTTGCTACCTTACCATCGGCAAGTTATCCAGATGGCTTCGGAGTTTGAAGAAATATCCTTCCTCTACATTCCTCGAAATAGGATTGACTTTGCGGATGCACTAGCAACTTTAGCTTCCTTGATCAACATACTTGATAAGGAAGACATGCCAAATATCACATTTGCCCGAAAAAAGGCACCAAATTTACACGAATTACATCGAGAAGTATCGATGAGTCAGCCTCCCATCCAACACCCTTGGTATCAGGATATCAAGGAGTATCTGCAAGATGGATCTACACCCGCTGAGGTGAGTCAAGCTGAAAGAAAGCGGATCCATAGAATGGTCATTAAATTCTATCTGAGCGAAGATAAACTCTACAAAAGAGATGCAGGACTAGACCTTCTTAGATGTCTAGACAAAGACCAAGCTCAGAGGCTCATGGGTGAAATCCATGGTGGAGTATGCGGCCCACACATGAGCGGCCCTCTACTTATTAAGAAAATCCTAAGAACAGGGCATTTCTGGCTCTCTCTCAAGGCTGACTATAATGATCACGTCAAGAGATGTTATCAATGCCAAATTCATGGGAATGCTATTCACACCCCTCTAAGGGAGCTCCATAACATGAGTTCACCCTGGCCCTTCTCAATGTGGGAAATGGATGTGATCGGGCCAATCAAGCCCAATGCTCGTAATGGTCATCAGTTTATCTTCACCGTGATCGACTACTTTACCAAGTGGGTAGAAGTAGCCTCTTCCCCCCAGGGCTACTAAAGAAGTGATAATCGGTTTCATCAGAAACAATGTTATTTGTCGATATGGACAACCAAAGGTGATTGTATCAGACAATGCCAAAAACCTCAACAATCAAATGATGGAGGAATTATGAAGTAAATTCCACATCAAACATCTCAACTCCATCAACTATCGTCCAAAGATGAATGGTTCTGTTGAAGCAGCTAATAAGAATATCAAAAATATCATGTAAAAGATGTTCGCCAATCACAAAGGATGGCCTGACTTGTTGCCTCTGACTCTATTGGCCTACAGATAGTTAATGCACACTTCCACTAGGGCAACCCCTACTCATTAAGCTATGGAATGGAAGTAGTGCTCCCCATAGAGGTGGAAATGGAATCCCTCAGAGTGCTGATAGACACTCAGCTGGATGAAGACCAATTGTTACAAGATCGGTACCACCAATTGTCTCTGATAGATTAAAGGCGGGCCGCAGCCATCTTACATGGTCAATTATACCAACATAGGATCGCTCGATCCTATAACAAGAAAGTCCGGCTACGACAATTTAAGGAGAATGATTTGGTCTTAAAGAAGGTTCTTAACAACTAAGATCAATCCAAAGGAAAATTCACCCCAAACTGGGATGGCCCATTTGTTGTCAAAGAGGTATTGGCAGTAGGAGCCCTCAGATTCCAAGAGATGGATGGCGAGGAAATTCCCCAACTCATCAACTCGGATACCGTGAAACGGTACTATGTCTGAGGTTACTTGCAAACCAGCATCCTAGTTCTGGATCATCAGATCCCCAGTCAATTCAGGTTTTGAAAACCTTTCGCTACCTGCAACCTTTTATCACATCAGTTTGACCCATCAGGGACAAATATACCTTTCAACTAGCAGCCTAGTTCTGGATCATTAGATCCATCACTCAATTCAGGTTTTCAAAACCTTTCTCATTATACCTTGCACAACATCAGTTTGTCCCACCAGGGATCAAACATTTCACACCTTCAGTTTGTCCCACTAGGGATAAAACATTTCCTCATAACTTCAGTTTGTCCCATTAGGGGCGAACTACACAGACCTGATCTCCCCAATACACGGGAGTACGTAGGCAGCCATTTTTATGGTCCGGTCTAACTACAGAAAAAAACATAAAAAAAATCTCTCTACACCCTCTTCACCACCTACAATTTTTAACCTTTTCACGCTAGGTTGGAACTACACAGACTTGATCTCCCCTCATCAATGGGATTACGTAGGCAACCATTCATGGTGCAGTCTCACCCCCTACCAAAACACAAAAACTTGTCAATGGTACTGGGATCATCCTTCAAACCTTTTAAACCACACCTCATTGGCTTATACCAAAGGGATGGAACTACCTATTCTCCTCACACAAATGGGAGAACCGGCGACCATCTAAGCTGCGATTGAGTCCTCAAAGAGAAACACCAATCCATAAGAGATGGAACTACCTGGGCTCCCCAATATAAAGGAGTACCGACGACCATCTGTGGGGCGGTCAACCTCAGAGAGGAAAGCCACAATCCTCTCCATAACCACATACAAAAAACAAGTGACAAGATACTAAAGGGTATAGGAATAAAAAGATCAATGATCCATTCTAAAAGATCCTGAGACATCTCAATGTCCATCCATTAAGGGGATTTCAGAATACATCAAGATCACAAGCCCTGGAGAATATAAAACTATCAAACAAGTAACAAGGCATAACTAAAAGGGAAGTGAATTAAAATATATTTCCTTACCATATAATACTGTTTGATATATACAATGTGTCCTATACATGACAAAAATGGCTAAGCTAGTCTGTGCAGGAAAATCCAAGCTAATCTACAAACCCGTGGATAAGTGCGCCATCAAGTCTAATATGACATCCCTATCAGAAGATGGGGGTAACTCTATGAGCTCCTGCCCTAGGGTATCAACACGAGCCATGAGATCTACAACCATTTGTATTGTGACACTATGCTCATCAATGAACGTGTTCATCTCCACAATGATATCAGCAGTATGAGATCTTAATGCAGTACTATCTGTAGTGGCAGCATCTCTGGTAGCTAGAGCCTCATCCCGCTCAACAAAAGCTGCATCCCTAGATGATCGAGCCTTATCCCGCTCAGCAAAAACAGTATCTCTATGAGCTAGAGTATCATCTCTCTTATTTAGAACGTCATCTCTACCAGAAAGAGCTGTTAACATCAAGGCCCTAGCCTGATCCCTCTCAAATGTCATCAGATGCAGACTCTGCTCTAAATACTCTGCAGAAGGTGGAGTCACAACAGTAGGAGTACTGGGGGAATCAACCAGAGCTGCTGACAACCCATCAAATAGCTCATCCTCAGTGGGAGAATCAGGGTCCTCTATAGGCTCACCGCTATCAGAATTAATCTCTGGCTCTGTGGATACAACCTTAGCTGATGCAATCTCTTCCTCCAACCATATAGAGCCCAACAGGCATAAATCCTGGACAAATCCTTTGCTGACAAAAGCTGAGATGACAAACGCTGACTGATGAATGGATTTTATACCTACTTATTGGATATCAATTCACGCGAACTATGCCCATCTCAAGTACATTTTATTGTGTTTTTAGTTGCATTTCATGTTATTTCGCATTGTATGTACTGAGAACTCTTTTGGTGTAGAAGTGCAGGAAATGGCCTAATATGGTGGTATTATATGGCATAAGGCTAATGGGTGCATGGCCTGAGGATTTAGTGGAGCATGGAAACAAAGCATAAAAGGAACGAGCAGCAGAGAAAATCAGTGGCAGCAGCAATCATCAGCGAACCGTAAGCAAAACCGTATTACAGACTACGAAGTTACAAGGCGCACATGGCTATATATATAAAGCTTGAGGATGCGCTACCACGAAACACCCTTGGATGGGCCAGATTTTGAAGACGCGCGCCCGCACGAGGATTACAAAGGAGGGACGCGCGGTCGCTCGCGATGACTGATGCTGCTGAGCTGTATTTATTTTAATTTTTAATTTTAAGGGTTGTAATTTAATTAAAAACGATTCTGACTGGTGTCAGATGCATCATTTAGTAGTTTTGATGTATTTTTATATTGGGAACTAGGGTTTACACTCTGGGAGAGATTCCAACGTAGAACGAAGCCTAAACTCCATCTGTTCTATTTCTTCTTGGGATTTTCTGTCATTGTGGATAACTATTAGTATTTTGCTGGACTTATATAAGGATTTGAACGTTATTAGTGGATTGTATTCAGCAATTGGGTTTGATCATTTTTATCCTTTATTTTCCAATTGTTTGCTTATTGTCCATGATTAGCTTTGATCCCATAATGGCTTTTGGTTCAGTCATGAACTAAACACCATTATGGGATTCTAACAGATTTTAATATGTAGTTTAATTACGTGCTTGATAGTTGGACTGTTTTACATATCATAAGGAATTTCTATCATGGTTGTTTTGCATGTATGAATGCTTGATCACCATTCGTTTTAAGTGCTTGTATGGAATTGAAAATGAACATGCGAGTATGGATTGTAATCATGATAGCGTACTTATATGGGGCTGTTTTGCATGGTTTTTATATTTTGTGAACCAGATAGACATATACTGTTTCACTGTATGAGTTAAAATAAGGGCTTGCGCTTAAATTCAATATGGTTGCAATTTCACATAGACATATAGTGATTTTGGTTATATTGATGATTACATGGTGTCTATCGCATGTGGATGGTATGTAAGTAGGTCATAGTACATTGAAAAATGGCTATGACTATATTAGTGCTCTTGACTACTTTCCTGTGATATGTGAACTTTCTTGCATGATGGTGGTAATTAGATGAAGTATTAAATGATGTTAGGATCCCATTATTTCCAGATTTGATATATTTTGTTATTATTCTTAGTTTAGTTATTATTTGCATTTAGAGTAATTCACAATTATAATATTTAGTTTAAGCATATAAAAATAGTGATTTAGTTGATGTATAGTGGTTTGAATTAAACAACTTTCTCTGTGGGATCGATACTCTACTTACTCTGTATTACTTGTTGACACATGTATGCTTGCATGAGTTAGAGCTCTTTTGTTAGAATTAAAAAAGAGGCAACAAGTTTTTGGCGTCGTTGCCGGGGAAATGCGTTTAAATTTAAATAGTTATCATCAATTTCAAGCTATATTGTATGACTTAGACAAATCTAATCTTATCTCATTTCTATTTTTTGTTTTTGTTTTGGTTTCAGGTACTTATAGATTTTTATGCATACGCGATCATCCAACTCAGAATTAACACCAGCGCAGGATAACATTAACGGAAGAGGTTGGAAAGCAAGTGTGCGGAGAAATTTGCAAGCTCAGTTAGAGAGTACTACAGCTAGTATGGCAGAAGAACAGAGAATTGAGCAAAGAGAAGAGCACCAGGCTCTAAGAAACTACTCCATGCCGAATATTAATGGACTTTAGTCTAGCATAGTCAGACCAGCGATAGCAGCCAATACTTTCGAGATTAAATCGGGCACTATTCAGATGGTGCAGAATTCGGTACAGTTTGGAGGTGCTGCTACGGATGATCCGAATGAACACTTGTTGAGTTTCATTGAGATTTCTGATACATTCAGATACAACGGGGTGACGGAGGATGCTATTAGACTTAGGTTGTTCCCATTCTCTTTGAGGGATAAAGCAAGGAGTTGGTTACATTCTTTGCCTGCTAGATCAATTACTACATTGGAGGAATTAACACAAAAGTTCTTAGCCAAATTTTTTCCAATGGCTAAGACGGCGAAGATGAGGACATCTATCTCTCAGTTCGAACAACAATAGGGTGAATCCTTATACGAGGCTTGGGAGAGATACAAAGAGATGCTACGGAAATGTCCACATCATGGTATGCCAGATTGGATGGTGATCAACACGTTTTGCAATGGATTGGGATGGTAGTCGAGGCCTATTATAGACGCAGCCGCAGGAGGGGCATTATGGGCAAAGAGATATGACGAGGCCTATACACTTATTGAGACTATGGCTGCAAATGATTTTCAAAATCCTACATTTCAGATGCCACATCCCAAGGTTGCAAGTGTTGGAGGTAGATGCTATTACTCAGTTGTCGGCACAGATGGCAGCAATGGCAAAGAAAATAGATACACTGGCAGAGAGAAAAGAGAAAAGTGAAAACAGTCACCTTCGTATGTGAAATTTATGCGGGGTCGCACTCCACGGATCAATGTGCTATCAGCTCGTAGTCAGTATAGTATGTGGAAAATTACAGGAAAGACCAAAGACAGTTTCAGAACACATATCACCCCAACAACCTCAATCATCCAAACTTCAGTTGGTCTAACAACCAAGGGAATCAGCAGAATCAGTTTCAGCCGAATCAACAATTTCAATCACAACCATCTCAGCCACAGTTTACACCAAAACCACCATTTCCACCGGAATTTTCTCAACAACAACAACATCACACTCGAGTTGCTCCTCAACAAGAGAAGAAATCAGAAATGGAAGAGATGATGTTGAAGTATATGGCAAACACGAAAGTTATGATCAAAAGCCAAGCAATGGCTATTAAGAATTTGGAGACTCAGATGGGGCAAATGGCGAGCATGCTTAACATCAGGCCCCAAGGTTCATTGCCAAGTAATACAGAGACAAATCTACGAAGAGACGGGAAGGAACAGTGCCAAGCGATCACATTGAGGTATGGGAAAAATATTATAGACATCGAAGGCCATGCGTGCGCCCTACTTATTATTTAAGGAAGCCGCCACGATCACACAAAGCAGAAAGCGGTAATCACGAGAAAGAAAATTTGGAAAAATCTGAGTCACAACATGAAGAGAAAGATAAAACAAGTTCAGTGGAGAAGCCTATGAGTTCTGTACCACCAGTTCATCCTCAGGTTCCGTATCCGCAGAGATTAAATAAGCAGAGGGAAGATAAGCAATTCAGAAAGTTTCTAGAGGTATTTAAAAAGCTGCAAATTAACATACCGTTCACCGAGGCATTGGAACAAATGCCAAGTTATGCAAAGTTCATGAAGGGTATATTGTCAAAGAAGAGGAGATTAGACGAGTTTGAGACGGTAGCCTTGATAGAGGAATACAGTGCAGTGCTTCAGCAGAAATTACCTTCAAAGCTGAAAGATCTGGGCAGTTTCATAATTCTGTGCATAATCGGGAAGATGAGTTTCAGTAAGTGTTTATGTGATCTCGGGGCAATTATAAATTTGATGCCCTTGTCAGTATTCAATCAGTTGGGATTGTCGGCTCCAAGGCTGACAAACATTTCGTTGCAGTTAGCTGACAGATCCATCACATATCCATGGGGAATTGTTGAATACGTATTAGTGAAAGTGGACAAATTCATCTTTTCGGCCGACTTCATCATTTTGGATTACGAGGAGGATAAAAATATACCAATCATACTGGGGAGACCATTCTTAGTCACATGAAAGACTTTGATAGATATGCAGAAAGGGGAAGTCACTATGCGTGTTCAAGATCAAGAGGTCACTTTTAATGTTTTCAAAGCCATGAAGTTCCCAACAGATGACGAAGAATATTTCCAGGTTGATTTTGTTGATCGGGTCTTACATGATGAGGTGCAGAATTTGGTGAATTATGAACTGTGGAAGAAGGTAATTGCTGAAAATTTAGATTTAGAGGATGAGGAATTCGACAAACTTGTGCAATATCTGGACACTACTCCACAATTCAAAAAATTCAGGACACCTGTTGGGCCATTGACAAAAGCGGGAGAATCATCGATAAAATTAAAGCCATCTCTTGAGTCACCTCCAGAGCTTGAATTAAAACCACTTCCAGAATATCTCAGGTACGCATTTTTAAGTAAAGATTCAAAGCTACCTGTGATTATTTCTTCAGCACTAACATCTTTTCAGGAAGAAAAATTGCTACGAGTGCTTAGAGAGTTCAAATCAGCTATTGGATGGACCATAACAGATATCAAAGGGATCAGCCCTTCATTTTGTATGCATAAGATCTTGCTGGAGGATGCTAGTAAGCCGACTTTTGAACAACAAAGAAGACTTAATCCGATAATGAAAGAAGTGTTCAAGAAAGAAGTACTGAAATGGCTGGATGCAAACATAATTTATCCGATCTCAGACAGTTCATGGGTGAACCCAGTGCAGTGTGTACCGAAGAATGGTGGTATGACAATCGTGACTAATGAGAATAATGAGTTGATTCCAACAAGAACAGTGACAGGGTGGAGAGTCTGCATGGACTACCGCAGGCTTAACAAAGCTACAAGTAAACATCATTTTCCACTCCCATTCATTGATCAGATGTTGGACAGATTAGCGGGTCATGAGTATTATTGCCTTCTAGATGGGTATTCAGGTTACAATCAGATTATGATCGCTCCAGAAGACCAGGAAAAGACTACCTTCACATGTCCATACGACACTTTTTCTTTTAGAAGGATGTCTTTCGGATTGTACAATGCCCCAACCACCTTTCAAAGATGCATGATGGCTATATTTTCAGACATGGTGGAGCAGAATGTGGAGGTATTTATGGATGAATTCTCAGTCTTCGGAGACTCGTTTGATTTATGCCTTGAGAATCTGGTTATGGTTTTGAAGAGATGTGTTAAAACGAACTTAGTGCTGAACTGGGAAAAGTGCCATTTCATGGTACAAGAAGGAATCATACTGGGACACAAGGTTTCAAAGAAGGGACTTGAGGTGGATAGAGCGAAGCTTGATACGATTGAGAACTTGCCACCACCTACTTCAGTAAAAGGTGTTCGCAGTTTTCGGGGACATGCAGGTTTCTACCGCAGATTCATCAAGGACTTCTCCAAGATAACTAAGCCTCTATGCAGTTTATTGGAGAAGGATGCACAGTTTAATTTTGATAAAGCCTGCATGTCAGTATTTGAGCATTTAAAGAGGAAACTAACTTCAGCACCAGTGATTACCGCACCAGATTGGGATTTGCCATTTGAGCTGATGTGTGATGCCAGTGATTACTGTTGTAGGGGGCCGCTTTTAAGGCAGAGGAAAGAGAAGATTTTTCATGTGATTTATTATGCCAGCAAGACCTTTACAGATGCACACTTGAATTACACCAGCACAGAGAAAGAGTTATTGACAGTGGTGTATGCCTTTGACAAATTTCGAGCATATTTGATCGGCACAAAGGTGATTGTGTACACGGATCACGCGATAATTCGACATTTAGTGGCAAAGAAGGATGCAAAATCTCGGTTGATCAGATGAGTTTTATTATTACAGGAATTTGATTTGGAGATCAAGGACAGAAAGGGCACCAAAAATCAAGTGGCGGACCACTTATCGCGACTGGAGAATCCAGAACGGAAGGCAGACGATAATGTTATGATTAATGAATCCTTTCCAGATGAGCAGTTTTTTGTGGTGAAAGGGGAAGTGCCATGGTTCGCAGATTATACGAATTATTTGGTGAATAAGATGGTACCTTCTGACTTGGTGGGTTATCAAAAGAAGAAATTTCTGCATGATGTCAAATGGTATATATGGGATGAGCCTTATTTATTTAAATAGTGTTCTGATCAAATGATAAGAAGGTGTATTCCATATAGCGAGACCGAGGGGATTCTACAAGATTGTCATTCTACTGTGTATGGAGGTCACTATGGTGGAGAAAGAACAATGGCTAGAGTACTACAAGCAGGATTCTACTAGCCGACGATTTTTAAGGATGCACACAGTTTTGTCCAGCGATGTGATAGATGTCAGCGAGTGGGGAACATCTTGAAAAGAAATGAAATGCCCCTGAATACAATCCTCGAAGTAGACATTTTTTATGTGTGGGGGATTGATTTCATGGGACCTTTTGTTTCTTCCTGCGGAAATCTCTATATCTTGCTCGCAATGGATTATGTCTCGAAATGGGTAGAAGTGTCAGCTCTTCCGATAAATGATGCCAAGGTTGTCCTAAGGTTTTTACGCAGAAGTATCTTCACGAGATTCGGGACTCCAAGGGCCATCATCGATGATTTAAGGTAGTCATTTCGCAATGTGCGCTTCTGACTTTGTTGGTTAAGTATGGGGTGAACCATCGCATTGCTACAACTTATCAACCACAAACAAATGGCCAAGCTGAAGTGTCAAATCGAGAAGTCAAGAGAATCCTTGAAAAAGTTGTGAATCCCACACGGAAGGACTAGTCGTTAAAATTGGATGATGAGGTATGGGCCTATAGGACTGCATACAAGACTCCGTTGGGTATGTCACCTTTTCAGCTCGTGTATGGAAAAGCCTGTCACCTTCCTATGGAGCTAGAGCATAAGGCATATTTGGCAATTTGAAAGCTCAATTTCGATTTGAAAGCTGCAGGGGAGAAAAGCCTACTCCAACTCAATGAGTTGGATGAATTCAGATTATAAGCATATGAGAATTCGAAGCTATGTAAGGAGAAGGTGAAGAAATGGCCTGATCGAAAGATCATTGAGAGAGCTTTTGAACCGGGACAAAGGGTTTTGCTTTATAACTCCAAACTTAAACTTTTTCCCGGGAAGCTGAAATCGAGATGGTCAGGGCCATTTACAGTGAAGACTATTTTTCCGCATGGTGCAATTGAAGTATTTGATAAGTTGCCAGACAAGCCTTTTAAGGTGAATGGCCAGCGCTTGAAGCATTACTTTGGTGGTGAGGTAGACAGACAGAAAGTCTCCTCAATTCTTTCTTCGACATGAGATTCAGAGACAGTCAAGCTAATTGACTATAACTTAGCACTTGATGGGAGGTAAACCATTATTTCTATCTCTATTTTCCTTTTATTTATTCTATAGGGTATTTCATTAGTTCATCTGTAGTTTATTTTTCATAGATTGCTATGCTGAGCATAAGTAAGTATGTAGTTGAATATGCATTGGACTGTGTTGTAGTAATGCATAGTATTTACTTGTCCGATTATGCTTATTCTGGAGTTACATGTTGATATGGATAATTGGTGTTATGCAGGTGAGTGGAACAGAAGGCATCACTGTTTTACAGATTGAGAGTTCAAATAAATTAAAGTCCAGAATCAGACGCGCTACCACCACGCAGATCGAAACTTAAGGAATCGCGCTGCCGCACCCCAAATCGATGAGCATGAAACCAACACTTGCGCACCCGCGCATGAAGACCATTGAAAGATCGCGCGGCCGTGCGCGACACCAGATTTGGAAAATTTTTAAAAGTTTAAAAAATTGAGTCGTGGCTTATTTGGTCTCTCACTTGACATAATAGAAGCTATTTTTCCGTTTCCCCATAATCGCACGACTCCTCAGCTCTCATCCAAGTTTATACCCACGATTCTCTCCACTGGCATAACTCTAGGGTTTCTGCTTGGGTTGTGCAGCATCGAACTTGGGGGTACCCTCATCAGCAACTCTTGTTCATTATCAAGAAAATCATCTACATTCTCTCTATCATCTGCACATGGGTCCAAAGAGGGCACGCTCCATATCCATCTCTTCATCCTCAGCATTTTCCTCCAGTAACCAAGAAAAGGATGTTGTGGACCACATGAAATTTATCAGTTTGGAAGCTCAGCAGGAATATTATCGAATCATAGCCAAATCGTCTGTGAAGGAACGGGGGTTTAAACCTAAGAAGCAAGACGGCCAACTATGGAATATGATACGAGAAAGAGGCTGGGTTGGCTTGGCTACAACTCCTATGCCTATTCCCATGGGGGTTGTGCGAGAGTTCTACGCGAATACTAAGGACATAAAAGGAGGGATAACGCTGGTTTGAGGAGTACAAGTTGATTTTCGACCTCCAGCGATTAGAGCAGTCTTCAGAATAAATGACGCACCACCGGCCGGGTCTGCTAATTGGACAGAAGGTGCGCATTTAGAAATGGATCTGGCAGTAGTGATTGCTAAATTGTGCATTTCGGGCACCAAATGGAATTATAAGGCCGGGACGACTGAGCCAAAATCTTTTTCGGCATCAACCTTGAATCGGTTTGCCAAAGCGTGAAATCTATTTATCTATGCCAAATTAGTTCCGTCCGCTCACCAGCATGAAATAACCACTGAGCCGACTATCATTTTGTGGGGCATCATCAAAGGCAAGTATATTGACGTACGCCACCTAATTCATTAAAACACGCTGCGTTATTTGCGGGGGAGCACTACTGGAAGTATTCCACATGCGTCTGTGGCAGCCATGCTTTGTACCCAATAAGGAATCCCGTGGAATAACGAGCAACTGCAGAACCAAAGCCACAACATAACTCATGCTACTATTGCCAAGTTCAAGGATTGGACAGGTTGTGAACCGCCTTAGGTTTTATCATCCAGCTCAAATTTCCAGAGCCATTCTAGCAGCCCTCCCAGACAGATGAGGCAGGTCCGTCCACGCAAGCACCTGTTGCCCATGGTGATTGCCAGCTCTGAAGGTTGGAGCGAAAAGTCGATGCCATGTACGATAATTTCGGAGCGTTTGCTATGGGACTCACGAGGGCCTTGGCCGAGGCTTTTGCACTAAAGGGAACAACACTCGAGTGGCCTCAGTTCGGGACAGCAGTGCCATATCCACCACTAGATTCACCACCCGAAGAGGGTGGTGCGGCTGATCATTAAGGGAGTTCTCTTTCACCCTTTACCTTCATTCATTGGGACAATGAATATTATAAGTTTGGGGGTATTGGGGTCGTAGTGTAGTTGCATGTAGTTTTTGCATGATTAGTTAAGTTCATTTAAATTCATTTAGTATTTGCATGTTTAGTTTAAATTTTATATGTTTATGTGTTAGATAAAAATTACAGAAAATTTTTAGGTTTTAGTTATTATTACTTGTGTTAGTATATTTTTAGTTTGCATGTCTCACAGTTCTATCTGTATGGAAATTTTTGTCTAGCTGGTGATGATAGTGAATTTTGAAAGATTTTTGAGTATGTTGGATAACATGAACCTAGCTATAATGTTTTACACGATGAAATTCATGTTGTTGTTTAAATGCTTTTGGTTTGCACGGATGTGTTCACAATTGCTTGGAAGCATAAGAATGACGTGTTGCATTGCTCGATAGAAAATGTAGTTTTAAAAAGAGAAATATGTGGAACATGGATGTAGACTTGCAAAACATTGACATTCAAACTTTGGGAAAACATGGGTATGCTATGTATAAAAAAAAATATTTAAAAAAAAACAATAACGTGGCTAGTCTTATTTCGGGGCCCTGGCTACTTGAGTAAGTACACCCGAGGGGATTGTCTCTACACCTAGCGCCCTAAGGTCTTTCATGGTCTGGGAGTCATTGGTCGAAAGCTCGCTAAGGGGTAGCAGTGTTGCCTAATGGAATAAGCATTGCACAGTCATGTGAAAAAAAATATATATATAGCAATAAATACCGCGGGAAAGTACGAAAATCACCCTTGTGAGTAGCAATAAAGCATTTAAGCCCATTGTTGAACCTTAGTTTGTGTTGATATGTTGAAACAACCTTTGTTGCATAAGTATACATGAGCCTTTGTTTCAAGTTTGGGGGTATTTGATAAGTGGATTTTATGCCTACTTATTGGATATCAATTCACGCGAACTATGCCCATCTCAAGTACATTTTAGTGTGTTTTTAGTTGCATTTCATGTTATTTCGCATTGCATGTACTGAGAACTCTTTTGGTGTAGAAGTGCAGGAAATGGCATAATATGGTGGTATTATATGGCATCAGGCTAATGGGTGCATGGCGTGAGGATCTATTGGAGCAAGGAAACCAAGCATGAAAAGAATGAGCAATGAGAGTAAATCGATTAAGCGGCAGAATCTAATCGCGAGAACCGTAATCGGAAGCAAAACCGAATCGCAGATCGCAGAAGCCGTTAAGTGCATGCCACATATGAAAGCTTGAGGATCGCCACCCTTGAACACCCGGATGGGCCAGATTTTGAAGACGTCCGCCCGTGCGAGGATTACAAAGGAGGGCGCGCACTTGCATGCGTCTTGCGATGGCGAAATCTTCTTTGTTATTTATTTTAATTTTTAATTTTAAGGGTTGTAATTTAATTAAAAATGATTCTGACTGGTGTCAGACACATCATTCAGTAGTTTTGACGTATTTTCATATTGAGAACTAGGGTTTACACTCTAGGAGAGATTCCAACGTAGAACGAAGCCTAAACTCCATCTGTTCTATTTCTTTTTGGGATTTTATGTCATTGTGGATAACTATTAGTATTTTACTGGACTTATATGAGGATTTGAACGTTATTAGTGGATTGTATTCAGTAATTGGGTTTGATCGTTTCTATCCTTTTTTTCCAATTATTTGCTTATTGTCCATGATTAGCTTTGATTCTATAATGGCTTTTGGTTCAGTCATGAACTAAACTCCATTATGGGATTCTTACGAATTTTAATATGTAGTTTAATTGCGTGCTTGATAGCTGGACTATTTTACATATCATAAGTAATTTCTATTATGGTTGTTTTGCATGCATGAATGCTTGATCACCATTCGTTTTAAGTGCTTGTATGGAATTGAAAATGAACATGCGAGTATGGATTGTAATCATGATAGCGTACGTATATGGGGCTGTTTTGCATGGCTTGTATATTTCGTGAACCAGATAGACATATACTATTTCACCGTATGAGTTAAAATAAGGGCTTGCGCTTAAATTCAATATGGTTGCAATTTCACATAGACATATAGTGATTTTGGTTATATTGATGGTACATGGTGTCAATCGCATGTGGATGCTATGTAAGTAGGTCATAGTACATTGAAAAATGGCTATGACTATATTAGTGCTCTTGGCTACTTTCCTGTGATATGTGAACTTTCTTGCATGATGGTGGTAATTAGATGAAGTATTAAATGAAGTTAGGATCTCATTATTTCCAGATTTGATATATTTCGTTTTTATTCTTAGTTTAGTTATTATTTGCATTTAGAGTAATTCATAATTATAATATTTAGTTTAAGCATATAAAAATAGTGATTTAGTTGATGCATAGTGGTTTGAATTAAACAACTTTCTCTGTGGGATCGATACTCTACTTAATCTGTATTGCTTGTTGACACATGTATGCTTGCATGAGTTAGAGCTCTTTTGTTAGAATAAAAAAGAGGCAACCCTGACCCAATGCCCCGTCAAAGGGATGAACATCCCGAAATTGGTCAAACTGTGCCCTCACAGCCAGTAGGTGATATGTGGTCACGCCCCTCAAACCAGCCAGATGAAGATAATCCATGCCAGCTGCATGAGTGATAAAGATGTAGGGAGAACTGAGCCATAAACATGGCAGAATATCAAATGGATCCTCGATCCCTGATAAGAAAACCGACCAAGAAGCAACGCCTGTACACTCTGCTGACTGAAAGGAGTAGGACATGGCTATCTTATGGGAAAAACAATACCCATGGCGTCGGAATGTGCCAATCGGTCTTAAGTGTGTTATAAACCACACGTACGTCAAGACTGAACTGCCTGTGAATACCCCCATAGAATGGGTATGGCAATACGTGGCTGACCTCAAGGTCTATGTGCAATGACATGTACAAATAAGCCACCATACACATCAAGAGTACATCTATTTTGGTAATATGCCAATCATCCTCCGAAGTGGTGAAATCCCCGGAGTACCGCAAATAACTATCCAAAGAGCCAAATCTGTCTATCAGAAAACGCATGGACACTACATGCCCAGAGGAGATCTCATCTAGGGCAACTCTGAGCCTCAAACCTATGAGGGTCATACACTGCCGGCTCATATCGCCGATAGCCATTCGAGCACAAGGCCTATCCAGCGGAAAATCTGTCAGACGCTCGTACTCCTCTAAGGTAGGAGTTAACTCATGGGTCTCAAACCAGAACACCTACCTATCTGGTACGCAGTGCTCTAGCATGCCTTCTACAAAACCCAATAGAACCTGAAACATCAGGAGGGTCACAGAGTGCTGCATCAGCTGATCTACTGTTACCCGATCTAGGGAGGACAAACTGGCATACCACGATCTTAAATAGGAATCCACCAATACTGGTGGGGTATGATCTATCCGGCTAAATTTCAATGAAGTCATCTGTAGGGCTGTGTCATAAGACCATCCAGGGGTCAATCCTGAACTCATATCTAGAAATACATATGCATAACATAATACATGCATAATAAACAATAGATGACAATATGATGTAGGGAATGGAAAATAGTATACATACATTCCTAAGTACATCATCATCTAAATACATCATCTCTGTATACAACTAAAAAATACACGGAAATGGGGCACAACTGCCCAATAACTAATAGAGGCCTATAAAAAGATATAACTAGAATGGGGCACGGTCGCCCAATATCTAACAGAGGCCTATCAAAACATATAACGAGAAATACATCAGAAGAAGTCAATAGTGTTGATGTCTACATCATCCAACCTATCCATCTGATGTAACTCTTCTCGAGTCATGGTATCTCCACTAGTAGAGATATCAGGTCGATACAACGGAGGATCTACACCGACAAAACCATCTGAATATGGGCCACCTGAGGGGCCAACCCTTGAGCTGGAAGGATCAAAACTATCCACCTCGGAAGGATCTCTGCCCAAATGCCGGATGAAAAAATGCGCCCAGTCCAATTACGGGTCTACATATCACTCGTTGGTATTCGCCCAGACACAGGGTTCATAAAGCCAATGATCAAAACTCTTGAAGGTTACATGTGGCAATACCTCGCAAAAGTCGGATGCCATTAACCTGGTTGTAATTATAATAAAAAACATACATCTCGTTAGAAGTTTATCCCCTGTAGAGATTTCATCATCGACCGTTGAAGTACATTTCAACAACGGTCAATCATCCTTGACGTTATCAGCCGCTGACAAGTAAATCCAGCAAAACATCAGAGGTGGTTCGATGATGTTCAGCCGTTGAAGTACATTTCAACGAAGGTCAAACATCTTTGACATTTTCATCCCTTGGAAAGTAAATCCAGCCAAGCATCGGAGGTGGTCTGACGATGTTTAGCCGTTGAAGTACATTTCAACGAAGGTCAAGCAGCCCTGACGTTATCAGCCGTTGGTAGATAAATCCAGCAAAGCATCGAAGGTGGTCCGATGATGTTCACAGTTGAAGTACATTTCAACGAAGGTCAAGCAGCCTTGACGTTATCAGCCGTTAGCAAGTAAATCCAGCGAAGCATCGGAGGTGGTCCGATGATGTTCACCATTGAAGAACATTTCAACGAAGGTTAAGCAGCCTTGACGTTATCAGCTGTTGGCAAGTAAATCCAGCGAAGCATCGGAGGTGGTCCGATGATGTTCAGCTGTTGAAGTACATTTCAACGAAGGTCAAACAACCTTGACGTTATCAACCATTGGCAAGTAAATCCAGCGAAACATTGGAGGTGGTCCGATGATGTTCAGCCATTGAAGTACATTTCCTTGAAGGTTAAGTTGCCTTGACGTTATTAGTTGTTGGCAAGTAAATCCAGCAAAGCATCGGAGGTGGTCCGATGATGTTCAGCCATTGAAGTACATTTCCGTGAAGGTCAAGCAGCCTTGATGTTATCAGCCATTGGCAAGTAAATCCAGCGAAGCATCAGAGGTGGTCCGATGATGTTCAACCGTTGAAGTACATTTCGATGAAGGTCAAGCCTTGACATGTTTTAGCCGTTGGCAAGTAAATCCAACGAAGCGCCAGAGATAGTCCGATGATGGTAGCCATTGAAGGACATTTCAACGAAGGTCAGACAGCCCTGACAACACAAACTGTTGGCAGTAACTCCAACAAAGCACTGGAAAAGGCCCGGCGATACAAACTAGGGAAAACCATCCTCATCAGGAAAGACCAATGACGGAATCGATTATACAGGTCTTACGCAGACAGAGCAAAATTCCCCAAGAGTCTCTTGCACATAAGAAGAATTTCTTCAGTGGAATTTCTGCAAGGAGGATTAAGGACTTTGGTGATAACCCCAGTGTCAACATCCTCTGGTCTTATTCATGGAGCAACCTCCATTCCCTCCTTCATGCACTCAACATAACATTCACATCATGTTGCATTACATTTGTATCATGATTATCTTGTCAAATTTCAAGTGTCTAGCAATCTTTATCCTATCCATGCCATTACATTGTATGAATATGATAAAGAGGGGCATCTGTAGACACTCAAAATTTTGCATTCTTGTTACTAACCTTACAGGAGGGCAAAATTGTCTTCTATAGATAATCCAGAAGGTGAAATCAACTCAATCCTGGAGACGACCCCAGGATACTAAGTTTTCAATCTCAGAGAAAACCCTGGGATACTCAGTTTTAATCTCGAATACAACCCCGAGATAGTCAGTTCTAACCTCGGAGATAACCCTAAGGGAAGCAGTTCCAGTTCCAGAGATAACCTCTGAATAATCAGTTTCAACCTCAGAGACAACCCCAGGACACTCATTTCCAACTCCAGAGACAACCCCAGAGGTAACCCTGAGGATATTCAGCCTTTACAGCAGCCCAATCTCAGAGATAACCCTGAGCAATGACTGCTACATCTGCACAGAGCCAGAGATAACCCTGGTGAGGAGAAAAATCATCATTTTCCCACCTCGATACTACATTTACGTCGTCTCAACATCATTTCAATCCACATTTCAGACTGAAGTGTCCCATAAGAACCATAGCTCAAATCTCGAGTGACTACTATATAAGACAACACACCGGATAGAATTTGAAGACTTGAAGATCTGGTCATGGACCCATCTTCTCAGCTTCGTACAACCTCTTATCCCATGTCATTGTGTAGCTCTCGACAACAACATTTTGGAATGGTACATCACGCCTCCATCGGATGCCCGGATTGAAAGTTATGAAGGCTTAAGCGGACAACGCATTACACGATTGCACTTACTTCGAGACAATGGGACCTGCATGGCCTGGGGCAACCCGGGCAATAGCAGGTAGACCCATGGCCATCTGGTCTTTAAATATGAGCCTTTTGTTACTCATTTGAAAAAAAAAGAAATAGAAAAAGGAGAGAAAACTCTGTTCATTTCAATCTGTAAACACTTCTAGAGTGCTCTAAACAAAGTGATTCTTCTTTCTAAACACTTGTAAGCTCTTGTTTTGCTACATACCGAAATTTAACCGATGGAAACCGAGTTTTTGGGCGTCAAAAGCTATCTGAAGTCTTCTTGGTAGTCCATTGTAAGATATTTCAGATTTTTAAGCTTGTTCTCACTTCTGATATATATATATATATATATATATATATATATATATATATATATATATCTTGTAAGACCCTAATTTTATGAAATAAAATTTTAATTTTCTTATGATTATTATTATTCTAAATTTTAATATCCCGAATTTTCAATTAATGAAATGAAATTTATAAATAAGAAGTGAGTAACGAGAATTAAGGTTTGAATGTAAGAGATAATTTTTTTAAAAGTCAAATGGGCAATTAATTAGATAAATGAGCTAATAAAATAGGAGAAAATTATACAATAATTGGTGTGGGCCCCAAGGGGTGGCTGAATGATGGAGAAATGGGGGGACAAGAATGAGTGGGAGGAAGAAAAAAAAGAAAAGGAAGAAAGAAAAAAAGGAGGAAAGGAAGAGGAAAGAAGAAAAAAGAATGAAAAAGAAAGAGAACAGTCAATATACTCTCTCCCACTTCCTACGCAAATCTTCAGCAAAATAGAATAGAGAGAGAGAGAGAGAGAGAGAGAGAGAGAGAGAGAGAGAGAGAGAGAGAAGGAAGAGGAAGAGGAAGAGGAAGAATGAAGAAGAAATGAAGAGGAAATTAAAAGAAAATGTACTTTTTTAAGATCTTCGATTTATTCTTAGATTTATAGATTTTATGAGTACATATTTATGTATGTATTGAATGATTTAAACTTGCATAATCATGAATCAAATGAGAGAAATCAAGAAATCAAACAAAAAACGAAATCTGGAAATTTTAAGAAAAATTAGTTTACTACTTGATTTTGTAAAATCCATACCTCTTTGTGTATAATGAGTTAGGAGATGAGCCATATAGCAAAAGAAAGCCCTAGAAGTAAGCTAAACTCAGAAATTAGAATCACTCAAAAAATCTTTGTAGATTTTTCGTGGTGACTGTTTAAATGAAACTGGTGCGAAGGACTCATAATCCGAAAAATCAGTTTTATTAAGCTCTATTGCGTGAGTTATAATTTTTATTCCGACAGTTGGATTGTTGTAAATTTTGGATATGTTATACGTATATAAGTTGAGTATATATCCACAAATTTTGAATCGTTAAAGATAAACGTATGATTTGTTATGAATTTTAAGAGGTGACTGATTCAGAAAGTTTTGTAGCAGAATTTTCGGTAAGCCTTTCTCTCTATGTTAGAAACGAAATTTGGAAAACCTTTCTTCTATGAAGTTGTAGAAAATTAAATTTTACATGAAAAGGATATAAGATCCGTAATTTTCTGATAAAAGGCTAATTATTATGAATTATTGAAGTTTCTTAATATTAGAATTTATAATTAAATTATCGTAAAAAAATTATTTATACTGAAATATTTTTACGAAATTCTTATAATATCATATTAGAATTTACGTAATTTTTGATGAATTATTGAAAAGCGAAGTAATTATTGTATTTTTTAAACTATTTATAGTTAGTTTGAAAATAGAAGAAATTCATAGAAAATTCTATGAGTAATGAAAAATTATGAAACTTGGTGAAAAATCTTATAATATTATTTTATAATTTACGGACAGTTTTGAAAAATTATTGAATAACAAAAATATTTATTGTATTTTTAAGCTATTTATAGTTAGTTTAAAAATAGTAAAAATTCATAAAAAATTCTATGAATGGTGGAAAATTATGAAATTTCTTTGAAAAATATTATAATATTATAAGATTAATATTGATGATATTTTAAAGATATAAAAGTATGTGGAGTTAATATTTCTATTTTGAAGTTGTTAAATGATAGTTTTTATCAATAGAAATAATTATAAAAAATTGTCGGATATAGAAAGTGACAGAAATAACCTTTTTATAAAAAATAACGACAAAGCTTTTACCGTTAAACTGTTAAAATACCCGATGATAAAAATAAAGTAATATGCGTGATTTCATAGTAGCACACGATATTGCACAATAATTCATATTATTGATTCATATGTAAGAAAACACTCAGTCTTTCATTCAATAATTGTCACAGTAGTTATTGCACAGTAACTCATATTATTTGATATGATATAATTATACCAGTTGGAAGTATGGTGAGTCTATGTTAATAATTGTGAATAATTGTTGAAAGATTGAAAATGTATAAATAATTGAGGAATAAAAGGTGTTGATTAAATATAAGTATGATATGCAGATGTTTGTTCAATTATTTACTTTTTACAAAATTTTTACAAAAGTAAGTTTGGTAGGACTCTCCAACACTCCACTTTTTCTAAAGTAGTATGGACCACAACTCTATTATTGATCAAATTTAGTTAAAACATGTACCAATTGGTTTAATTTTTTCTGTGGGACCATAAATTCCACTACCATTATTTTATGCAGCTCATTTGATTATTTTGTCAAAGCGGGTGTGCTAGTTGTTTAATAAATTTTTATTATAAATAGGTTGTCCGGTTGAGCAATTAAACACACACCATCATTACACTAAAAATATAAAATTTTTTTACTACAATATTGTGAGTATTTCTATTGAGTGTAAGGTTACTCTGTGATGCCCCCAAAATAGGTATACGTCACCCATTCTGAGTCGCCAAATACATGGTACAGAAACAACTACAACTTTGTTAATACAATTATCGTGCAAAATACGACAACACATAAACTGTTAGTTTAAATACAAATATTGTCTTCTAGACAATATCCACACTCAAATAAGTCCTCATTACAATTATTGATATACTATTTTACAAAATAGTGAGGACTACTAAAATAATTTTCTAGAACCATCATTCCACACCCCGACTACTTCCCGCTACATTCTCGCTTCCTGAGAAGAAAAATAGAACAAAAAAGAAAAGGGTAAGCTCAACTAGCCCAGTAAAGGATATTATGACCAAGATAATATAGAATAAGTTATTATTAGTCCTCAACAGGGAAAAATCTGATAGAATATAATTAACAACAAGTTTCAGATCAATATTCGCAGCGAAAATAACAATTCATTAGAAGAGTTAAGTAGAGAATGAAATCTACTAACTTCTATGATTTAAAAGTTCATCATCAATATTTTATCCCTGTAACATTAATCGATATACATTTTGAATCAAATATTCATCTTTGCACTATAGGCCAAAGATATTCATCAGTTAGTCATGTTCATCTCAACACCTGTTCATCTTTGCACTACGGGCCAAAGATATTCATCAGAAAATCATTCATCTTTGCACTATAGGCCAAAGATATTCAGTTATATCATCATTTAGGACTGAAGATGATGAAAAATATTTTAAAGAAATGAATCCAGTGAGACAAAAGAACAAATATTAGGGATTCGTACTTTAGACAATCCAAGTTCAAAAATACTCTATAATAAACTATAGTGGAGTAAAATCCAAGAATAAAGATCAAAACATGGATACAATCAAAAATATTACCCATAATAGACATCTTGGACAAAGAATAAAAATTTAATTTTTTTGTGAACAGTGTCGTATTCGTGAATAGTGCCGTATACGTGAATAGTAACTCCGACACAAAAAGGTAGAAATTTCACAAGAAAAATTATAATAATATTTCGGCATAATGATATTGAAAGAAATAATATCATTTATAAAAAAAATAACATCCCTTACCTCAAAAGGATAGTACTTCTAGTTGGAATATCAGATATAACGCTGAAGGGAACTTGCACCGTATAGCAACACTCAAAGTATCTAAATACTCACAAAATACACTCGATAATATAGAGAGAGAAAACTTTAGTTTCTGGTGTGATTTTCAATTCTAACTTAAGCACCCTATTTATAGGAAAATGCTTAGAACACAAAAAGCGAAAAATTTAATAAAATAATAATATTTATTAAAATTTTCCTACGCCCACCTTAGAATTTACGAACTCAAAGACATTTTCAATACAAGTGGGGCCCACCAACATAATAAAAACGTTTTTCTTTAAAAATATATTTAAAACTTCAAAAATTAATTATTCCGAAACTTCAATAATTCATAATAAATAACCCTTTTATCAGAAAAATTTGAATCTTATGTCCATTCCATAAAAAATTTAATTCTCTACACCTTTTTAGCTTTAAGTTTTTCCAAATTCCAAACAGAAATTGACCGAAATCCATATACGGATGATTTTACAAGCTATAATCTAATTTCAGTCAAAAATGGGGCCCACCAACATGTTTAACATGTTTTTAGCATTTATTGTAACAAAAATAATCTTCCTCCTCATTTATTCATATATCACACATTCATTGTAAAAATATCACCATTATGATATTATTAAAAAATAATAATATATTTAAATAAATTATTTTATTAGAAAAGATAAAATATCAATTTTCAAAAATTGTCACTTTTCTAAAAATTCCTCCATTTATATCCACATAAATATTTTCCTTATCATATAAATAAATAATTAATTATTCCTAAATAATATTACAGAACCACAATAATGACAACCAGGCCATTCCCAAGAAAGAGGGGGCTTTTCGATAAGGATTTCTCCTTACTGGCGCGCAATTAGATGACTAACCCCTTTCCTCGACATAACTTTTTAGACATTGCCAATAATGCTATCTAATAATATTATTCAAATAATATGAATTATTGATCTAATAATGAGAAATATTATGCAGTGACAATTATTGAACAACAATAATATTAAATATCAACATAGCAATTATTGAATCAATAAAATAAAATATGGAACAATAATTATTGTAACAATTATTGAGTAGTGCCTTCTTACGTAAGAATCAATAATTGGTGCAATACCGCAGTAAAATGCAAACAATCGTATATTACTATTTTTTAACCAATTTAGTATTCCAACAATGTTAATTAGCAGTATAAACTATGTCGTTATTTATAAAAACTTATACTTGTCATTTTTTTCATCCAATCGCTTTCCGTTATGGGGCCCACACAAGGCTGCGCCATCGTACGAATATTCCTCGACAATAAGAATATTCCACGACCAAACGAATATTTCCCGACAACAATGAATATTTTATAACCACTTGCTTATTTAAGATATTTGAGCATTTTACCCATAACTAACCACATTAATCAAATCAACCCTTACTATTTCAAAATAATAAATAGAGGAAATTCAATTTCATTTATAATAAGTTGGGGTCTTACATACTCCAAGTGTAGATAAGGAATGCAAGCATTGTTTAAGTTGATCAATTTCACAGAAAGCAGAATCAAGTCACATGTTAAGGTCAGGGATATCATTATCATGGTAAGGGGTATCATTATTTCTAATATGGTAAAGGAATATCATTTTCTTTCATACTCCATATTTAAGTAGGAAAATTTACATTCACTTGAACTTTATATTCTATCAAGAATTTTAATCGATTTTCTGGATATCATGTTGGCAATTTGGACCCTGGACAGTTAAGTTGAAAATCACTAAGATCTATTTTATCTTATTATTCTGATTATTTCTGTCCATTCATCATATATATCATTGTTATAATCATTTTGGTTAAATTTCTCTTCGGCCAGGGGAGCAAAGATGAAATGTTGATTCGTATGATCATGACCATGGGTTCTCTTCGACCAAGGGTGCAAAGATGAATTGTTGATTGGTAGGATCATGACCATTGGTTTTACAGTTGTATATCTTTGGCCCGTAGGCAAAGATGGACTATTGATTATTGGTTTTACAGTTGAATATCTTTGGTCCGTAGTGCAAAGATGAACTGCTGATTATTGGTTTTACAGTTGTATGTCTTTGGCCGTAGTGCAAAGATAAATTTAATGGCATAATTATAAACATAAAGTGTAAATTGGTATAACCATGAGCTTTGTGTTACAGGTAAAAATAGGTGGTTAAAGTTCTCTTTGTCTTGGGTACAACAAAGAACTGTTTCTTAGTGTTACAGGAATAAAATATTGATGATGGACTTTTAATTTAGAGAAGATATTAGACATTACGTTCTACTTGATTCTTTTAATGGATTGTTGATTTTGCTGCTATTATGTTTGAAAACTTTTATCATCTACTATATGTTTTAAATATCTAATTTATTACTGATGAAGGTTATTGATAATTTAATTATCTTAAGTCATGATATTCTTTACTGGTCTATTTGTTCTCACCCTTTTGCTTCACAATTCCTATCAGGTAATAAAAATGTAGCTGAGACTAGCAGAGAGAACATGGGTATAAAGTGGTATTTTGAATTAGTCGCAATCCTAATCAAATTATGAAACGATGCGGCATGATAATTGTACTGAGAACTTAAAATGTGCGTGACATATTTTATACATCATGTAATAGTTCTATTGGGTGAACCAAATAAGGGGATGCGAACTCGAATTTGAAAGCGTTAAAATGCACTCCATTAGAATGAGGAGGACATAAATCTTCTCGTGTTCCTTTGGGGACTTGAAATATTTGCTGCTATATTTTATATGGCATTGTAAAAATTTGAATATGAATATTGTCGTATTATATACGTTACAATATTTGTATTGAAACTCACAGTATATGTGTCGCCGTATTTTGCACGACAGTTCAATACTTGTAATAGAAAAGTTTGCGTCATTAGTAGTATTTCTGACGACCCAAGATGGGTTTTGTGGACCTATTTTAGGGGCGTCACATTTGATATCAAAGCTTAGGAATTGAGCTCTGGCAGAGATCCAAGATTAGAACTTGGAGGGGAGAGACGAGCAATATCCTTCGCTAGTGTGTGTCCTACCTAAGCAAAATTTTCTTACTTAAGTTGACAAATTATGATATGTCAATTAACCTTTGTTTTGAAGCTATATTCTAGAATGATATCTGAAATACAGGAGATGAGCAATGGATGAACTATGAAACAGAGAAAGTGGCCTGGGAGCTAGAATTTGAAATCCTTATCTCTTCGGAATTCCAGGTACGTACGTAAATTTCGGGGACAAAATTTCTTAAGGAGGGGTGATTGTAAGACCCCGACTTGTATGAAATAAAAGTCTAATTTTCTTTATGATTATTATTCTAAATTTTAATATCCCAGAATTTTCAATAAATGAAATGAACATATAAATATGAAGTGAGTAACGAAAATTAAGGTTTTAATGTAAAAGATAATTTTTCTAAAAGTCAAATGGGCAATTAATTGGATAAATGAGCTAATAAAAGAGGAGAAAATTATACTATGATTGGTGTGAGCCCCAAGGGGCGGCTGAATGCTAGAGAAATGGGGGGACAAGAATGAGTGGGAGGAAGAAAAAAAAAAGAAAAGGAAGAAAGAAAAAAAGGAAAGAAGAAAAAATAATGAAAAAGAAAGAGAACCATTAGTATACTCTCTCCCACCTCCTACGCAAATCTTCAGCAAAATAGAACAGAGAAGAGAGAGAGAAAAAAAAAAGAGAAAGAAGAAGAGAAGGAAGAGGAAGATGAAGAAGGAAGAAGAAATGAAGAGAAAATTAAAAGAAAAGATATTTTTTTAAAATATTCGATTTATTCTTAGATTTATGGATTTTATGAGTACATATTTATGTATGTATTGAATAATTTAAACTTGCATAAACACGAATAAAATGAGAGAAATCAAGAAATCAAATGAAAAACGAAATCTGGAAATTTTAAGAAAAATTAGTTTACTACTTGATTTTGTAAAATCCATAACTCTTTGTGTATAATGAGTTAGGAGATGAGCCATATATCAAAAGAAAGCTTTGGAAGTAAGATAAATGCAGAAATTAGAATCACTCAAAAATTTCTTGTGGAGTTTTCGTGGTGACTGTTTGAATGAAACTGTTCCGAAGGACTCAAAGTCCGAAAAATCAGTTTTATTAAGCTCTATTGCGTGAGTTATAATTTTGAATCCGACCGTGAGTTATATATATATATATATATATATATATTTACATTTCAAGTCTTGCTTGGAATTTACTTCGTGGTAGTTGATCGCTTATATATATATATACAGCTTATATATATAACTGTTATTCAGCCTGCAGGCTAGAGTTGCCTAAATCTGGCAATTTCTCACTTTGACCGGTTCATGGTGACTAAACTGGAACCGTTGAAGCTAGAATAGTGTAGATTTATTCAAATTTAGTTATTTTTCTAGCTTTTTGTACATATTGCTTTCACATGTGAGCCTAGGAATCATGTGATCACAGATTCAGCTTCTGAATATAGATTTGGTTTTCGTGTTGGACATTTTCAGCTTCAGCCAACTTGTAAATTATTCACGGTGTCTGAATTTCCTTAGATGGCTCTCATGCCCACAAGGAGTTCGGCACTGTTATGTATCTTATTTTCTCGAAGATGCTTCGCATCTTGAAAATAAAAGCAATCAAGCCGAACACATAATAAAATGGAAGTATTAAAGGCCTCAATTACTATTAAGCACAAGGGTTTGAAAAGCCTGTTTTACAAAACATCACTGCTATATCTTGTTAAAATTGAACTTTTATACAAAAGTCAAACCCTTTGTATATAGGTGCGAACGAGGTATAGCACTACTTCTAAATAACTGCACATATTCCTACACTCACAGACAAACAGTTAAAAGTTTAAATTGGAAAGTGGCGGTAACCGTGTTATCACGTCGTTCATCATCATAATGTGCTCGTGCACCCTACTAACCCCATCATACCTGCTAGTAAGCATTTTCAAAATAAGGGTACTTGCATGAGTTTTAGAAGAACCCTTAAATTGTTACTCGACTGATGTTAAGTACTCTTTAGCATTCTCAGAGTCAGGAATGGCTCCTCGAATGGCTGTCGTGATAGAGTTTTTCTTAATCATAAGGGACATGCGGTTGGATCGCTCCCACTTTTCATAAATAGCCTTTTTCTCAATTGAGCTAGTAGCTATAAGTGGAGCAGGATGATCCACTCGTAGTGCATAGTCCAAATCCATAGTACCGAGAACAATTTTCACTTGCTCTTTCCAAGCAGTAAAATTAGTTCCATTCAAGGTTTCAATTCCAGAGAGATACCCAGAAATACTAGTTGGAGTCAATGTTGAAACATAACCAAGCTCATAAGCCTTACAAAAAACTAAAAGAAATCCACAATGTACAACAATAATTAATAATTAATCATAATAAAACCAACTGTAGGGCAAGTAGTTAGTTATATAAAATCTATTTACAACACCCAAAAATAGATTTTAATAAGATGTTGTTGCATAATTATCAATCTTTCATGGATCCAATTAATAATATGCTAATAACATCCCTATAATATAATGCAAAACACATTTATCCACGCATCACCGTTGGACAGAAACGAAATAAACATGTTACTTATGCAATAAAAATCTATTTAATAAATTCTAATTTTTCCGTTGGGTAAAATCAAAATATTTATTTATTAAATGTAAAATTGTGTGACTTTTCTTAATCTTTAATTGATTCAATTAATAATCTTCCGTTGGGCTAATTATTAATTTTGACAATAAAAGAGTCACGTATACATGTAAATTATTATGATCAAACTTAATTTTCTTTAGATAACATATTAATCAAGTTTGAAAATTAACATTATTTATAATTTATATGTAACAACTTAAATGCCTTAATAATATATCATGTTCCAAAATCTAAATTACGATATATAATTATGAACATGAATTGGTTATAAAATATTAACATTAGTTTTATAACTAAATATATAAGAACATAATCTATAATATTATATGAATATAATTAGAAAAACATAAATAACCATTACAAATGGTCCAAGTCCCATAAACATAATGTAATGGGTATGTTCAGTAACCATGAATTGAGATCACAGCAAAACATGAAGATCACAATAAATCGAGAGATCATAGAACATGAGAAATACTTTAATATCATGAATAGTTGAATACAACACATGGGTAAACATAATTAGGATAATACTTTAGTTCCGAAACCTTTTTTTTTGTAACAACAGAATAGTTAAATATTCATGAATTATGATATAACAAAATAATTAATTGAGAGTAGGTAAGTATCCATGATGTATCAGAATTTCATGAATTATACATGCCTTTTAATTTCCTGACACCTTTTTAGTTTGAATTGTAAAAGAGTGCTTATGAAGTTATTGAATTGGACAAGCACTGTTCTACACTATAGCAAAATAGATTTATGGGGATGAATTGTGCATTAGGTTCATCATGTGATAGAAGAGATCAGTTGCAGATGTACATAATAATAAAAATTGAAACAACGTTATAATCTGCAAAGTCTCTTCTTTATTTTTTTTATTTTTATTTTTTAATATAAAAACATAATTAATTTATTCTATGCAATAGCGTAACCATGCTCTGATACCAGATGTTAAATAATTATATCAGAACGTGTTATTACATAGAATAAAATCAATTAATCAATTAGGTACTTACATGAATTGAGAGAAGTCATCTTGTATGTATCACACTTCCGTTGTGCTTAAGGGTGAAGGTCTTCCATTGTCTCTCTCAATCTTCTGATGGATGTATAGATGTGTATAAAGTTCTTAAGACGACAATTGAGACCAAACCCTAATTATTTTATTTATAAAATAGCTAAGGGTCAAAATTGTCCATCAAGATTATGAAACCCTAGTGCCCATTATGCCAAGTACTATTAGTAATATTATTTATAGGCCACATAATTAATTACCAAATCTATAAATAAAATGATTAAATTAATACAATATGCAAGCCCAATAATTACATAAATAGTAGAGGCCACATAAGAAAATAAAATATTTTAACATTCTCCAACTTGGACGAAATATTATTTATATACAAAACATAATGGTTACAATCATTAATTTGGCCAAGTATTAATTTAATATATACATCTTGTTCAAATAAAAATATCAATGCGAATTAATACAATATTTGTGTCACTATTAACACAAGATCCTTCTTACAGAAGCGACATTTAGGACATGCCTCAGAGTTGTTACCTGAATAATTTGCCTTATTTTATTTGTTTTTGGTATAAATTGGTTTATCCTTATTCTTAAAACCTTTGTCATTTTTATAAGCCTTCTTCTTATAGGATCCAATGGTAGTCAAATGAGCAACATTAAATTTTTTAACCTTAAGCCTTTCTTCATCTTGGTTGCACATAGAGATTAACTTGCTCATCTTCCACTTTTCTTTCTACGTGTTATAATTGATCTTAAATGGATCAAACTATGCAGGAAGAGAAATCATAATGAAGTGAATAAGAAAACCCTCAAAAATTGCCATGTCCATACCCTTTAATTTAAAGGTCATGTCATTCATCATCATAATGTGCTCGCGCACCCCACTAACCCCATTATACCTGCTAGTAATCATTTTCAAAATAAGACTTTGATCACATTTATCTGCATCACACACACACACACACATAATCAATGCATAAAGAATGAAAAGACGCGGTAATTGTGTTTCATGGAAGTCGAGGGGTTCCTAACACCTTCCCCTCGCTTAAGAAATTCCCCGAACTCTATGAATTTTGATTTTCAAGACCAATTAAATGGAGTCACATATTAGGCCATATTACGAAAATCTTTCAAAATTCGGTTGAGTTGATAGAATCATTTAAACTCATACCAACTGGCAGCTCTGTCTAATTCGACCCAATCATTAAAATCAAACTTTTCAAATCGTCGACATTATATGTCGGTCTCTTCCTAAAATCTCACCCTTTAAATCAAGATAAATTAAACCATATAGAAAACATAAAGGGTAAGAACTAAACACATAGGAATTGATGATTTTTCTTGGCGTCGACATGTGGCGACTCTACTGGGGATAGTAGAGAGCTTAAGCCGCATTTCAATCTTGTCAATTCCCTTTTATCTGCATGTGTGTGAATGTTGTCTTTACATTGAATGGATGTGAATGAATGTCTCTTTAGATCGCTTTATATTAGTGCTTCACACAATGTCATCATATTACATACGGTGAGACGCGATATATGAATGTATGTTATGTGATTCCTCCACCAAGAGGTGAACTCGTTGGTGGCTGATTACTGGACTCAGAGGAGAATAATCCCGCGAGGCTGAGGAAAGGCGCCAGTCAAATTCGCTCCAATTGAAATATCATATTAACTTCCCATCTAGTAGATTGCGATGATCTGGGAACTTTTATGCTGAAAAACCCGTGAGAGTAAACCTAAGATATGTTAGCCTCTGATAAACCAAATACGAAGGGAAGTCTCTGCATGCCTTCCCTCTTTCAATACATATCCTACGTAAATCTTGTCAAATATTAAATGTTTTATTAAATGTCAAATATTATTTATTTTAAATGTTAATTCTTTCCTAAATTGATTGTCAAATATTAAAAATTATCATGATATCTTGTCATCAAAACAACTAACATCTGTTTTACAGGGAAACATTAAAAACCCCCCCTAAAAACTGACATATTACATAAGCATGCATACTTTTCATGTCTATCAATATTAAACTACCTAATTTTATTATAGGCAAGATTGGTCCCATTACCAGATCCAAATCTAAGAAGGCGCAAAGCCTACCCGTTAACATGGAAGAAAGTACCCAACATGGGTCAGGTTTCTTGTCTTGAGAAGAATTCGAGGGACTCTAAAATTAGGTAGCAGAATTAGTTATCTTCCTAAAAGATTAAAGTAAAAGTAATCATTGTCAACAAATACCCGCTCAACTAGAGTCCTCCGCACAAGCAGGCAGTCAAGGTACTGACAAGAAAAAGGAAGCACAAATTCCCAAACCTTAATCCAATGAGAAAACCAACAAAATCCCTGAAATAACCAATCTTTAGGAAAGTCCAACAAATGGAAGAAACCATCCGGTCTATCAAAGGGACTAAAGCCTACGGGAGTGTTAACTACTCAGACCTCTGCATCTTTCTAGGGGCCCGTTATCTAGAAACGTTTTAGATTCCAGAGTTTGAAAAATATGATGGATTGGAAGATCCTTACACTCATTTGAAAGTATTCATTAGAGAACTCGGATCCTATGCAGAGGATGAAAAGATGAGAATGTAGTTGTTTCAGAAAAGTCTAACCGGAGAGACCAGATCCTGGTATTCTAGACTGGACAACTCCAAAATTCATAGTTGGGAAGAGCTAGCCCATGCCTTCTTAAATCAATACAGCTTCTAGTCATAAATGGCTCTAGACAGATATCAAATAACCAAGTTAAAAAGCAGAATGGTGAATCTTTTCGTGAATATGACCAAAGATGGAGACGTTTGGCAGCGCAAGTCATTCTATCAATGACAGAAACTGAGATGGTAAAGACATTCATTGATATACAAGAAGCTCCATTCTATGAAAGAGTCCTATTAAGCATAGGAAAACCATTCTCAGAAATGATTAAACATAGAGAAATGGCTGAGATGACATTGAAGTCTAGAAAGATTAAAGACCTCACTGCTTTGGAAGCCGTGGCTGAGCATATTCAGGCCAAAAATTATGGGAATAATCCGCAGAGAGTTCATAAGAAGAAGGAAGAAGATGTATCCTTGATACTCCAAGGTCAAACTCAGAGAGGTAATCAAAACCTCCGCATTCAGAGGAAAAATTATTCCCTTCTCCAAATATCTGTACAACCTTCAGATCCTCTGTTTGAAAAATCCGAAGAGGTTAGACGTCGAAGAACATTTACACCCTTAGGGGACTCACTTGAGAATATACTAAAGCTTCTAACAACACAGGAGAAAATTTCTCAGCTCCCTTCCCCCAGCCAATCCAAGTGAGAAGAATTTTGACCCAAGCAAGAAATGTGCTTACCATTCTCGGGCTCCTGGCCATTATACCCAAGAATGTTGGTCTCTAAAACACAAGATCCAAGATATGATAGACAGTGGTGAGATTGTGGTAACAACACCAGAGCAGCCACATGTTCAAAATAACCATTTGCCTCAACGCAATGAGGAGGGAGTCAACATGATCAGTATGGGGAGTGGAGAAGGTTCCAAGTCTCAAGTATGTAGGGAATTTTCCCCAAACAGGTAAGGATATCTCTGAGAAATGGGAGCATTTAGAATGTCGATTTCTGATAGAATGAGGAATGAAGTCTATCAAAGAACAGATTGGTCAACTGGCAGAACTGATGGTATATCAAAACTAAGTGACGTGACAGTTGATAACTTATGTTAGCCAGCAGAGAGCAAATCCTCCTGCGCCCAAAATTTTTCCATTTGCAAGGAAGGATCACTATCGGTTCCATGAACATGAAACCTGAGCAGACAATGTTGCTAAGGAAGAAAGATTTCGAACTCATAGAGAGTTTTCCTTTAAAAGAAAGTTCACTTCTTTGAATAAGTCTATGGAAGAAATTCTCCAGATGTTGATTAACGAGGGAAAAGTCACAGAGTTATTACACCTAGTGGACCCTCGATCAAGGAAGTTCAACTCTTCCAAAATATGTTAATATCATTCCAACACTCTTGGTCATGATACAAAAGAATGTTGGGGACTTCGTCATTTAATTCAAAACCTGATTGAAAGTGGCGAGCTGCTAAAAGTAAGTCAAGACAATGGATTTCCTGATGAAGAAACAATATTTCCTCCTCTGGCCTGGAGTCTGAAGGAAGTTGTAGCTGTCATTTCCTGTGAGAAGGACACTGTTACAATACCTCTAATAGTTCTAAGAAAGGGGGATCAAGGAGGAAAGAATCCTGTGAAAGTGGCTGCACCAAAACCACTGATGTTTCCATTTTGACCGCAATATCCCTTAATCAGCTTGAAAAGAGTCCCATGGAATTGTGGGGAGAATGAGGGATCAACATCAAATCACACTACTACTATATCAAAGGAAAACCCAATGTAACTACCTCAACGAGTAATAAAGCCAGTCACTAAAACCAAGGGTAGAGTTCCCACGGAAAAAATTAAAGAATTTCTCAGCAAAATGGAGCATAATGAAACCAATGTAGTGCAAAGACTAAAAGAGGCACCCTGACAAATATTTATTTTGGATTTGATATTATCCTCGAAAGATCATCACAAGATCTTATTGAAAGTATTGGAAGAAGCGCATTTACTGAAGGCAATGGATACAAAAAAGTTCCATCACTTAATAGACCAAATTTTTAACAACAATGTGATATCTTTCACTGATGATGACATACCAGCAGAAGGGACTGGTCATTGCAAGTCATTGCATATACCAGTGATATCATCTGGATATGTGATAGGAGGTGTGTTGATTGATGGAGGATCTTCGTTGAACATCTATCCCTATAACACTTTTGAAAGAATGAAGATCAATCCAAATCGAATTCGGAGCAGTCATATAGTCATAAGAGTCTTCGATGGATCTCGATGAGATGTTGTAGGAGAAATTGAACTTCTAGCAGAGATTGGTCCACGTACTTTCTACATATCCTTCCAAGTGCTGAACATCACCATGAGATACAATTTACTGTTGAGAAGAACGTGGATCCTTATGGCAAGAGCAATTCCGTCCACTCTTCATTAGCAGGTCAAGTACATCATCAATGGTAATCTGGTAACTGTTAATGTTGAGCCAGAATATCCTGTCTATGTACAAGGGGACAAGCCTTTGATTAGTCTCAGTGAGGGAGTTTAGCCTGCCAGTTTTTAAGCCTTCGAAGTGAGCAACACTCACTATCGACCTATTGGGGTCCCAACCTTAAAGCTAAGACTTTCTTCCGAAGTAATGTCTGTCGGTCAAGAAATGATATCTTTGGGTTTCTGTCCCAACAAAGGGTTAGGGAAAAGTCAACAAGGAATCAGAAATCCAGTTCAGATACCTAACCAGATAGGAAAGAATGGATTAGGCTATTCCTATGGATCAAATCACAAGAACCCGCACAAGCATCATCTGGTTCATGTATCCACCATTCTGCTATAAGATTTCACAGATGCTAGATTCATAAAACTAACAAGGAAAGTCCCTGCTTCTGTTTCAGGCATGCTAATTCCTAAGGGTAAGCCTGTGACACCCCCAAATCTGGATACTTCATTCCCACATGATTTCGTGTTCACTGTCCAAACATTCATGTCTAACTACCCAAATTAAATAAAACTTAAGCAATAAATCTTCCCATCAATAAATCTTCCCATTAAAGGATTACATAACTTAAACCAATAAATCCCAAATTTTCTAACCTTAAAACATTCATCAAATGCGGAAAAATATTTCATTACATCTCATAACTAAAACTAAGTCTGAAAACATAAATCTCAATAAATTAACAAGTCTTCAACACTTGTTCATCTTTCCTTTTCCTTTGCTAGTGGTTGACTCGTCAACCTTCTTAATTTTAGATGCAATGGTTATATATATGCAAGAGTGAACAAAACAAATGTTCACTTGAAAGAATATTATAATTGGTAATGAATAAACTTAATTGAATTGAATAACATTTTCTAGTATCGATAATCAAGAACTGATATTAAAAATTATCTGAGGGTCACAAGACCATGAACTATGTCCCAGGTTATAAGTGTAACAATCCAAGATTTTATTATTTATAATTTAAAATATTTATTAAATTAAATAAATATTTTATTGATGTGGTTGTTGTTAGTAAATATTTGTGAATTAAATTTATTAGATAATATTCTAATTTAATTTAATTTAATAGGTAGAGAGTTGTAAGATAACTTGAGATGTTATATTATTATTTTAATTTAATAATTTAAAATGGTATGTTAAATTATTAAATAAAATTATAAAATGAGATTATAAACTATAGTGTAAAGATTTATTAAAATAAATTACATGAATTTACCCAAACAAGACTTAAAATATTAAGTCTTTATTTTAAAGAGTTTTTGCCAAACAAAGAATTATAGCTTTTGAATTTTGAATTTTATTATAATAAACAAAATAAATAAAATAAATAAAAATAATAAATAATATATATTATAACTGATGAGCGTTAAGTTTTGTAACTGATAATATTTAGTATGCGTATTATGGCTTGGCTATCAATTTTATTCTTTAAGCATAAGTGTTAGTTGCAAAGCCTAAGAAGAAAGAAGGAAGAAAATACAGAGAGAAATTGAGAGAGTTTGAGAGAGACTTGAGAGATTTCTGTGTTTCTGAGAAATTATCAGTGGTTAGCAAGGATTTTCAAGCATAAGAAGGTATTTTTCTATAACCTTAATATATATATATATATATGTATATATATATATATATATATATATATATATATGTTTTACGGCATGAATTTCCAAGTTCTGTGAATTCAATTTCCTTGAATTGTTGTTATAAACTGAATTATTGCATTTAAGAGTAATTGTGATGTTGGAATTTGTATTTAGACAAGAATTAGTATGCTAAATTACGTTTAAGAAGGATGAAAAGTAATTATAGTGTATGTTTTTACATATGGCTTGTGAAAGTACCAAATTTGGTGGTTAATTTGTAAGCTAATATATAAATTGAGCCTTAAATATATTGGTTCATTAAGAAACGAAGAGAACGTAGTTTGAATGAGTTAAATTGGACAAGAATTGTGATCACAATGGTGATTTTTGTGAAGGATGTCAAAAATGGAGTTTTTGTATGAAAACATAAAATTTAAGGATTTAAATTAGTTGAAATTGTTGTTTAATTATTCTAAGTTGATGAATATGTGAGGAATCATGTTTATAAGAGTTCTATGTCAATTGGATATGTTAAATTTACTGTTTTGTGGGTGAAATTCGTGTTAGTTGGGCTAAATAGAACACTGTTAAAAGATCTAGCGTAGTTTTCGCCACAGTACCAACAGTAGTTCACTGGTGTCAAGGCGAAAAACTTGGCAAAATGCCACGGGATCCCAAGCCTATGTATGGCGCAATTTGTGCATATACCGATAAGAGACAATGAAGTCTCATTATTTCGCAGACTTTGAACACTTAATGTAACCTAGTCTAATGATGTGTTAATGTAACAAACATATAATGATGTGGTTAAAACAGAACCGTATCATGTCATTAATAATTTCAAAGTTGTAAAAGGATTAGTAAGTTACGAACGCGATATGTTATGACAATGTATACAATGAATAGTGAATAAGTGTTGTGAAGTTAACACTTGAGATTTCTGAAATGTATATGGTAAGGTAGGACTTGTACTAAAATAACAAGTTTAACTAGAAGTGAGTATTATTTTTGGAAAGTGGATGTTAGTATATCTAATAGATATTGTGATTTTAATACTATGTGTAGGTGAACGTGAGTTGTAAATTTATAGCTTACACGCGAGGCAAGTTCCTTACTCTAACCTTTTATTGAGCAAGCTTTGTTCCTAAATTTTATTTGAGCAAACTATAACTCTATCTTTATTCGGACAAGTTTTGAATTCCAATAGTTATTGATTTATTCTAACTTGTTTATAGTTAAGCAAGTTTCTTTAATTCCATTCTTGTATAGTGAATGCAATTTCTTGAATTCTAATTACTAATGTCGAACTATTTTATTTCAATTACTTTGCACAAGTTAATATCATGTTGAGCAAGTTTTACTTTCAGCTTGCTATCAGTTAATACATGTTCAGTAATTATATATCTTATTTAATAAGATCATAGCCTTAGCTTAATATTGTTCAAGCAAGGTTTATTGTTTCATTCAATGCTTTTGTTTTTGATTATTTCTAAGCATGCCTATTATTCTTAAAAATTTTACCTTAAACTGTTATTGATCACTCGTCGTGCTATTAAGTCTTGTTGATTCAACTAATCCCTTAGTTGATGGTCGTGAAACCCTAAATTACCCTTGAAGCTTATCCAAATCAAACTTTCTTTGGTGCAGACTTGTACTCTAAAAACTGAGAAGAACAACCCTATATCAGGGGATTATTTTAAAGTTACGTAATAGCGTTAAAATGTTTGCGCAATACATAGTACAAAGGGCTGATCACCTGGAGTACGAGATAATGGTCCATATAGTAGTTTAGACGGTTAAAGGTTACAATAAAAATGCCTATTAACCTAGGACATAGATGATGATTACGTTCTTTTAGACTGTTAAAGGTTAAAGTAGAAATACTTGATAACCTAGAGCATAGTTCGTGGTCTTGTGACCCTCAGTTATATGTTGTATTATGATTCCAGTTTTTGATTATCATTGACAGAGTATTATCCAACTCTGATGAGCTTATTCATTAGCAATTATTATGCTATTGTTATTCATTGTTATTCCAAGTGGACATTTATTTTGCTCACTCTTGCATAAATACAATTATTGTAGCTAAGGTTGAGAAGGTCGATGAACCTACCACGAGCAAAGGAAAAGGAAAAAATGAGCAAGTGATGAAGACTTGTAATTTTATTTATTGTCATGATGATAGACTTTATATATAATGATGTGATGTAATTATTTTATTTCCACATGTGATTGATGTAAAGGTTAGATAACCTGGGAGACTTTTTGATTTATGATGTAACCCTTTTAATGGGAGGATTTATGGTTTAATTTCATTATAATTGGATAATTAGATATGAATGAATGGAAAGTGAACACCAAATCTTGTGGGAAAGAAGTTCCCAGATTTGGGGGTGTCACAGGTTGGTATCAAAGCTTTAGGTTATGAACCTTAGGTGGGGAAAAGCCTTAGGAAGTAACCTTATAGAAGATTTAAAAGTTAGTAGTGATGAACTCTTGTTGAGTTTTAAGGAAGAAGTAATAAAACACTTTACGTGCTTATGTGACTGTAATCTATGTGCTCGTGAGTGTCGAGTAGTAATGATTAGTAATTAAAACTTAAAATTTTGTTGTCAGGATGGCTAATGTAGGAGAATCCAGTCAGGCTAGGGAGGAAGGACCCTAGATGCCTAGAGAGGAGGAGGAGCCTCGAGATATTCAGGTGGTTTTGGAACAACTACTACCACGGGAGTCATCTCCGTTGGTTACAGTGGTTGAGCAGGAAGGCTTACCTGATGAGGATGATGAGGAAGAGATGGATGAAGAGGATCCCGTTGAACTACCACAGTCGGATGGGGATGAGGAGGAAGAGGAGGAAGAGTTTCCACTAAACTCGATCGTTGCTCGTATATACGATGAAGTACACGACCGTAATGTGGAACTATAGGATAAAGTTGAGGAGTTGAAAGAGATAGTAGTTGAACAACAGACTTTGATGGCACATAAGGATGACGAGATCCGAGATCTAGATGAACGTCTAGGTAATGTTGAATAGAAGCTAATTCACACTAAAGGAGAGAACGAGCAAAGGGCAGAGGAAATCGCGGAGTTGAAGAATAAGTTGAAATAAGAGTCTACCAACAGGGCAAGAGCTGAAGACGCGTACGAGGAAGCTTCTCAACGAGCCGTGGTAGCAGAGAGAGAGGTGGAAGTAAAGAAGATCAAGATGGAGGAGATGAATAGCGTTTTCAACACCGTGGTCAACTGAGCTCAAGACCGAGTACTGTATTATCTAATTTAGTTCGAGATGCTGCCATGGTACATGCTAGATCGCCGAACAATGTTTCGTATTATGGAAGAAGAGCGTCGTAAGGCTATGTAGCATTTTAGTAGGTCATCATAAGAAATGTAATTATTGTGTGATTAATAAGTAAATAAGATGTAAATCTCAGGTATTATATAACTAATGGGATATGATGATGATGTTATCCTGAAACTTTTATAGTTTAGGAAAGTAATGTAGATAGCAGGGATGCTATCATGGTTATGTTTTTAAAAGATGATGAATAAATAAAAGTTACTATTTATTCAAGATATTGCATGCTATGTGGTAATTTGTTTATGATGTGCAAGTTGAATATATAATATTTAAAAGATTGAATAGAATCTAATGAGAATATTTTAACAGAAAATGCCTCCAAGACGTCAACCAAGACAAAGGCTGAGAATAACAAAAATGCTGAGGCTAATCCAGTTCAGCAATTAGTAACGTTACTGACAAGAGCTTTGCGCACAGTACGAGGTACTCGATACACCCAGGAAGCACAAAGATGTATCAAGGTTTACGTCAACACTTTTGGTGGCCAAACATGAAGAGAGAGGTTGCAGAATGCGTCAGCAGATGTCTAACTTATCCGAGAGTCAAGGCGGAGCATCAACGACCGAGTGGATTACTACAGTCTTTAGAGATTCTAGAGTAGAAATAGGAACACATCACGATGGATTTTGTGGTGGGACTTCCAGCAACGCAAAAGGGGCACGATGCCATATGGGTGATTGTAGATCGTCTTACGAAGTCGGCTCACTTTTTGTCGATCAAGATCAAGTATAGTTTGGACCAGCTAGCCGAATTATATATCAAAGAAATTATCTCGAGACACGGCGTACCAGTATCTATTGTATCAGATAGAGATCAGCGATTCATGTCAAACTTTTGGAAGAGTCTTCAAGAAAGAATGGGGACACAGCTACGGATAAGCACCGCGTATCATCCGCAGACCGATGGACAAAGTGAGAGAACGATTCACACGCTTGAAGACATGCTCAGGGCTTGTGTGATGGACTTTAAGGGTAGCTGGGAGGATCATCTTCCATTAGTAGAGTTCCCATACAACAATAGCTATCACACCAGCATTGGAATGCCGCCGTACAAAGCACTGTATAGGAGGAAATGTAGAACACCCTTATGCTAGGATGAAGTGGGTGAACGATGACTGTTGGGGCCAGAACTGGTGCAGCAGACCGTAGAGATCATCAAGGTGATAAGAGCCCGACTGGTAGCAGCTCAAGATCGCCAGAAGAAGTATGCAGACTTACATCGCCAAAAGAGAGATTTTGAAGTGGGAAGCTATGCATTTTGGAAAGTATCTCCCTGGGAAGGGAAGATAAGGTTTGGGAAGAAAGGTAAACTGAGTCCGAGATTTATTGGACCCTTCGAGATCTTGAGGAAGATAGGCGAAGTGGCGTGCGAGGTAGCTCTACCTCCTGAATTGGAACATATTCATAATGTGTTTCATGTGTCAGTGCTACGACCATATAAGCCTGATTACAAGCACGTGATATCGTACAAGCCAATTCAGGTCGAAAAGGATTTGCCGTACGAGGAAATTCCGGTTGAAATCTTAGATAGAAAAGAGCAGAAATTGCAAAATAAGGTTATACATTTTGTAAAAGTTCTTTGGAGGAACCACACTGCTGAAGAAGCTACATAGGAACTCGAAGAAAAGATGAGGGAAAATTATCCACATCTTTTTGAGTAACCCTATATGTAATTCCGGGGACGAAATTCTTATAAGGAGGGGAGGATGTAATAATCGTGAATTTTAAGTTACTATATATGTATGTACATTATTGATATTTAAAACTTTATGTTATACAGTGATTTAATATGTGACAACATATGCGAAGTGGTGCATGGGTCAATTAACATATATGCTATAGTTATGGATATATACATTTATAGATTTCATTAAAAATGAAAACTTCGTAACCTAATTATACATTAGGTGAGACAATTAAATAACCTAAGGGTTATGGTAATAAGGAAAGGTTAGTATTTAATATGTATACTAACTTAAGTGGATAATCTTGTTATTTCAAGTGACTAATAATTTTAATACTAATTCTAGTAAACCTAATTAGGTTATGAGCTAAAGTCACATGTATAAGTAATTAAATTTCATAAGATTGGAAATGGAAACCCTAAATAAACAATTTGGGTAACATATATTAAAATTGTTAGACTATGTTTATTACATAGCCCAAAACAATTAAAGGAGAAGCCCAAAAGAAATAAAATGCAAACCAATACTTAGCCCACTTGATTAAGGGTATTTTAGACTGTTGACTAATCAAATTTGTGCATTAAAATAAATGCAAAAATGGAGTAGATATTGGGGCAAGGGGGACCGGACACATTAGGCCATTTAAGGCAACAAAATTAAGCTAATCAATGTCCATAAGTAGAAGTCTTACACACAAGGACAAGTGTGTCATGCTCCCATTGGTGGAAAGCTTAATTAGCACTCTTAATCACATGATTAGGCTTAATTGAAAGAGATAAGGTGAAGTCTTTTATCCATGGGACAACAAAAGTATGGGGGATAATAGTTTAATCACACATTCATTTGCTAGACATTTTCATTTCTCTTATCATTCTTCTTCTTCTTTTTCTCCCAAGCTAGCAACATACAAGAGAGAAAGGGTTCGGTTTTTAGTGAGAGAGAGAGATGTGTGCTAGTTTGGTTATGCACCCTAAGTTTATACTCTACTTTGGTAAATCAAGGAAGGTTGCCACTAAATCAAGGTATAACCTAATCTTTATCTTCTTCTTCTACTTTGTATTATAGCATGATTTGTTGGGGTTATGAACTAATAATCAAGATACCCTAGTTCTACATATCATCATGTATGGAACTAAGTATCTTGAGTGTTAGATCAAAGGTTTAGAGGAAGGAAATGAGCATATGTTCTCCTCCAAGGGGTGAAACCCTTGTTTTTCTTCCACTAAATCTTTTGTAACTCAAGTTTTACTACTTGGATTTGTGATCCGTCGATGGGGGGTGCTAGATACATGAGTTATCTAGTAAACCCAAGTGGTAGAACAAAAATCTATCATGTATTGAAGCCATAGGGGCTATTTTACCCAAAATAGTCCACATAGAAAGTTAAGGTTTCAAAACCCTAAAAAGCTACTGTTCCCGTTTTTCTTAGGACTGTTTTGGATAGTTGAAAGTCTTTTAAAAATCTGGGAAAAATAACAGAGGTACCTTATGAAGTTATCTACGAGTAGGAAAAAGAATGGACGCGTTTCGATTATAGGTTGTGCGTAATGGCTATTTCCGTAAAGAAATCCTAAATATTAACACTCGAATATCTCAAAGTGTATACATGGGAAAAATCCGAAGTTTTTACAGTAGGTTCATATATGTTATGAGAGTATACCCTGAAAATTTCAGATTTGTCTGAGTAAAACTCGATTTATGAAAAATGAAGCAAGATCCGAGTGTTTTGGGCACTTTAAAAATTAGTAAATCATTTTATAAAATTCCAGAAAAATTTGGGGATCATTGTTGGGTCATATACTGTCCAAATCCAGAAAAGAAGAATTTTTGGACTTAGTTTTCTATTTTTCCTAAAATGATGAAGTTATGAATAAAAGGAAATAAATAGTTAAATGATGTTTTAAATAAGAAAAATGTAAGTTTAATGCTTGAATAATCCTAATATATAATATTATGACTATTTTAGGGCATTTTGATAATTTATAATAAGAAATATTATTTATGACCTTTTATGGATATTAAATAAGAGGTTTTATAAAGGGTGAACAATTAGAATAAATTGTTTATTGATCTAATAAATTATTAAAATATTATTATGATATTAATAATATTAGAATATGATATTATTAAGTATATAAAATATTTAGATTAAAATTTCATTAAAATATTATTTAATGGTTAATAATATTTGATTTAAGCATTAATAAATGATTAAAGTATTATTAAATGATTAATAATATTAGATTAAAATATTAATCTTAGATTAAAATATTATTAAAAGATTAATAATATTAAATTAAAGTATTATTGGTTGATTAAAATATTATTAAGTAAATAATAATATTAGAGATTAAATAAAATGTTATTAATGTAATAACATTAGTAAAGGAATAAAATATTATTAAATAATTAATAATATTAGTAAATGAATAAAATTTTAATTCTATTGGTAAATGAATAAAAGTATTATTATTGATTAAAGATACTAAAGCATAAGTAAGATATTATTAAAGTAATAATATTAATGCATGATTAAAATATTATTAAGAGGATTAATAATATTAGTAAAGTATTAAAATATTATTAAGATATTAATAATATTAGTAAGCGAATAAAAGTATTGTTAGTGAACTAATAATACTAAGAGGTGAATTAAATATTATCAACATTAATAATATTAAGTGAATTAAAGGTATTTGTTATTTAATAGTAACATTATCGAGGTAGGATAATATTTCTAAGAACTAATTGTAATATATAATATCTATGTAATCACATAGTCTAATGTTATGCTATAGCTAATTGAAAGATTAACTATAGGTCTCTCAAAGGAAGAAATTAAACTGCCTAGCGGATAAGATTTAATTGCGTAGCTGTAATCTACAAACGAGGCAAGTTTCCTAACTCAAACTCGAGTTATTATTTTCAAAGCATGTTAGTGAATAATTATTGATAATTATTCACATCTATAGTGATTATTGAAATTCGCACTTTGTGCAATTGAATTCTTGTTCTATTATTATTGAACTATGAATTAAATTAAAGTTCTTTCATTCATGAACTGTTTATGAGATAGATATATGCTAATTGTATCAGCTAGATCAAGCATGTTTAAATTTGTTAAATCAAATGTGTTTTAAAAAGTTGTTCTTATTAAATTGTTATGATAAGAACTCTTGGTGAAAAAGGACAAATTTGATTAAGGCGTGATATCGATCTTGGGATTATTAAGTGTTTATGCATAAATCATGGGGTATGAAAGGCTGATCCCCTTGAATACCAAAACTTATTAAGAGGTCCAGTTTAAATGACTGAGATCCTTAGCAAACGTTCATGGTTATTTGAAAACCACTCAGTATACGTTATTCAATTATTCAAATATTCAATTGTTGATTATTAATTCATGTTCCTTCACAATCTTATACTATTGTTGAATATTAAAAGCATAACTTCTTTCTAGTCATGATATATCTCCTTTGTATATAAACTTGCTAAGTAAATTAGTTGCTTACCCTTGCTATATCATGACATTTATTTCAGTTAAGGCTGAGGGATCCAATACGAAGGACAAAGGCAAGGGCAAGATCCAGGAATAGTTTAAAATGAATGTTAATTATTATTATCTGATGAAATTTCTTATGTAAACCTTTTGAAATTTGAATGGTGTGTTTAAGTTATGGTTAAGAAGACCTTGGGACCATGTTATGAAACTTTATTATAATGAACAATGTATGTTTATTATTCCGTAATAGTTATAGAATGCTTATGATGATGATAGATCGTGAGCACCGAATCTGAGGTTAGAGAACCTAGATTTGGGGGCGTCACAATTATCACAATCAATGATATAAACTCATGTATTATTTGATTCGGGTGCTACTTTCTCGTTTATATCTGATGAATTTGCTAAGAGATTAGAATTACCTAGTTAAGAGTTGAATTTCCCTTTACAAATAGAAATTGCGAATAGGGAGGTAATTCCTGTTAGGTTCGTATACAAGAACTGTAGGGTGAATATTAAGGGGAATGTTATGACAGTAGATTTAATCCCGATAAAACTCAGAGAGTTTGATGTTATTTTGGGAATGGATTGGTTATTTAATTATGGAGCGATAATTGATTGCTAGAAGAAATGTATAAACCTTATGACTCAGTCAAAGGTAGTTTTCTATGGTAGCAAATTGCCTAGACAAATGAGATGTCTGACAATTATGTAGGCCAAGAAATTATTGAGTCAAGACTGTGTAGGATACTTAGCTTACATAGTCGATACTCATAAGAAGAAGGGTGTGAAACTGGAGGAGATATCAGTAGTTCGGGATTTTATGGACGTGTTTTCGGAAGATTTGCCAGGACTTCCGCCTGACAAAGAGATTGAGTTCATGATCGACTTAGTGCCAGGAACTGCTCTAATATCGAAGGCCCCATACATAATGGCTCTGGTAGAGATGAAGGAACTGTTGGTGCAATTGCAAGAACTTCTAGACAAGAAATATATTCAGCCTAGTGTATCACCGTGGGGAGCGCCGATGTTATTCGTGAAGAAGAAGGATGGGTCAATGCGTCTTTGCATTGATTATAGGGAATTAAACAAAGTCACTATTAAAAACAAGTATCCGTTGCCAAGAATAGATGACTTGTTCTATCAGTTGAAGGGTGCTAGATATTTCTCGAAAATAGATTTGAGAAGTAGGTATCACCAATTGAATGTAAGGAAGGAGGATGTACCGAAAACGGCATTCCGAACTCGGTATGGACATTACAAGTTTCTGGTAATGTCTTTTGGTTTGATAAACGCCCCTGCAGCGTTCATGGATTTGATCAACAGGGTGTTTAAACCATTTCTAGACAAGTCTGTAGTAGTATTTATTGATGATATTTTGGTGTACTCAAAATCTCAAGAAGAACACGTGGAACACTTACGTCTGATGCTGGAGACGCTAAGAAAAGAAAAGTTGTACGCAAAATTCTCTAATTGTGAATTTTGGCTGGAACGTGTACAATTTCTTGGGCATGTAATTGACAAGGATGAGATTTTAGTGGATCATCAAAAGTTAAATCTGTGATAAATTGGGAACAACCAAGAACTCCATCAAAACTGAGAAGTTTCTTGGGATTGGTAGGTTATTATAGACGATTTATTCAGTATTTTTCTAAGATTGCCACTCCGTTGACAAATTTGACCAGAAAATCTATAAAGTTTGTTTGGATGGAAAAATGTGAAGAGACTTATACGAAAATAAAGAAAAGGCTCATTGTGGCACCTATGTTATCATTATCTGATAATATAGGAAACTTTGTGGTGTATAGTGATCCTTCACACAAAGGATTGGGTTGTGTCCTTATGCAGAACGACAAAGTTATTGCGTATGCATCAAGGAAATTGAAAGATTACGAGAAAGGGTATCTGACTCAAGACTTAGAGTTGGCGGCGGTAGTGTTTGCGTTGAAGATATGGAGACACTATCTCTACGGAGAGAAGTGTGAGATCTACACAGACCATAAGAGTCTGAAGTATATTTTCACACAAAAGGACCTGAACACGCGTCAAAGAAGATGGTTGGAATTAATAAAAGATTATGACTGCGAGATCTTTTATCATCCGGGCAAAGCAAATGTGGTTGCAGATGCCTTGAGTAGGAAAGGTTGAGAATAGTTGATGTTGTTAACCAACAAGGAGGAGCTTGTTTCAGCGATGGCGAGGCTAGAGTTGGAAATCAAATTTCCAAAAGAAGCCGATGAAAAATTGTACCAGATGGAAGCTAGTCCAACTTTGGTGGACAAAATAAAGAATGTTCAACTACAAGATGAAGAATGCAGAAAAATAAAGGAAAGTGTGGTCGCAGGTAAAGAGGTGAAGTATAAGGTTGATACTGAAGGAATGCTAAGATTCGAGGGACGAATTTGGGTTCCAACAGTACCATATATTAAAGAAGAAATCTTGACAGAAGCTCATAGCTCAAGATATTCGATCCATCCGGGAAGTACGAAAATGTATCAAGATTTGCGGCGACATTTTTGGTGGCCAAATATGAAAAGAGACGTTGCAGAATGCGTTGCAAAGTGCTTGACATGTCAGAGAGTGAAGGCCGAGCATCAAAGACTATGCGGATTACTTCAACCGTTGGATATACCAGAATGGAAGTGGAAACATATCACATTGGATTTTGTGGTAGGTCTTCCAACGACTCAGAAAGGATACGATGTAATATGGGTAATAGTAGATAGACTAACGAAATTAGCATACTTTTTGCCAATAAGGATTAGATTTAGTCTTGATTAGCTGGAAAAACAATACGTCAAGGAGATCGTGTCGAGACATGGAGTTCTAGTGTCAATAACATCAAATAGAGATCCAAGATTCACATCAAATTTATGGAAGAGACTACAAGAATGCATGGGAGCGCAACTGAAGATGAGTACAACATATCATCCGCAAATCGATGGTCAAAGCAAATGAACAATCCAGATGTTAGAATATATGCTTAGAGCGTGCATCATGGATTTTAAAGGAAACCGGGACGATCATCTACCATTGGCAGAATTTGCCTACAATAACAGTTACCACACATTGGCATGCTTGCTTTTACGAGGCATTATACGGTGAAAATGCGAGAACTCCACTATATTGGGATGAAGTTGGTGAGCGTCCAACTGTTAGGACGAATCTGAGTGCAATGATCGCTCTGATTATCAAACTCATCAGAGCAAGACTGGTAGCTGCTCAAGATAGACAAAATAAGTATGCTGATCAACACAGGCAGAATTATGAATTTGACGTAGGAAATTTTGTTTTCCTGAAAGTTTCTCCTTGGAAGGGGAAAATTCATTCTGGCAAGAAAAGAAAGTTAAGCCCGAGGTTCATCGGACCCTTTGAAATACTGTGAAGAGTGGGAGAAGTAGCTTATGAGGTAGCTTTACCTCCAGAATTAGAACATATTCATAACATTTTTCATGTTTTGGTATTGTGACTGTATAAACCCGATTACAAACATGTGATCGAGTATAAACCGTTACGGTTTAATAAGGATTTATCTTATAAAGAGGTTCCTATCCAGATAGTCGACAGGAAAGAACAAGTGCTCAGGAATAAGGTGATACCTTCTATGAATGTGATATGGAGAAACCACAATGTCGAAGAGGCTATGTGGGAACACAAAGCTGAAATGATGAAGAATTACCCTGAGTTATTTGTTTAGTATGTGTCTTCGATTCTGGGGACAAAATCTTTGTAAAAAGGGAATAATGTGACGAATGAATTGTTTGAGTTGGGATTTTGGGGACATAATCCTTGTAAGGAGGGAAGGATGTAACAATCCAATATATTATTATTTGTAATTTAAAATATTTATTAAATTAAATAAATATTTTATTGATGTGGTTGTTGTTAGTAAATATTTGTGAATTAAATTTATTAAATAATATTTTAATTTAATTTAATTTAATAGTTAGAGAGTTGTAAGATAACATGAAATGCTATATTATTGTTTTAATTTAATAATTTAAAATGGTATGTTAAATTATTAAATATAATTATAAAATGTGATGCCACCAAAATAGGTATACGTCACCTATCCTGAGTCGCCAAATACATGGTACAGAATACAAATACAATATTTAATATACAACAAAAGGGCTGTGAGTTTTAATACAAATATTATCTTATAGACAATATCCACTCTCAGGATAAGTCCTCATTACATTTATTGTCACACTATTTAACGGAATAGTGAGGACTACTAATGCTATTCTCTGGACCGTCTCTCCGTTCCCCGACTAGTCCCCGCTACGTTTCTCGAAAAAGTCAACTGTTAACTTTTTGACCAAATAGTAAAACCCAAAATTTTTTGTGTTTATAGTCTATTTTCACTAATTTCATCGTTCCGGACTCAAATATCACGTTCGCGTCTCCAAATTCAACTCCGAGCACAACTTCAATTTTAATAACATTTATCATTAATATTATAACTCACAATATTTATCAACCAGGTCATTCCCAGGAAAGAGGGGGCTTTCCAATAAGGATTTCTCCCTATTGACGCGCAATTAGGTGACCAAACCTCTCCTTAACAGAACTTCTAGACATTGTAAATATTGCAATTTAATAATATGAATAACTTTGTCGTCTCAATTATTGATTTAATAAAATAACATATTATGCAGATGATACTGTGACAATAATCGAATCAATAATATGAGAGATATGATCACGACAATTCTTTAGTAGCATAATTGAGTATAATCGAGTGACTTCTCACGTAAGCATCAATAAACAATACCATGTGCTACTTATGCGACCACAGCGTATTCTTGTCATTTTACAACCGAGTAGTTCAACAATATTATAATCGGTAAAACTTCCGCCGTTATTTTCATAAATATATTTTTATCGTTTTCTCGATTCGAATGATAATTACATTATTAAGGGGTCCCCAATGATTACGCCGTTATGCGAATAATATTCTGCTAAAACGAATATTCTCCAATTACCAATCGAATATAATATAACAACTTGCATACTTTGCAGAATTTATAAATACTACCCACAACTATAATATTATAACAAATTCATTCCATAATATTCAAAAATGATAATTATAGAAAAATCATCATTATTCATAAAAGTTGGGGTCTTACAACTTCCCCTTCTTATGAAATTTCGCCCTCAAAATTAGGGTACGTATCTGGTATGTCGAATAGGTGATGATATCTTGACTTTATCTCAGATTCTAACTCCCAAGTCATTTCTTCCACGTCGTGGTTTCTCCACAAAACTTTGACTTGAGGTATAACCTTGGAGCGTAGAATATGATCCTTCTTATCCAAGATTTTAACAGGTAACTCTTCATACGTTAAATCTTCCTCTATCACGTCCGGTTCTAATTCAATAATGTGGTTCGGGTCTTCCACATATTTACATAACGTGGATATGTGAAAAACGTTATGAACACGAGACATACTTGGCGGTAAAGTGAGTCTATACGCCCCAGTTCTTACCCGATCGAGGATTAAAAATGGGCCAATAAATCGAGGATTGAGCTTTCCTCTCTTTACAAATCTTGTAACTCCTTTCCATGGAGCAACACGTAATAACACATGATCTCCAATATCGAATTCCACGTCCTTTCGATGAAGATCAGCATAACTCTTTTGTTGATCTTGTGAGGTTTTTATATATTGTCGAATTGTTTGAATCTTTTCCGTAGTCATACGTACCAAATCTGGTCCCAACAATGTTGCTTCACCCACCTCATCCCAACATACTGGAGAACGACACTTTCTTCAATACAACGCCTCGAATGGAGCCATGCCAATACTTGCTTGATAACTGTTGTTGTAGAAAAACTCCACTAATGGTAAGAACTTGTCCCAACTTCCCTTGAAGTCAAGGACACAGAGTCTTAATAAATCTTCAAGAGTTTGAATAGTCCTCTCTGATTGTCCGTCCGTCTGAGGATGATATACCGAACTAAATTGTAAATCTGTGCCCATAGCTTTTTCCAAACTAACCCAAAATCTTGAAGTGAATCTTGGGACTCGATCAGAAACTATGGATACTGGCATACCATACAATCTTACAATCTCATTTATATACATACTAGCAAGACGTTCAAGTGTATAAGTTTCTCGTATAGATAAGAAATGAGCAGACTTGGTCAATCTATCAACAATGACCCAAATCGCATTTATGCCTTGAGAAACCTTGGGAAGACCAGTAACGAAATCCATGGTAATGTGCTCCCACTTCCATTCTGGAATTTCAAGTGGTTGCAATGGATCTTTTGGCACTTGATGCTCCGCCTTGACTCGTTGACAAGTTAGACACCTTGAGATAAACCCTGCTATCTCTCTCTTCATATTGCTCCACCAAAATGTATGTCAAAGATCATGATACATTTGGGTACTCCTAGGATGGATTGCAAACGGCGTGTTGTGCGCCTCCATCATGATTTTATACTTTAACTCAGGATCGTTAGGAACACAAAGTCTGGAGTTGACTCGAAGTATTCCTTCATCATTGATTCTTGCTTCCGGCATAGCACCTTCTTGCACTTTCTTTCTCATAAGCATCAGCTCCAGGTCTGTAGCTTGAGGAGCTTTAACCTTATCGATTAAAGTCGGTTCTACTCGTATATTCGCCATCATCACGTGGGTCCCTGGAGTCTTTATCTCTATCTCCATCCTTTGCAAGTTATACAAAATGGGCCTTTGCATTGACAATATCGCTTTTCGTACGCATATGATCTTACACTTAATCGCGTCGGCTACCACGTTAAACTTTTCCAGGATGGTATTGGATGGTATGATCATAATCTTTCAATAGTTCAAGCCAAAGTCGCTGTCGCATGTTGAGTTCCTTTTAAGTGAAGAAATATTTGAGGCTTTTATGATCCGTAAAGATCTCCACTTTCTCCCCATACAAATAATGCCTCCAAATCTTTAGTGCAAAAACGACTGCTGCCAACTCTAGATCATGAGTAGGATAATTTCTCTCATATTCTTTGAGTTTTCGTGAGGCATATGCTATAACTTTCCTATGTTTCATGTAAACACAACCTAACCCTTTGCCCGAAGCATCACTGTAGATGAAAAATCCCTCTGATCCAAATGGTATTGTCAGAACAGGTGCTGAAATGAGTCTCCTCTTAAGTTCTTGAAAACTCTTCTCACATTCCTAACTCCAACCGAATTTTGTATCTTTCTGAGTCAGCTGAGTTAATGGAGTAGCGATTCGAGAAAATCCTTCCACGAATCTCCGATAATAACCAGCTAAGTTGAGAAAGCTACGTACTTCGGTCACTGATTTGGGTTGCTCCCAGCTTTGAATAGCTTCAATCTTTGTTGGGTCAACAGATATTCCATGACTTGATACTACGTGCCCAAGGAATGTAACTTCCTCAAGCCAGAACTCGTATTTCTTCAACTTGGCATAAAGCTTATATTCACAAAGCTTTTGGAGTATTAGCCTCAAGTGTTGCTCATGATCTTCACGGCTTTTGGAATAAATAAGGATGTCATCAATAAAGACAACCACAAAGTGATCCAAATATTCCTTGAATACTCGGTTCATCATATCCATGAAGGAAGCAGGAGCATTAGTCAATCCAAAAGACATGACTAGGAATTCATAATGCCCGTACCGAGTTCTGAAAGAAGTCTTTGGAATGTCATCGGTTCTAATCTTCAATTGGTGATAACCGCAACGAAGATCAATCTTTGAAAAGAATTTGGCTCCTTGTAACTGGTCGAACAGGTCATCAATACGTGGCAATGGGTACTTATTTTTGATGGTGACATGGTTCAACTCCCGATAATCAATACAAAGTCGCATACTCCCATCTTTCTTTTTTCGAAATAGAAAAGGAGCACCCCGAGGAGACGTCTTAGGGACGAATGAAACCGATGTCTAATAATTCCTGCAGTTGGGTCTTTAACTCCACGAAGTTCAATAGGAGCCATTCGATATGGGGCTTTGGAAATAGGTTTTGTACCGGGTTCAAGGTCGATACAAAATTCAATTTCACGCTCTGGGGGTAGGCCAGGAAGTTCTTCAGGGAATACATCAGGAAATTCATTAACAATAGAAATATCATTCAAAACTGACGTATTTTTATTTAGATCCGTGACATGAGCTAAGAAAGCTTAACATCCATTTTTCAATAAACGAATAGCTTTATGGCTTAAGATGATAGTGATTGATTTTAATGGTTTGGTTGCTTGAACTCGCATAATAGGTTGGTTAGGAATATGAAAGCTAATAACCTTACGAAAACAATCAATTTTTGCATGATGAGTAGTTAACCAATCAATCCCTAGAATCACTTCAAATGCAAGTATTTTCAATGAAATAAGATCGACAGGTAATGCGAGGGTAACGATTTGAACTAAACAAGACTTATAAACTGTGGATATAATGAAGGTTTCACCCAATGGAGTTTCAACAGATAAGTCAAAGTTCAATTTCTCCGGAGTCAAATTTAAACGTTGAGCGCAAGTAGGAGAAATAAAAGAATGGGTAGAACCAGTATCAAATAAGTTATAAACTTCGCTAGAGTTTATGATAAGCTTACCCGTGATGACCTCGTTCGGGTTTTTTGCTTTCTGGGAGGTCACAACAAATGCTCTCCCTTGCACTACCAGCTTTGACTTTTCTGGGACGGCCTTTGGTGCCTCTATCCTAGCTGAACTTGTCTTCGGTGAATGATAAAATCGGGCTAGGTGACCTTCTCTTCCACAATTATAACATGCTTTGGACGGCATCGCGCAGTTTGGACTAATGTGTCCCTCCCCTCCACATTTGAAGCATATAATAGGTGGTCGTTCTCCTTCCTTCACAATGGGTGCTGGTGCTGATGTCTTTCCATCATTGTTGAATCTCCTCTTCTTGAAATGTCCATTCTTATTATTTTGGCCCTAATTACCACAGAAGTGGTTACCATTTCTAGCATGCTGATTCCCTCTACGCTTGTTATCAAACTTGATGGCCGCTCTCTCTTTGGTATTATCATTTTTGCCTACTCTCTCTTTTGGTTGGGTTGACTCATTATCGCGTTCCAATAACTGAGCCTTATTAACAACATATGAATACAAACAAAGTTTATGAGAGATAAGATATTGACGTATCTCGGGTTTCAAACCTCTTAGAAACATTCACGTCATTCTCTCCTCATTATCAACCAAATGGGACGTAAACCGGGATAGCTCGACAAACTTGGCTTCGTACTGCGACACGATCATGTTGTTTTGCTCCAGTTTAATGAACTCTACCTCTTTCATATGACGAATACTTTCGGGAAAGTACTTGTCATTGAACAGTTCTTAAAACTTCTCCCAAGACATCTTGATGCGGCGGGTTGGAGTGCGCTTTTACTGATTCCCACCCGATGTCTGCCTCTGCCGCACATGACATGAAGGTGGCGAAGGGAACCTTTTACTCCTCGGAGCAACCCAAGACATCAAATATCTTGTTAATCTATTCTATCCACGTCTGCGCCTTAAGAGGTTTTGGCTCTCCAAAAACTCCGGTGGTCCCTACTCCTTGAACTGTTTGGCGGTGACCGTCCGAGAGTAGCCAGTGTTTCCACCTGCATTTTGGACAGGAGCCGCTCTCTCGATGATGTTGCATGAATTGTATGAAGCCTCGGAACATTCCATCGTTCATCATTTAGTCGGTGTTGTTGTTTGCATGAGGATTATCGCCTTCACGATGCACATTGTCACTGTTATTGATCCGTGGAGACTCAGCGGTCTCCTGTGCTCCATTAATGTTCTCAACATTCTCGGATGCCATTTTCAAATCACGCCCACAAAACAAGGGTTAATTAACATATCACATATTATCCCTATACTCCGATGACCAATTAAATACCAAATAAACTTAGGTAGGTCATACTAGCGAAGGAATTCCCCGTCTCTCCCCTCCTAGTTCTTGTCTCACATCTTAGCTAGGGATCATATCCCTAAGCTTTGATACCAACTCTGATGCCCCCAAAATAGGTATACATCACCTATCCTGAGTCGCCAAATACATGGTATAGAATACAAATACAATCTTTAATATACAACAAAAGAGCTGTGAGTTTTAATACAAATATTGCCTTCTAGACAATATCCACTCTCAGAATAAGTCCTCATTACATTTATTGTCACACTATTTAACATAATAGTAAGGACTACTAATGTTATCCTCTGGACCGTCACTCCATTCCCCGACTAGTCCCCGCTACGTTCTCATTTCCCGAAGAGAACAATGAAAGCAAAAAGGGTGAGCTCAACTAGCCCAGTAAGAAATATTATGACTAAGATAATGCAGAATAAATTATCATTAGTCTTCAACAATGTTAAACTGATAAAATACAATAGACATCAAGTTTATCTGCAGCGGAACAAGCAATCCATTAAAAGAGTCAAGTAGAGAATAAAATCTACTATCTTTTATGATTTCAAAGGGTTTTCATCACTTTTATCGCTGTGACTCATCTTAATAAATAATCCACATCATCGAATCACCCTTGCACTATAGCCAAGGATATTCTTTAGTATCACGACCACAATTATCCATGCACTACGGGCCAAGGACATTCGTGTATTCATCAATGGTCATGATCATGCCAACAACTGTCCATCAATGCACTACGGGCCAATGAGGACTTCTATCACATCATTTGTAACATTATGGTCGGGATTATACCGAATAATCCACAGTCATAATCATACCAAGTCCCATCTATGCACTACTGAATACACGAGATGACTTTCAAAAAATATAAACATGAGGATGATGACAATGATATAAGAATTGAATAAAACAAGTTCACGAATTAATTTATCCGAAACTAATAACGTCCAAATTGTCGACATGATACTTCTTTGTGAGAGTAAAATTCAAGAATGCTCGGAAGAATATTTCCATGAAAAGATCTTTGGATGAAGCACAAATATCAAGGACATTCCACTAATTTCATGGAGTATAGAACTCAAAACTTTAACTTATTTGAGTATAATAAGGAATGGAATAACAAAAGAAATCACCAAGCATGCGGTGAAGCCGAAACAGTGCGGAGTTATTCCAACCAGAATAATAAAGAAACGAACCAGTCCAGGCGTAAAATGCACGCATGACGATATTCCAACGAGAATAATAAAGAATGGAACCGGTCCCAGGCATAAAGCATGAACATGATGTTCTAATAAAATAATAAAAGGCGGAACCGTGTCCCAAGGCGTAAAGCCTGAAGAGGATGTTCCAACAGAATAATAAAGAATGGAATAACAGAAGAATTTCACCATGTATGCGGTACTTCGCATAACCAGGTTATTCCAACATAATAATAAAGAATGGAATAACAGAAGTTTTCTTCATGAAGATGAAAGAAAGAAATAATACCCCTTACCTTTGAAAGAAACTGGATATAGGAGTAGTGAGGTAGCAGGCTTCTCTTCTTCTACAGATTTTCACTCTATAATTTCTCTCTATAATAATTGCTCTATAGCTTTAGTGAATTGGTGAGAAATGAAGGAAGAATGAGCTTCTATTTATAGAAAAATATAGTTTCAATAATTGCACGCTTTTGGGGCTCGAAAAATTACTGATCTGATACCTCCAACTTTTCCTTTATTTTTAATTTAGTCATGCATGTATTATCAAACTTGCACCACCTCCCCTAATAGTAAATAATGTGATTCAATAGAAAATCATGTGAATCAATAGTTCTAGACATGTGAAAATACGAATTACAGTATAGTACCTCCATCTATACCTCCATTTTTAACTTAGTCATGCAAGTATTATCAATCTTGCACCAACTCCCTTAATTGTAACAAGAATGTGAAATAATAGTATACACATGTGAACAAATAGTTATAATCATGTGAAATAATAGCAATTAATTGCTCATTTATCCGGTTAAATACCCGATTGGTAAATATAACCTCTAGACATCAATTATTATCGAAATAAATGTCGATTTTCATTAACACAAATAATTCCACCACAATGAAACCATTTTTATCAAAAATATAAATTTTAAAATTTCAAAGTTTGACTTTTCCAGAAAAAGTCAACTGTTAACTTTTTGACCAAATAGTAAAACCTAGAAAATTTTATGTTTATAGTCTATTTTTACTAATTTCATCGTTCCAGACTCAAATATCACGTCCGCGTCTCCAAATTCAACTCCGAGCACAACTTCAATTTTAATAACATTTATCATTAATATTATAACTCACAATATTTATCAACCGAGTCGTTCCCGGAAAGAGGGGCTTTCCATAAGGATTTCTCCCTATTGGCGCGATTAGGTGACCAAACCTCTCCTTAATGTAACTTACAGACATTGTAAATATTGCAATTTAATAATATGAATAACTTTGTCGTCTCAATTATTGATTTAATAAAATAACATATTATCACGAGATGATCTTTGTGACAATAATCGAATCAATAATATGAGAGATATGATGCAACAATTCTTGTAGCAATAATTGAGTATAAGCGAGTGACTTCTCACGTAAGCATCGATAAACAATACCATGTGCTACTTATGCAACCACAGCGTATTCTTGTACTTTTACTACTCTAGTAGTTCAACAATGATATTAACAGTAAAACTTTTCGTTATTATTTTCATAAATATATTTTTGTCATTTTCTCAATCCGACAATAATTCTGTTGTGGGGTCCACCAATGATTGCTCCATTGTACGAATATTCCCTGCTAAAACGAATATTCTCCGACCAATCGAATATAATATAACAACTTGCATACTTTGTAGAATTTATAAATGCTACCCACAACTATAATATTATAACAAATTCATTCCATAATATTCAAAAATGATAATTATAGAAAAATCATCTTTATTTATAAAAGTTGGGGTCTTACATAAAATGAGTTTATAAACTATAGTGTAAAGATTTATTAAAATAAATTAAATGGATTTACCCAAACAAGGCTTAAAATATTAAGTCTTTAGTTAAAGAGGTTTTGCCAAACAAATCCTTATGGCTTTTGAATTTTGAATTTTATTATAATAAGTAAAATAAATTAATTAAATTAAAAAATAAATAAATAAAATATATTATAACTGATGAGCGTTAAGTTTTGTAACTGATAATATTTAGTATGCGTATTATGGCTTGGCTATCAATTTTATTCTTTATGCATAAGTGTTAGTTGCTAAGACTAAGAAGAAAGAAGGAAGAAAATACAGAAAGAAGTTGAGAGAGTTTGAGAGAGACTTAAGTGATTTCTGTGTTTCTGAGAAATTATCAGTGGTTAGCAAGGATTTTCAAGCATAAGAAGGTATTTTTCTATAACCTTAATATTATATATACATATATATATATATATATATATATATGTTTTACGGCATGAATTTCCAAGTTCTGTGAATTCAATTTCCTTGAATTATTGTTATAAGCTGAATTATTGCATTTGAGAGTAATTGTGATGTTGGAATTTGTATTTAGACAAGAATTAGTATGCTAAATTATGTTTAAGAAGGATGAAAAGTAATTATAGTGTATGTTTTTACATATGGCTTGTGAAAGTACCAAATTAGGTTGTTAATTTATAAGTTAATCTGTAAATTGAGCCTTGAATATGTTAGTTCATTAAGAAACGAAGAGAAAGTAGTTTGAATGAGTTAATTTGGACAAGAATTGTGATCACAGTGGTGATTTTTGTGAAGGATGTCAAAAAATAGAGTTTTTGTATGAAAACATGAAATTTAAGGATTTAAATTAGTTGAAGTTGTTGTTTAATTGTTCAAGTTGATGAATATGTGAGAAATCATGTTTATAAGAGTTCTATGTCAATTGGATATGTTAAATTTACTGTTTTGTGGGTGAAATTCGTGTTAGTTAGGCTAAACAGAACATTGTTAAAGAGATCACGTAGTTTACAATGCGTACTGGCAGTATAAGAATTATTGATATCAAGGCGAAAATGGTGCAATGTTGTCTTGGGTCCCATGCACATGTGTATAAGCAATTGTTGCGCCTACTGATAAGAGACAGTGAAGTCTGTTACTTCTGCAGACTTTGAACAGTTAATGTAACCTAGTCTAATGATGTGTTAATGTAACAAACATGTAATGAGGAGGTTAAAACAGAACCGTATCATGTCATTAATAATTTCAAAGTTGTAAAAGGATTAGTAAGTTACGAACGCGATATGCTATGACTTAGTGTATACAACGAATAGTGAATAAGTGTTGTGAAGTTAACACTTGAGATTTCTGAAATGTATATGGTAACGTAGGACTTGTACTAAAATAATAAGTTTAACTAGAAGTGAGTGTTATTTTTGGAAAGTGCATGTTAGTATATCTAATAGATATTGTGATTTTAATACTATGTGTAGGTGAACGTGAGTTGTAAATTTATAGCTTACACGCGAGGCAAGTTCCTTACTCTAAACTTTTATTGAGCAAGTTTTGTACATAAATTTTATTTGAGCAAGCTATAACTCTATCTTTATTCAGACAAGTTTTGAATTCCAATAGTTATTGATTTATTCTAACTTGTTTATATTTAAGCAAGTTTCTTTAATTCTATTCTTGTATAGTGAATGCAATTTCTTAAATTCTAATTACTAATGTCGAACTGTTTTATTTCAATTACTTTGCACAAGTTAATATCATGTTGAGCAAGTTTTACTTTCAGCTTGCTATTAGTTAATACATGTTCAGTAATTCTATATCTTATTTAATAAGATCATAGCCTTAGCTTAATATTGTTCAAGTAAGGTTTATTGTTTCATTCAATGCTTATGTTTTTGATTATTTCTAAGCATGCCTATTATTCTTAAACATTTTACCTTAAACTGTTATTGATCACTCGTAGTGCTATTAAGTCTTGTTGATTCAACTAATCCCTTAGTTGATGGTCGTGAAACCCTAAATTACCCTTAAAGCTTATCTAAACCAAACTTTCTTTGATGCGGACTTGTACTCTAAAAACTGAGAAGAATAACCCTATATCAGGGGATTATTTTAAAGTTATACAATAGCATTAAAATGTTTGTGCAATATATAGTACAAAGGGCTGATCACCTGGAGTATGAGATGATGGTCCATATAGTCGTTTGGACTGTTAAATGTTATAGTAAAAACACCTGTTAACCTAGGACATAGATGATGATTATAGTCTTTTAGACTGTTAGACTGTTAAAGGTTAATGTAGAAATACTTGATAACCTAGAGCATAATTCATGGTCTTGTGACCCTCAGTTATGTTGTATTATGATTCCAGTTTTTGATTATCATTGACAGAGTATTATTCAACTGTGATAAGCTTATTCATTAGCAATTATTATGCTATTGTTATTCATTGTTATTCCAAGTGGGAATTTGTTTTGCTCACTCTTGCATAAATACAATTATTGCAGTTAAGGTTGAGAAGGTTGATGAACCTACCACTAGGAAAGGAAATGGAAAAATGAGCAAGTGATGAAGACTTGTAATTTTATTTATTGTCATGATGATAGACTTTATATATAATGATGTGATGTAATTATTTTATTTTCGCACGTGATTGATGTAAAGGTTAGATAATCTGGGAGACTTTTTGATTTATGATGTAACCCTTTTAATGGGAGGATTTATGGTTTAATTTCATTATAATTGGGTAGTTAGATATGAAGGAATGGAAAATGAACACCAAATCTTGTGGGAAAGAAGTACCCAAATTTGGGGGTGTCATAATAAGTATTTCTACTTAAACCATTATTAATCGTTAGACTACATGGACCTTCCTTCTCGTATTTAGGGAGATCAATCCTTTGTACCATGTATTGTGCATAAACATCTTAATGCTTCCGCGTAGATAATCCCCTATAATAGGGTTGTGCATCTCAATTTTTAACATTAAAGCCTGCACCAAAGGAAGTTTAGTTTGAATAAGTTTCAAGGGTAATTTGGAGTTCAATGTACATCAACGAAGGATTAGTTGAATCAAAAGTTTAATGACAATGCAAAGGTTCAACAACGATGTATTACAGAGTGGTCATGAATCATAAATGAATAATGTAATGCATCAAATTCATGCTTTAAGAATAAAGTTCAAAGCATTGAAAAGATATAATAAACCTTGCTTTAACAAAATGGTAAGCTAAGGTTGCAATTTCCAACTTTGCTCAACAAAATTTAAGAACTTGCTTAAAATAAAAGTAAGGTTCAGAAACTTGCCTTGCGTGTAGGCTAAATAGTATAACTTGATTCTCAATATCTTATACATATGTAATCATGACATAATTAGTTACCACATGATCTCAGTACATAATTAAATATCTATTTCATTTACAACTTGTAGTCTTGGGTTTAACCACATGGTTAAACCACACTTCTAATTTTATTAACACTAATTTCAATTATCACATAACTAATTAATTACTAATGATAATCTTCATATTTAATGATTAATCACATTCTATAGTCATAACATTACACTATACTAATAATTAAAGGATTGTGTATTAAAAATTAAATTTCTGGGCCAAACTGCTAACTGGGCCGCGGCACCGGCTTGTATTAAGGGGCCGTGACTGCAGGTCTTTGGTGCAATGCCATTAAGTGAGACAAAGACTTGAAGCCTTGCTGCAACTCAGTCTCGGCATTGTAGCACTTCATTTACTCACGTAGCCGGTATTGCAGTCACTGTACTCATCCACGAGCAATTTGAGTGGCGCTCTGACGCCTTGTTTCTTCACAAGAGCAGTCTTTGCGGTGCCTCGACATAGTTTCACGCAGACAATGTTCGCGAATAACACAAAGCAAACCAAAATTGGCCTAAAAACTTCATTTGAACAATAAATTTAGCACATATAATTCACATAAACTTTACAGAAACATAAACTAATGTTTTTAACATGTTATTAACAATATAAACTATACAAACCTCCAAATTAAAACCTTTAAATTCACTGTTTTTCCTATTTCTTCCCTTTTAAACATTCTTAGCGAAACAAATTACTCTAAATCCGTTTTTTAACCAAAATAATCCGTTTAAATCACTTTGTTTTCGTTTCTTCGTGTATTTTCACAATCAGAAATCAATTTACACATTATAACATGAATTGAACATAAATTTTTATTCCAAAATAAGCCATCATATATATACATCACTATATTTCTCTGTAAACATAATTTCTTCATATTTTCATGGACTAACCTACTCTAAATCATTTACAAAACATATAAAAATAGTTTATGTCAACAAATTAGTATATACGAACTATATAATCAACAATTAATCATCCATATAAATTTTATAGAGAACTTTTAAACGAAAAGAGAACTAAAACTTAGAAGCAAAGATTATACCTTTGATTGCTTGCTTAAACTTTGCTAGAAGATAAGAATTCTTCTTTAGTTGCTCAAATTCACAGAGAAATCCTCCCTCTCTCAAACTCTCTAGAGCTCTCTCTCTTTTCTCTATGTGTTTTTTTTCTTCTTCCACTTCTTTGTTCTTTCTCTCTTCCAACTTAACGTAACACAACAACATAACTGATATAATATAATTATTATTATGCATAAAAACTGACGACATAAATTACCCTTACTTAATTGATATATGCTATATATTTATTTATTTTTTTAAAATTCAAAAGCCACTAAGGCTTGTGTGGGTAAAACTAAATTAAAATTAAGGACTTAAAAGCCTTAAGCCTTATTTGGTAAAACTAAATTAAAACTCCTTTTAGCTTATTTTAATAACTCACTTACTATATAGTTTATTGTCACACTTTATTTAATTAAATTCTAATACTCCAATTCAATTAAATGAAAGTCATATCAACTTACTAAATCGAGAATGTCACATAATCAAATTGTTACAAAATTATAATTTTATTTAATAAATTAGTACATCACTTTTAATTACTAAATTAAATTAAAATAATATTATTTAATCATTATCAACTCTCTAATTTAATTATTAAATCAAATTAGAAAATTACCACTATGTAACATAATAATAATTAACTCAACACTCATTTAATTTAATTCACTTCAAAATACAAAATTACAGAATATCAACTTAATTAACATATTACACTTAATCAAGTTAATTCCCCACAACACATGAATTATTTATTTAACTAATAAATAATAAAATTAAACAAAATTACCACTATGTAACACAATAATAATTAACTCAACACTCATTTAATTTAATTCATTTCAAAATACAAAATTACCGAATATCAACTTAATTAACATATTACACTTAATCAAGTTAATTTGTGACGCCCCCAAAATACGTATACATCACCCATTTTGAGTCGCCAAATACATGGTATAGAAATAACTACAACTTTGTTAATACAATTGTCGTGCAAAATATGAAAACACATAAACTGTGAGTTTAAATACAAATATTGTCTTCTAGACAGTATCCACACTCAACTAAGTCCTCATTACAATTATTGATACACTATTTTATAAAATAGTGAGGACTACTAAAACAACTTTCTAGAACCATCATTCCACACCCCGACTACTTCTCGCTACATTCTCGCTTCTTGAGAAGAAAAATGGAACAAAAAAGAAAATGGCGAGCTCAACTAGCCCAGTAAAGAATATTATGACCAAGATAATATAAAACAAATTATCATTAGTCCTCAACAGGAAAAAATCTGATAGAATATTATAAACAACAAGTTTCAGATCAATATTCACAGTGAAAATAACAATTCATTAGAAGAGTTAAGTAGAGAATGAAATCTACTATCTTCTATGATTTAAAAGTCCATCATCAATATTTTATCCATGTAACATCAATCAATATACATTTTGAATCAAATATTCATCTTTGAACTACAGACCAAAGATATTCATTAGTTGGTCATGTTCATCTCAACACCTGTTTATCTTTGCACTACGGGCCAAAGATATTTATCAGAAAATCATTCATCTTTGCACTACAGGCCAAAGATATCCAGTTATATCATCATTTAGGACTGAGGATGATGAAAAATATTTTAAAAAAATGAATCCAGTGAGATAAAAGAACAAATATTAGGGATTCGTACTTTAGACAATCCAAGTTCAAAAATACTCCATAATAAACCATAGTGGAGTAAAATTCAAGAATGAAGATCAAAACATGGATAAATAGTACCCATAATAGACATCTTGGACTAAGAATGAAAATTTAATTTTTCTGTGAATAGTGCCGTATACGTGAATAGTAACTCCGACAGAAAATGGTAGAAATTTGACAAGAAAAATTATACTAATATTTCGGCATAATGATATTGAAAGAAATAATATCATTTATAAAAAAATAACATTCCTTACCTCAAAAGAATAGTACTTCTAGCTGGAATATCATTTATAACCCTGAAAGGAACATGCACCGTATAGCAACACTCAAAATATCTAAATACTCACAAAATACGCTCGATAATATTGAGAGAGAAAACTTTAGTTTTTGGTGTGATTTTCAATTCTAACCTAAGCACCATATTTATAGGAAAATGCTTTAGAACACTAAAGCAGAAAATTTAATAAAACAATAATATTTATTAAAATTTTCGTACGCCCACCTTAGAATTCTGAACTTAGCACATTTTCAATACAAGTGAGGCCCACCAACATAATAAAAATGTTTTTCTTTAAAAATATATTTAAAACTTCAAAAATTAATTATTTCATAACTTTAATAATTCATAATAAATAGCCCTTTTATCAGAAAAATTCGAATCTTATGCCCATTCCATAGAAAATTTAATTCTCTACAACTTTGTAGCTTTAAGTTTTTCCAAATTCCAAACAAAAATTGACCGAAATTCATATACGGACGATTTTATAGGCTATAATCAAATTTCGACCAAAAATGGGGCCCACCAAAGATGTTTTTAACATGTTTTAGCATTTATTATAACAAAAATACTCTTCCTCCTCATTTATTCATATATCACACATTCATTGTAAAGATATCACCACTATTATATTATTGAAACATAATAATATATTTAAATGAATTATTTTATCAGAAAAGATAAAATCATCACAGACCAAAGATATTCATCAGTTGGTCATGTTCATCTCAACACCTATTTATCTTTGCACTACGGGCCAAAGATATTTATCAGAAAATCATTCATCTTTGCACTACAGGCCAAAGATATTCAGTTATATCATCATTTAGGACTGAGGATGATGAAAAATATTTTAAAAAAATGAATCCAGTGAGACAAAAGAACAAATATTAGGGATTCGTACTTTAGACAATCCAAGTTCAAAAATACTCCATAATAAACCATAGTGGAGTAAAATTCAAGAATGAAGATCAAAACATGGATAAATAGTACCCATAATAGACATCTTGGACTAAGAATGAAAATTTAATTTTTCTGTGAATAGTGCCGTATACGTGAATAGTAACTCCGACACAAAATGGTAGAAATTTCACAAGAAAAATTATACTAATATTTCGGCATAATGATATTGAAAGAAATAATATCATTTATAAAAAAATAACATTCCTTATCTCAAAAGAATAGTACTTCTAGCTGGAATATCATTTATAACCCTGAAAGGAACATGCATATATATATAACACTCAAAATATCTAAATACTCACAAAATAAACTCGATAATATAGAGAGAAAACTTTAGTTTTTGGTGTGATTTTCAATTCTAACCTAAGTACCATATTTATAGGAAAATGCTTTAGAACACTAAAGCAGAAAATTTAATAAAATAATAATATTTATTAAAATTTTCGTACGCCCACCTTAGAATTCTGAACTTAGCACATTTTCAATACAAGTGGGGCCCACCAACATAATAAAAATGTTTTTCTTTAAAAATATATTTAAAACTTCAAAAATTAATTATTTCATAACTTTAATAATTCATAATAAATAGCCCTTTTATCAGAAAAATTCGAATCTTATGTCCATTCCATAGAAAATTTAATTCTCTACAACTTTGTAGCTTTAAGTTTTTCCAAATTCCAAACAAAAATTGACCGAAATTCATATACGGACGATTTTATAGGCTATAATCAAATTTCAGTCAAAAATGGGGCCCACCAACATGTTTAACATGTTTTTAGCATTTATTATAACAAAAATACTCTTCCTCCTCATTTATTCATATATCACACATTCATTGTAAAGATATCACCATTATTATATTATTGAAATATAATAATATATTTAAATGAATTATTTTATCAGAAAAGATAAAATATTAATTTTCAACAATTGTCACTTTTCTAAAAATTCCTCCATTTATATCCACATAAATATTTTCCTTATCATATAAATCAATAATTAATTATTCATAAATAATATTACAGAACCACAATAATGACAACTAGGCCGTTCCCAGGAAAAAGGGGACTTTTCGATAAGGAATTCTCCTTACTGGCGCGCAATTAGATGACCTAACCCCTTTTCTCGACAGAACTTTCTAGACATTGCCAATAATGCTATCTAATAATATTATTCAAATAATATGAATTATTGGTCTGATAATGAGAAATATTGTGCAGTGACAATTATTGAACAACAATAATATAAAATATCAGCATAGCAATTATTGAATCACTAAAATAAAATATGAAATAGTAATTACTGTAACAATTATTGAGTAGTGCCTTCTTACATAAGAATCAATAATTGGTGCAATACCGCTGTAACTTCTTGTGCGACACAGCGTATTCTTGTTTTTTTTAACCAAGTGTTTTCCAACAAATGTTAATCTAACAATAACTATGTTATTATTTATAAAAACTTATACTTGTCGTTTTCTTCATCCAATCGCTTTTCGTTATAGGGCCCACACAAGGCTACACCGTTGTACGAATATTCCCCGACAGTAAGAATATTCCACGATCAAACGAATATTCCCCGACCACAATAAATATTTTATAACCACTTGCTTATTTAAGATATTTACGTATTTTACCCATAACTAACCATATTAATTAAATCAACCCTTACTATTTCAAAATAATAAATAGAGGAAATTCAATTTCATTTATAATAAGTTGGGGTCTCATATAATTCTCCACAACTCATGAATTATTTATTTAACTAATAAATAATCAAATCAAACAAATATTTATTTAATAATAAACACATAAATTAAAATATTTATTTAATTTAATAAATATTTTAAATTAGATAAAAAAAATTTGGATCGTTACAAGCCGGTCAGTGAGAAAGAAATCCAGATTCCTATTAAGGAAAACAAGGAAAGGAATGAAAGGTTCCTACAAGAAGTGCAAGACTGATTTGCAAAAATATATTTTCTAGCAAATACTGAGGGTATGAACGATGAAATCCCAAATGATTACTATTCAGAAGATCAACCCATGATCCCTCGTATAAACAAGGAGTCGTCCACCTCACACTTGAAGAAACCATGTGGGAGCTGCTCAGTCTATCTGAATCCATGATTTGACCAAAATCTCCAAATCACCTCAAAAAGGGTGAGGTACTTTTCAAATTTAAAGCTATTAAATTCAAATCATTGCATCATGCATAGCCTATGTGATAAAGCATGAATTATGTTAGTTCTCAGAGTCACAATAGTTATCTAGAAGGGGGGTGAATAGATATTTAAATTATTCTTTGTTAGATATTGTTAATCAATTTCTGCGGAATATGTGATTTGTTTGTTCCCCTTTAAGATAAATAGAGTTAATAGTTAACATGCAGTTATAACAAGTATAACAGTTAAAGCAAGAATATAAAATACACAGAGAATTTAAGTGGTTCAGAGCACTCAAAGCTCCTAGTCCACTCTTCTACTCCTTGAGTAGGAAATCCACTAAGGATGTTTTTACAATCTTCGAATCACTTAGATTTCTTAAAGACCAGTAGTCTTAGAACTTCTTAGTTCACTTAGAACTCTTCAAGTCCAGCAGACTTGGAATTTCTTAGTTCACTTAGAACTCTTCAAGTTCAATAGACTTGGAACTTCTTACTTCACTTAATGATAGTTGAGTTCTTGAATGGTGCTACTCAGTTGCCATTAATCTTGTTTTTTGAAAGAACTGAGTAGCTGAGCAAGCTTTCTTTTAGATCGTAGAGTTGAGCGTTGAGTGTTCTTCAACTTTTTGTTATGTGCTTGCTTGGTTCTTGCATCAGTATCTGATTTTCATATAGGGTGCCTTTGAAATATGTCCATTTAAAAGCATCCATTGAAGAATTAATTGTATTTAACATTTCTGAGCACTGATGGTGACTTCCTGTAAATCTTCTGTCCAGCTATCTGGCCCACTGACACAATAGACTGTTATCTCACCTAACACCTAAAAAGGTGTTTTTAGCTGACATGTGGTAATTTCCTTAGCTTCTTCAATACATTTATTTGTTATATACTAAAGATGAGCATTAGGTCATTGGGATTCCCGAGAGTCTTAATGTGACGCCCCCAAAATAGGTATACATCACCCATTCTGAGTTGTCAATACATGGTACAGAAACAACTACAACTTTATTATTACAACAAAGAAAGCTGAGTTTAAATACAAATATTATCTTCTAGACAATATTTATACTCAAATAAATCCTCATCACATTTATTGATACATTATTTTACAAAAATGGTGAGGACTACTAAACAATCCTTTCTAAAACCTTCATTCCATACCCCACTGCTACGTACTCGCTTATATTCTCGCCTCCCGAGAAGAATGGAACAAAAGGAAAAGGGTGAGCTCAACTAGCTCGAGAAAGAATATTATGACTAAGATAATATACAACAAATTATCGTTAGTCTTCAACAGGAAAAATCGATAGAATACAATAGACAACAAGTTTCGGATCAATATTATGGCTGAAATAATAATTCATAGAAAGAGTTACGTAGAGAATGAAATCTACTATAATCTATGAATTTAACGGTCCATCATCAAAATTTTATCCTGTAACATCAATCAATATTCATCTCAAATCAAACATTTATCTTTTGCACTACTACGGGCGAAAGATATTCATCGATCAGTCGTATTCATCTCAACACTGTTCATCTTTGCACTACTGTGCCAAAGATATTCATCGATTAATCATGTTCATTTAAACACTGTTCATCTTTGCACTACAGCCAAAGATATTCTTGAAAATCATTCATCTTTTGCACTACGAGCCAAAGATATTCAATAATATCATCATTTAAGACTGAGGATGATGAAAAATATTTTTAAAGAACGAATCCAGTGAAACAAAATGACAAGGATTAAGGATTAAGGATTCGTACTTTGTTTTATCCATGTCCAACAATACCTCAAAAATAATCATAGTGGTGTAAAATTCAAGAATGATCAAAACATGGATACAATCAAAGCTAGTATCCAGAATAGATATTTTGAACGAAAAGAAGAAATTTTATTTTTCGATGAATAGTGCCGTATACGTGAATAGTGTCAGATATCGTGAATAGTCTTAGATATCGTGAATAGTAACTCAGACACCAAAAGATAGAAATTCCACAAAAAACATTTTCACGCTTCATAGAATAGTACTAAGTGAATAGTAACTCGTGAATAGTAACTCATGAATAGTAACTCGTGAATAGTAACTCATGAATAGTAACCCCGACATGAAAAAGTTCCAAATTTGATAAAAAGTTCCAACCAATATTTCAGCATAATGATATTGAAGAAATAATATCATCTGAAAAGAAAATAACATCCCTTACCTCGAAAGATTAGTACTTCTAGCTGAAACACCGGATATAGTGCTGAAGGGAACTTGCACCGTCTAACAATACTCAAAGTATACTCAAAATACTCACAAAAATACGCTCGATAATATAGAGAGAGAAAGAGAGAAAACTTGTTTCTGGTGTGATTTTCAATTCTAACTTAGCCCTCTATTTATAGGAAAATGTTAAGCATGCAAAGCGCAGACTTAACTCGCAACTTCGATGGCTTTACACTACTATTCCCACCCACCACATTTGAAATAAAATTCAGCACATTTCTTCACCAACCACAAGTGGGGCCCACTCAATTCTAGAATTTTCCACCAAAATCAATTATAAACCTAATTTTCGAATCCGACACCTCTTAAAATTCACAACAAATCATTCGTGCATTTTAACGGTTCAAAATTTGTGGACATATACTCAACTTATGTATGTATAACATACCCAAAAATTACCACAATCCAACGGTCGGATTAAAAATTATAACCCCTGAATATATCTCAAAACCCACGATTTAATTTTTAATACCTCGATCTGGTAAAATCTTGATAAAACACCTCAACAATAATTTCTTCATTTATAACCACATAAATAAATCCATCATTTATATCCACATAAAATAAATATTTCTTTATCATATGAATCAATAATTAATTATTCACAAATAATATTATAGAATCACAATTATGAATGACCAGTAGTTCCCAGAAAGAGGGCTTTCCGATAAGGATTTCTCCTCATCTTGGCGAGCAATTAGGTGACCAAACCTCTCCTTGATGTAACTTTCTAGACATTGCCAATAATGCTATCTAATAATATTATTCAAATAATATGAATTATTGATCCGATAATGGAGATAATGTCGTGTGACAATTATTGAACAACAATAATATAAAATATCAACGCAAAGAATTATTGAATCAATAAAATAAAATATTGAGCGATAACTCACGTGAAAATTATTGAGTAGTGCCTTCTTCACGTAAGGATCAATAATTCAACAATCTTTGTGCAATCTGGTACTACTCTTTGTGCGACCACGCGTATTCAGTATTTTAACCACCGGGTATTCCAATGGTCTTAATTGGTAATAACTACGCCAAGTTATTTTTAACCAACTTATATTTGTCGTTTTCTTCATCCAATCGCTTTCCGTTATGGGGCCCACACATGGTCTACCGTCGTCACGAATATTCCCACAAGCGATTTAAATATTCCACGACCAAACGAATATTCCCCAATAAAAATGAATATTTTATAACCACTTGCTTATTTTGAAATATTTGCGTATTTAACCCTAACTATCCACATTAATCAAATCAACCCTTACTATTTCAAAATAATAAATAAAGGAAATTCCTTTTATTTAAAAAATTTGAGGTCTTACAACCTCCCTTCTTATGAAATTTAGTCCTCGAAATTGGCGTGCGATACTCAGTGTTTGAAAAGATGAGGATACCTCGCTTTCATTTTCGTTTCCAATTCCCGTGTCATTTCCTCTATAGCATGATTCCTCCACAAAACTTTAACTTGTGGTATGACCTTTCTTGGCGTAGGGACATGCTCCTTCCTATCCAAAATCTTGGCAGTACCTCCTCATACGTTAAGTCTTGGCTATCTCGTCCGGTTCTAACTCTATAACGTGGTTCGGGTCTTTCACATATTTAAATCTGAGATATGTGAAACACATTATGAACACGAGACATACTTGGAGGTAATGCAAGTCATAGGCTACATTTCCTACTCGGTCAAGAATTTGAAATGGACCAATAAATCGTGGATTGAGCTTTCCTCTCTTCCCAAATCTTGTAACTCCCTTCCATGGAGCAACTCATGACAATACATGATCCCCACATTAAATTCCACGTCCTTTCGATGAAGATCCGCATAACTCTTTTGTCGATCTTGAGCCGTTTGTATCGTTGTCGAATCATTTGGATCTTTTCGGTGAGTCATACGTACTAACTTTCGGGTCCCAACAATGTTGCTTCACCCACCTCATCCCAACATATTGGAGAACGACATTTTCGTCCATATAATGCTTGAATGGAGCCACACCTATACTTGCACGATAACTCGTTGTTGTAGGAGAATTCCACCAATGGTAAATACTTATCCCAATGGCCTTGAAGTCTAGGACACGAGTCTTAATAAATCTTCAAGAGTTTGAATAGTCCTCTCGATTGTCCGTCTGCTTGGGGATGGTATGCTAGAACTAAATCGCAAATCCGTGCCCATAGCTTTTTTGCAAGCTAACCCAAAATCTTGAAGTGAATCTTGGGTCACGATCCAAACTATGGATACTGGCATGCCATGCAACCTCACGATCTCATTTACGTACATACTAGCAAGACGTTCAAGGAATAAGTCTCCGTATCGGCAAAGAAATGAGCGGACTTGGTTAATCTATCAACAATAACCCAAATAGCATTGATGCCTTGAGAAACCGTGAGGAAGACCCGTAACGAAATCCATGGTAATGTGTTCCCACTTCCATTCCGGAATCTCAAGTGGTTGCAACGGACCCTTAGGTACTAGATGCTCCGCCTTTACACGTTGGCAAGTTAAACACATCGAGATAAACTTTGCAATCTCTCTCTCATATTATTCCACCAAAATGTATGTCAAGATCACGATACATTTTAGTACTTCGAGATGGATTGCGAATGGTGTATTGTGTACCTCCATCATAATCTTGTACTTCAAATCGAGTCGTTAGGAACACAAAGTCTAGAGTGGACTCGAAGTATTCCTTCTTCATCAATTCTACGCTTAGGAATAGCTCCTTCTTGTACTTTCTTCTTCATACGCGCCACTCGGGAATTCGGTGGCTTGAGCAACCTTAACTTTTTCTATTAAAGTTGGCTCTGTCGTATACTTGACATCATCGCACTTTTCGTTCGCATATGATCTTCTACTCAATGCGTCGGCTACCACGTTAAACTTTACGGATGGTATTGAATAGTGTGGTCGTAGTCTTTCAATAGCTCGAGCCAACGTCACGCTAGCATGTTGAGTTCTTTTGAGTGAAGAAATATTTAAGGCTTTTATGGTGCAATATATCTCCACTTTCTCCCCATATAGATAGTGCCTCCATATCTTTAGCGTAGCAAAACGATCGCGCTAACTCTAGATCATGAGTAGGATAATTCCTCTCATACTCTTTAAGTTGTCATGAGGCATAGGCTATGACTTTCCCACGTTGCATGAGAACACATCCTAACCCTTTGCACGAAGCATCATTTGTAGATAACAAATCCATCCGAACCGGATGGTATTGTTAGAAACAGTCTTAAAATAAGTCTCCTCTTAAGCTCTTGGAAACTTTTCTCGCATTCTTCGCTCCAAGCGAATTTTGTATCCTTAGGAGTTAGCTGAGTTAATGGAGTAGCGATTCGAGAAAACCCTTCCACGAATCTCCGATAATAACCAATTAAGCCCAAAAGCTACGTGCTTGATCCATCGACTTCGGTTGCTCCCAACTCAGTATTGCTTCAATCTTCACCGGATCAGCAGATACTCCATGTTTTGACACCACATGCCCAAGAAATGCTACTTCCTCGAGCGAAACTTCGCATTTCTTCAATTTGGCATATAGTTGGTTTCGCGAAGCCTTTGAGTACCGACTTCAAATGGTGCTCATGATCTTCACGACTTTTGGAATATATAAGGATGTCATCAATAAAGACAACAACGAATCGATCCAAATATTCCTTGAATACTCGGTTCATCATATCCATGAAAGCCGCGAGAGCATTAGTTAGTCCGAAAGACATGACTAAGAATTCATAATGCCCATCTGGGAGTTACGAAGGCGGTCTTTGGAATATCCTCGATTCTAATTTTCAAATGATGATATCCGGAATCGAAGATCGATTTTTGAAAAGAATTGTGCCCCCTGCAATGGTCAAACAAGTCATCAATACGAGGTAGAGGATACCTATTCTTGATGGTGACATGGTTCAATTCCCGATAGTCGATACAAAAGTCGCATACTCCCGTCTTTCTTTTTTTACAAATAAAACAGAGCACCCCAAGGAGACGTCGTTTAGGGGCGAATGAAACCGATGTCCAACAATTCTCGTAGTTGGACCTTTAACTCCCTCGAAGTTCAATAGGAGCCATTCGATATGGGGTTTTAGAAATGGGCTTTGTACCGGGTTCAAGATCAATAAAGAATTCAACTTCACGTTACGGGGTAGATCGGGAAGTTCTTCAGAAATACGTCGGAAAGTCAATAACAACAGAATATTATTCAAATTTGACGTGTCTTTATTCAAATCCATAACATGGGCTAAGAAAGCTTGACATCCGTTTTTCAATAAGCGAATAGCTTTATGATTAGATATGACGGTGATTGATTTTAATGGTTTAGTTGCTTGAATTAAATACAACAGGTTGGTTAGGAATATGAAAACTAACAACCTTACGAAAACAATCAATTTTGGCATGATGAGTAGTTAACCAATCAATTCCTAAAATCACATCAAAAGCAAGTATCTTTAAAGAGATAAGGTCAACGGTAAGGTAATGGTGCCAACTTGAATCAAACAAGATTTATAAACGATTGGATGTGATGAAAGTTTCTCCCAACGGAGTTTCCACGAGATAGATCAAAGTCTAATTTCTCTGAGTCAAGTTTAAACGTTGAGCACATGCGGAGAGATAAATGAATGGGTAGCATCGGTATCAAGTAAGGTATAAACTTCGCAAGAATTTATAAATAGCTTACCGTGATAACCTCGTTTGGGTTCCTCGCATTATGACCGATCCACAACAAACGCTCTTCCGGAATCGTTGACTTTGACTTTTACTCGAGATGATCTTTTGAGTCACCGTCCCCATTGAACTAGGTTTCGCTTCTGCACAATCTCGAAAGCGATATGTCCTTCCTTTCCACAACTATAGCATACCTTGAATCTGTTGTGGGCGGTTTGAATGATATGTCCCTCTTTTCCGCATTTGTAGCATATGATGGGTGGTCGATCTCCTCCCTTAGAACCGGTTTCTACCTAAGACTATCGTCTTCATATAGTCGTTGTTAAATCTCCTCTTTTAAAATCTCCTCCTAACTTCGCTTCTTACTTTTTCATGCGCCATGATTACCACCAGAGTGGTTACCATTTCTGTCCGTCTGTTTTCTTTCTCCGCAGAGTTATCATTATTCTGCTGATCGCTATCTCCAGTACGATCCACGGTTATGGTCCCTCGGTTGACCGTACTTTCGTTATCTCGCTCTAATAATTGAGCCTGCATTTAACATCCGAATAAAGAGAAGTTTATGAGAAATGAGATCTTGACGTATCTTGGGTTTCAAACCTCTAAGAAACATCCGTCATACGTTCCTCATCCTCCACCAAATGAGGTGCAAACACGGATAACTCTGCAAACTTTGCCTCGTCTTTGAGACAAATCCATGTTGTTTTGTTCCAATCGATGAACTCCACTTCCTTCATATAGCCGAACACTTTCGGAAAGTATTTGTCATTAAATAGTCTCTGAAACGTCTCCCAAGACATGCCGAAAAGCGGTGGATGGGTACGCTTCACGACTCCCACCAATAAGTCTGCCTCGCCACGGGAACATAAAGGTGGCGAATGGAACCTTCTGTTCCTCCGTGCATCCCAAGACATCGAATATCTTGGTAATTTGTTTGACCCATGTTTCCGCCATGATCGGATCGGCTTTCCCTTAAATTCGTGGTCCCAACTCTTTGAATCTTGGTTGTGACAACCCGTGAATTGCTATCATTTCCTCTGTATTTTGAACACGAGTCTCCTCGTCTGATTTTGCATGAATCGCAAAAGCTTCTAAACATCCCTCGTTCATCATCTCGCCAAGGTGTTGTTGTTCACAGGAGGAACATTGCCACCACATGTACGCTTCTCCTCGTTGGTAAAATACGAGCATCTCCACGGTCTCATTTACTCCATTTATTAATATTCTCGATCGACATTCTCAAATCACATCGCCAAAAAACAAGGGTTAATTAAGGAAATCAATATATCACATAATATCCCTATATATCGACCAACTAACAAATAAGCTTAGGTAGGACACACTAGCGAAAGGATTTACTCGTCTCTCCTCCTCCTAGTTCTATTCCCCGATCTCCGCCAGAGATCATATCCTAAGCTTCGATACCAACCGTGACGCCCCAAAATAGGTATACATCACCCATTCGAGTTGTCAATACATGGTATGTAAACAACTACAACTTTATTATTACAACAAGAAAAGCGTGAGTTTAAATACAAATATTATCTTCTGACAATATTTATACTCAAATAAATCCTCATCACATTTATTGATACATTATTTTACAAAATGGTGAGGACTACTAAACAATCCTTTCTAAAACCTTCATTCCATACCCCGACTGTACTTTCGCTATATTCTCGCCTCCCGAGAAGAATGGAACAAAAGGAAAAGGGTGAGCTCAACTAGCTCAAGAAAAGAATATTATGACTAAGATAATATACAACAAATTATCGTTAGTCTTCAACAGGAAAAATCGATAGAATACAATAGACAACAAGTTTCGATCAATATTCATGAAATGGAAATAATAATTCATAGAAGAGTTACGTAGAGAATGAAATCTACTATAATCTATGAATTTAACGATCCATCATCAAAATTTTATCCTCAGTAACATCAATCAATATTCATCTCAAATCAAACATTTATCTTTTTTACACAGCCAAAGATATTCATCGATCGATCATGTTCATCTCAACACTGCTCATCTTTGCACTACTGGGCCAAAGATATTCATCGATTAGTCATGTTTCATTTAAACACTGTTCATCTTTTGCACTACGTGCCAAAGATATTCTTCGAAAATCATTCATCTTTACTCTGAGCCAAAGATATTCAATAATATCATCATTTAAGACCGAGGATGATGAAAAATATTTTAAAGAACGAATCCAAAGTGAAACAAAATGACAAGGATTAAGGATTAAGGATTAGTACTTTGTTTTATCCATGTCCAACAATACCTCAAAAAATAATCATAGTGGTGTAAAATTCAAGAATGATCAAAACATGGATACAATCAAAGCTAGTATCCGAATAGATATTTTAGACGAAAAGAAGAAATTTTATTTTTCGATGAATAGTCCAGAGTATCGTGAATAGTGCCAGATATCGTGAATAGTGCTTAGATATCGTGAATAGTAACTCCGACACCAAAAGATAGAAATTCCACAAAAAACATTTTCACGCTTAAATAATAGTACTCGTGAATAGTAACTCGTGAATAAGAACTCATGAATAGTAACTCGTGAATAGTAACTCATGAATAGTAACCCCGACATGAAAAAAGTTCCAAATTTGATAAAAAGTTCCAACCAATATTTCAAAGATAATGATATTGAAGAAATAATATCATCCGAAAAGAAAATAACATCCTTACCTCGAAAGATTAGTACTTCTAAATTAAAACACCTGGATATAGTCTTTGAAGGAACTTGCACTGCCTAACAATACTCAAAGTATACTCAAAATACTCACAAAAATACTCGATAATATAGAGAGAGAAAGAGAAAACTTGTTTACGGTGTGATTTTCAATTCTAACTTAGCCTCTATTTATAGGAAAATGTTAGCACGCAAGCGGCAGACTTAACTCTTTGCAACCCCGATGGCTTTACTCGCTACTATTCCCACCCACCATATTTGAAATAAAATTCAGCACATTTCTTCACCAACCACAAGTGGGGCCCACTCAATTCTAGAATTTTCCACCAAAATCAATTATAAACCTAATTTTGAATCCGACACCTCTTAAAATTCACAACAAATCATTCGTGCATTTTTAACGGTTCAAAATTTGTGGACATATACTCAACTTATGTATGTATAACATACCCAAAAATTACCACAATCCAACGGTCGGATTAAAAATTATAACCCCATGATATATCTCAAAACCCCGATTTAATTTTTAATACCTCCAATCTGGTAAAATCTTGATAAAACACCTCAACAATAATTTCTTCATTTATAACCACATAAATAAATCCATCATTTATATCCACATAAAATAAATATTTCTTTATCATATGAATCAATAATTAATTATTCACAAATAATATTACGAATCACAATTATGACAACCAGCCGTTCCTGGGAAAGAGGGGCTTTCAGATAAGGATTTCTCCTTCTTGCGCCAATTAATTAGGTGACCAAACCTCTCCTTGATGAACTTTCTAGACATTGCCAATAATGCTATCTAATAATATTATTCAAATAATATGAATTATTGATCGATAATGGAGATAATGTGCAAAGGACAATTATTGAACAACAATAATATAAAATATCAACGCAAAGCAATTATTGAATCAATAAAATAAAATATTGAATAAAGAACTCTTGTGAAAATTATTGAGTAAAGTGCCTTCTACGTAAGGATCAATAATTCAACAATCTTGTGGTAATACCGTACCACTCGCGGCAACCACGCAGCGTATTCAGTATTTTAACCAATAGGGTATTCCAACGGTCTTAATTGTAAATAACTACGCCGTTATTTTTAACCAACTTATATTTGTCGTTTTCTTCATCCAATCGCTTTCAGATTATGGGGCCCACACGCATTTTTGGCAAGTAGTACGAATATTCCCAACAGATCACGAATATTCCACGACCAAACGAATATTCCCCGACAAAAATGAATATTTTATAACCACTTGCTTATTTTGAAATATTTGCGTATTTAACCCTTAACTATCCACATTAATCAAATCAACCCTTACTATTTCAAAATAATAAATAAAGGAAATTCCTTTTTATTTAAAAAAATTTCGGGGTCTTACACTTAACGTCTATAATCCTTTCCACATTTATGCTTCAACAAATGGAGAAAGCTCGATGCTTCTGATGCAGATAGATGATGCAATACGATTGTGATCGTGGTGTCTTGTCAAATTAGCTTGATCCGGACTGATAGAGGAGAAAACTACGATTTCTCTTAAGCACTGGTAGACTACGATCTTTGCTTGCTTGATTTACAGACTCTACGCTTCTGAGAGCACACTACAATTCTTGAGTTTGCTCGGTAGACGTTTGGACCACTCTACAATACTGGTAGATGCCCTCCAAAGCAAACAGACTACGATTCTCGATACTCTACGATTCTGCCTTGGCTTCTGCAATCTCTTGGCTGGCTCGATTGAATACATTTCTGTTGAAGCATATCTATTACATCTCAAGAGATAGATCAACCTAACAACTTTGATCTTTTCTTCTAGAAATTCATTTATAGAATGATAAACATTAAAGCACAGATCAACCTAACAATTTTTATCTATCACTAAGTCCTTGTACATGTATTCCTTGAAGGACTTTACATATAAGCATGATTATTTACTTTCAACATCAAATTTAAATATGCAATTTCCCAACAATCTCCCCCTATTTGATGTTGACATAACCAAGGAGATTTGTATCATGATCATCAATTTCTAGATGTAGTTGCTAGAAAGTAAATATGACTTAGTGTTTCAGTGAGCAGCTGAAATCTCTAGTGAATAAACATGAATTTTTTGATGTTTATAAAGATAGATATTACAATAATGCTTAGTTACATCAATAAGAAATAAATTCTAACTTATCTCTATTTCTTCTGCCTTTTGCTCCTTGGAGGATTGACATGCTCTGCAGCTCTCCTTTTCCTGATGGCTTCGTCTCTCCATGCAATGTCTTCCATCTCGCTTTGACTTTTCCATTCTCCATGATCGTGTCTGTTCATAAATGAAGGATCTCCAACTAGCATGTTTAGGCCAGTAGTGGTTACTCCTTGTGAGCTAGAAGATGGCCCTCGACTCCTTAGTGGTTGCGCCATAAGAATTTGTTGGCACTGCTGCTATTCGTATCATGGAGTTTGATGGCGAGGCTGTCTTGTGGGAGGACTCCTTGAGGATTGAGCAACTTGTTTTCCTCTTCCTTTTCCTTTCTCTCCTTCCCCTTTATTCTCCCCCTCTATGTCAGCATCAAGGGTTCGAATGTCTTCAGACAGACGATACATGCCTTGCACAAGTTTGTGGAGCTGATTTCTAGATTGAGCAATGTCTTCACGATTTTTTTGAACCAGAGAATCAGTTCGAGACTTGTTTTGTTGTAGAACAGCCAAGACAGTGTCTGTTTATTGCATCTGACTCATTAAAAATTCTTGGAATTCTTTCATTGAGGTTCGTAGACTTAAGAGACTTTCCATCATAAGTTTATTTTGAGATTCCTGAGTCTTCTACAGAAGTAGAACCGCTTCCTTGTGTTTCTGGGTAGACTGAAAGTGAATCTGATCCCTTTTATTAATGTTGTGGATCATTTCCTTGATGATCTCCCAGAGCTTTTTTGTGAGCTCCGAGCTCAAATTGCTGGGAAGGGTGTTGGCATCATTTATCAAATGGTTCAACCTCATATAAACAAGCTCAGACTGAGTTTCATGATCTTCTTGAATGTCTTTGGTCACTTTTTGTGATGCACTCGATAGTTCAGTTTTGGTAGAAAGATCTAAGAGAAGCTTAAGAAGTTGCTGAGTGTTTGGAGGAGAGGCTCTAGTATTTTGATTTTGCAGATTGTAGAGAGCAAGATCAAGATTAAAATAATTATTTGTTGATGAGGAAGGAACATCTGAAGGAGGGGCATGTATGTGAGTTTGAGTTACAGGAGGAGGTGATGTTGGTGCTTGTTGAGTGAGTGACTCTACGATATGAGTAGGATCGATATTCATAGAGTGAGAGATGGTGGGAGATGGTATCAATATAAAGTTAGGCATATTTGGTTCATCAGTTACAGAATGTTGGGATTCTATAACCAAAAATTGGTTTAGTGGATGAAGACACTTCCAACCATCTTGGCAATTCGTAGAATTGGTTGAAGTTTGATGGAGGACAGTGACTTACTCTAAAAGAGAGGGGATTTGATTGTACCTTACACCCTATTTCTGAAGAGGAATTGTTTGTAATTAGCTTATGAGCAAATGTGAGGTTACCTGGGAATCCATAGGCAAGCACTGTGATTGCTAGATAAGCTTTGAATGTCTAGAACATGTGATCCCAAGAGTTGAGAATTTGGGCTCTGTGATAGGGCATCATAGGTAAGTAGGAGAACATCTGATTATAGTTGGCTCTCCTGTATCCATCCCAGCCTACTTCTATAATCTCAACTTCATCTTCTTCTTCTTAATTTGAAATTTCCACCACTTCAAACATCTCCTCATTTCTTGTCTGATCTTCACCCTTTTCTACCTTTATAGCTTTTGTTCCTTCGATCTCCCTATCCTCTTGTATCTCCCCCTCAGCTGTAGCTTTTTCTTACACAGTAACTTCGAGAGACTCCCCCTCAAATGGAGCATTCTCTAGTGCAGGAACTTCAGGAAGCTCCTTTTCTGTAGCTATTTTCCTTTCTTCTTCCTTCAAAACTTTTTCATTTTCAAGAACATATTTTTTGACAAGTTTTATTCTTATTTTTTAGGCTGAGCTTCAACCTTGGTGCTTTCTTTAGATTCAATTTTGATGGTAAGTTCAGGCTGAGACTTTATTGCAGCATCATCTTCTGGAGTGATGATAAGTTTGGACTCTACGATCGGTAGTGACCCTACGATCAAATGGAGTGAAGACTTCTTTGTTTTGTGCCTGCGTTTTCCCTTCTTAAGCAGCTAAGAGATGGTGGCTCTGTCTTCTTCATTCTCAAACTGGTGCTCTTTTCTCTTCATTTCCTTCAGAGTTTTAGTGCCTGAAAACTCTTGGGGTGCATCAGTGGTTGAGCCTTGAGGCTCTTCTGTTGTTTGAGCTTTTATTTTCCTCTTACCCTTGCTTTTTTTGATCAATGCGATGGTTTTCTCTTGATTAATTTCTTCTTCTTCATCAACTTCCTTCATAAACGACATGTTTCCTGGTAGCCCAGATACATTTGCTTCACCAGTCCTTTCACTTGATTTAGACATCATTCTGACATTTTTTGTAGGGTTTCTTTTCCAGTTTTGAGATAGGTGCTGGGTCATTTTATGTTGGGATTGATGGATTCCCCCTCCTTGTCCCTAATTTTGTCACTTAGAGTCGATTGTAGGATTCTGCTTATGAACCTCCCATAGAGTATTTTGCCAGAGCTCTTTGATTTCTTTGAGATGAGTATCCACTTCCCAATCCAATCGATAAGTAGAGCTCCATAGTTGAGTTAAATCCCGAAGTAGATTGCTGTCATGAGGTTTAGTTGAACTTCATTTATAGAGTCGTGGCCAGAGCTTTTACAGCATATGCACTTCCCAACAATGTCATCCAGAAACTCATACTTCTGGGGAAACTCTTTCTTTTTGTACCCCTTGACATTCTAAAACTTTGTGTGGTGCATCTTCTTCAGACCTTCATGAAAGTCGACGACATCCACAGATGCAAGTCCTTTTGATTTGAAACCTAGGGCTAGGTTTATATCTTTAGCTTTGGGTTTAATTTGTTCCCCCTTGACCCATGTAGTGATGATGTCGTTCTCAAAGACTCCATTGACATGGAACTCTTTCACCTGTTTCGGGTATATCCATGTGCTGGTGCTTAGAGCTTCTTCAAGACTAGCTTTCTTCAGAAGAGATAGGATCTTGTGGAACTGAGGGTCAACTGTCTTGAATTCATCGAAGTAGAGTTGGTAACCAGATATAACATTGGAAGCAGCCATTGATTTTCTTGAACAGAGGTTGGTTTATTATTCTGAAAGCGATGGTTTTTGTTGATAGGGAGAGAGAGATGAGCTTTTTGAAATTCTGGGGTGAGTTTTCAAAAAACCTTTTTAAGCTGTATTTGTAACTTCCCTCCTCAAGATCTGCATAGTGGGGCACGTGTCGAGTTCTGCCAAGCTCCACGATTTTAAATAACGTGGAAAATACTGATCTGCCCTTATATCCCCCTGTGGGAAGACTACGATCGTCGAGGCTACTCTATGATTGTTGAGCTCACTGCTGATTCTAATCTACGATCATTGTCTGTCCTGGTCCTTGTGATGAACTTTGACTTAGCATTCCTTCTGGGTTAAGGTAGCTCAGGAAGGGCTAACCTCTTAGATTGAACTAAGGATCAGGTTTGTCCTTGAGGCACTTATCAAAGGGGTTGCTTGGATTTGATAGGAATGTTGTCATACATGATACTTCTCTGTCATGTCGAGATTGCTCTACGATCGCAGTTTCTTTTTTGTCCTCTTTACGATTTTAACATAGTCCTTTTATCTGCATGGTTAACACGAACTAGAGCATAGAGTTTATGGGTGTAGATTTAGCATACCTAACTCACTTATTAATTTATTAAATCTGGATTCATCTAAAGTCTTTGTAAAGACATCAACAAGTTTATTTTCAATAGGGATGTATTGTAAGGATATAGTTACATTTTGGACATTATCCCTAATAAAATGATATCTTATCTCTATATGCTTAGTCCTAGAATGCATGACAGTATTATGTGTTATTGCTATGGTACATGTGTTATCACAGTGAACATGTATAGATTTAAAATCAAACCCATAGTTTGCTAGCTGATTTTTCATCCATAAGATTTGAGCACAGCAGCTGCCAGTAGAAATGTATTCAGCTTCTGCTGTTGAGGTAGTTACCGAGTTTTGCTTCTTGCTAAACCAAGACACAAGTCTGTTTCCTAGCAACTGACAAGTGCCACTGGTATTTTTCTATCGATCTTTTAGCCTGCAAAGTCAACATCTGTATATCATGTCAGTTCAAAGGAGGACTCCTTGGGATACCAAAGTCCCAAGTGAGGTGTGCCTTTGAGATACTTGAAAATTCTTTTTACAGTAGTTAAGTGTGATTCCTTAGGATTAGTTTTAAATCTAGCACATATGCATGTTGTAAACATTATGTCAGGCCTACTAGCAGTTAGATATAGAATAGATCCTATTATACCTCTGTATTGAGTTATGTTAATACTTTTACTTTTCTCATCTTTGTCAAGCTTGGTTGCTGGAGCAATTGGTGTTTTCATGGGAGAAGCTGATTCCATGCCATACTTTTTAAGTAAGTCTTTAATGTACTTGGTTTGGTTTATGAAGATACCTTCATCAGTCTGCTTTACTTGTAATCCAAGGAAGAAATTCAGCTCACCCATCGTACTCATTTCGAACTTGCTCTGCATAAGCTTGGCAACTCTCTTGCATAGTTTTTCATCAGTAGAGCCAAAGATAATGTCATCAACATATATTTGAACTAATAGAATTTTGTTTTTGTGCTTTCTAAGGAATAATGTGGTATCTACTCTACCTCTAGTGAAGCCATTTACAATAAGAAAGTTAGTTAGTGTTTCTTACCATGCTCTAGGTGCTTGTTTAAGTCCATATAAGGCTTTGTCTAATCTGTAGACATAATTAGAGAGAGTTGGATTGATGAAACCTGGAGGTTGCTCCACATATACTTCTTCTTGAAGTTCACCATTCAAAAATGCACTTTTGACATCCATTTGAAAGGCTTTGAACTTCATGTGGGCAACAAAAGCAAGGAATATCCTGATGGCTTCTAATCTGGCAATAGGTGCGAAGGTCTCGTCGTAGTCGATGCCTTCTTCTTGGGAGCAACCTTTGGCTACTAGTCTTGCCTTTTTCCTTGTTATTACCCCCATCTTCATCCATCTTGTTTCTGAAGACCCACTTGGTGCCAATAACTGGGTGGCTTCTTAGTCTTAGAACTAATCTCCATACTCTGCTTCTTTCAAACTGATTTAGTTCCTCTTGCATAGCTTCTATCCAACTTGAGTCTTCTATAGCATCTTCTATCTTCTTGGGTTCCATTTGTGACATAAAACTTAGATAAAAACACTCATTCTAGGTGGCAGATCTGTTCTTGACTCTTGCATTTGGATCTCCAATGATTAGGTCTTGAGTGTGATCTCTTGCCCATTTGTTTCCTGTTGGAACATCTGACCTGATGCCTTCTTGTCTGAATTCTTCAAGATCAACCTCTACTTCTTGTTGTGGAGGTTCGTTGTCTGGCGTAGTTCTCTCTATGATCTCTTCTTTAGGCTCGACGATTTCATTTTTTGGGACTACGATCGTGGTGTTGAGCTCGACTACCTCATTTGTAGTGTCTAAGTTATCGTTCGTAGTGTCTTGAGGCACAATTTTGTCTAAGTCTGTTTCATCGAAGATGATGTGAATCGAGACTTCAACACTTAGCGTCTTTTTGTTGAACACTCTATACGCCTTACTATCCGTGGCATATTCGAGAAAGATTCCTTCGTCTGACTTGGGTTGAAACTTAGTCAGATATTATTTTCCATTGTTGAGAATATAGCATGCACAACCGAACACATGGAAGAAGCTGACATTTGGCTTTCTTCATCTCCATAGCTCGTAGGGAGTCTTTTTTAATGTAGAGTGCATAAGAGATTTGTTTTGAGTGTAGCACACAGTGTTGATAGCTTCTGCCCAAAAGTATTCAGGTAGACGGGCTGCTGCTAGTAGAGTTCTTCTAGCTTCAATCAACGTTCTGTTCTTTCTTTCAGCTACTTCATTTTGCTGTGGAGTTCGTGGAGCTGAGAAGTTGTGACTGATGCAATTGTATGTGCAGAACTGATCCATCTCAAAGAAGTAGAATTCTCTACCATGATCACTCCTTATAGCCTTGATTTTCTCCCCTTTCTCGTTTTCACCGGCCTGAACATCTTGATGAGTTTGGAACTTATTTCATCTTTTGAGTTTAGAAAGAACACCCATGTAAATCTTGTATAGTCATTCACTATAACCAATGAGTATCTCTTCCCTCTAAGGCTCGTTATTGGAATTGGTCCAAATAGATCCATATGAAGTAGCTGCAGAGGCTTATCAATTAAGTTGACAATTTTACTTTTGAATGAGCTTCTAGTTTGTTTTCCAAGTTGACAGGCGTTGCATGGCCTTTCCTTGACAAAGCTGAGCTTAGGTAAGCTTGCTACTAGATCTTTGGAGGCCAGTTTTGACATGCTTTTAAAGTTGAGACGAGACAACCTTCTATGCCATAGTCAGCTCATTTCTTCAGAGGCTTTAGCCAAAAAGCATATTGTCTCTTCAGAACTGAGTTGATCAAGATTAACAGTGTAAACATTTCCTTCTCTTGTTCTGGTCAACTTTATAGAAGAGGTCTTCAGATCTCTGACTTGACATTGAATGTTGAAAAAGGTAACTTGATGACCCTTGTCGCAGAGCTGACTTATGCTCAAAAGATTGTGCTTTAGTCCTTCCACATAGGCTACTTTGCTGAAGGATACTGCACCATTCCCAGTTGAGCCATAACCTCTTGTCTTGACAAAACCATTGTCTCCAAAGATGACGGTTGGACCATCTTTCTCTATGAAGTCGGATAAGAGGGTTTTGTTTCTAGTCATGTGTCGTGAGCATCCGTTGTCCAGGTACCAGGTTGTGATCGTGGAGCTCTGTTCCTGCAGTGAGGTTTAAGTTCTCATTTTGGTACCCATACTTTCATGGGTCCTTTCTGGTTAGTACCCTTGGGGACCCAAATTTGCTTGACTTTGGGTTTAATATGCATGAGATTATTGTAACATGTTGCAGCCTTATGACCAATTTTATCACACACAAAACATCTAGCATGATGCATGCTTGTGTGTGTGTGGATTCTTTCTCCATTTGAACTTATGTGGATTTCTTGTACTCTTTCCTTTATACTGATTCTTCTTTTTCCATATGTCCTTGTGATTCATGATTTGTGAAGAGTGTAACTTAACTCTACCATTCCCACCTGGTTGGTTTGAGGAGTTGATTTTTCTCGACTCTACGATCCTACGAGGTTGGAGAGTAGTGACTAAGTTACTCTTCTCTTTTTTGAACCCTAGGCCAACATGGGATCCGTTATGCTTTATAGCATAGATTGGATCAGAAGAGCAGGAGTGGACTGGTTCTTCCTTCTGTGAGGATTTCACAAATGCAATGCTTCTATTGAGATTTGAAGCACTGATGATGTTAGTTTCCTTTGATTTTTCCATATACGGTACTGAGGTGGATTCCCCAAAACCTAAACCTGTTAAATCAGATGCACTTCTCTGACTGGAGATCGGGAGTCCATGGATGAAGAGGATCTATTCCACGTTAAGATTGTCTTTTCTAGTTCCTCAATCTTAGAGGTTAGATTTGACTCTCTTTGTGCATTAAGTTCATTGGTATGTTTTAAGAGTTTATTTTCAGCTACAAATTTGGAGAGAGAGGTAGCACTTAAAAGAGCTATTTCCAGTTCTTCTTGAACTTTTTCTTTCTCTTTTTGAAGAAGAGAATAATCTTTAGACAAAACTCTGAACCATTTTATGTATTGATGTAAATCAGATGTTATGCCATGTAGTGCAGTTTTTAAATCATCAATATCTACATCAGGAGAGTTAAAGTCAAATACCTCATTAATACTTACTTCATGATTGTTAGTTCTTTTCTTATCCTTTGCACTTTTGGCCATTATACACAGATTTGCTACTTGAGGATCTGCATCATCTCCAGACTCAAGAGTTGTGTTGTTGTCTGAGTCACTCCATGATCCTCTGGCCATAAGACCTTTGTATTTCTTCTGGAGCCTCTTGTTGCCTTTGAATTTGATTTCCTATTTAGTTCTTCATTAAAAGGCTTGTTGCAGTTTGCAATGAAATGGCTAGGTTTCTTGCAGTTGTAGCATAAGTCATTTATTTGCTCCTAGTTGTTGTTGTTGTTGAATCTCTTAGGTTTGCTGCTTCTGCCTTTACGCATGAACCTCTTGAGTCTTCTTACTAGCATTGCAATATCCTCATCATCATCCTCCTCAGAGTCAGAGTCATTTTCAGTGTTAGCTTTGGAGATGATATCTGTTGCTTTGAGAGCAACTCCTTTGTCCTTCTTTCTTCTTTCAGATAGAGTCTTTGCTCGTTGAGTCATCTCCAGTTCATAAGTAAGAAGGTTTCCATAAAGTTGTTGAACAGTCATTACATGGAGATTCTTTGATTCTCTGATGGCAGTGGTTTTGGCATCCCACTTGCTTGGTAAAGCTCACGTGAATTTTATGATCAGATCTTTGTTTGGATAGATCTTTCCAAAAGCTCGAAGATATTTGAACAGAACATTAAATTTTTCATAAGTTGAAGTGACATTTTCCCCTGGAAAATGGGCAAACATTTCATATTGTTGAGTTAGAAGAGATTGTTTGTTTTCTCTGACTTCTTCAGTTCCTTCGTGCATAATGAGCAATGCTTCCCATACTTCCTTGGTAGTTTTGTTGTTGACTACATTTTCGAATAGATCATCTTCTAAAGACTGAAACAAAATGTTCTTGGCCTTTTTGTCGAGTTGGACAACTTTCTTTTCATTGTCAGTCTACTCAGTTTTAACCTTGACTTGAACTCTGCAAGCTTTGTTAGAATGTAGGGCCCATTCATGACAGTTTCAAATAGCTCTTCATCTATTGAGTCCATGTATGCTTGTATACGAATTTCCAGTTGGCAAATTTATCTTTGTTGCACATTGGTGGCTTGCTGCCTCCTCCAGTCTTTGATTCGCTTATCAGATGTGCCATTGGATCTGCTCCAGCTTTGTAGGCTGATTGAGAGAACCTGCTCTTATACCAATTGTTAGTTCCCAGAGGCACAATAGTTATCTAGAAGGGGGTTGAATAGATATTTTAAAAATTCTTTTTCAAAATTCTTTGTCAGATATTGTTAATCAATTTTAGCGGAATATGTGATTTGTTTGTTCCCCTTTAAGATAAACAGAGTTAATAGTTAACATGCCGTTATAGCAATTATAGCAGTTAAAGTAAGAATATAAAAGACACAGAAAATTTAAGTGGTTCAGAGCACTCAAGGCTCCTAGTCCACTCTTCTACTCCTTGAGTAGGAAATCCACAAAGGATGTTTTTACAATCTTCGAATCACTTAGATTCCTTCATGACCAGCAGTCTTGGAACTTCTTAGTTCACTTAGAACTCTTCAAGTCCAGCAGACTTGGAACTTCTTAGTTCACTTAGAACTCTTCAAGTACAACAGACTTGAAACTTCTTACTTCACTTAATGATAGTTGAGTTCTTGAATGGTGCTACTCAGTTGTCGTTAACCTTGTCTTTGAAAGAATTGAGTAGCTGAGAAAGATTTCTTTTCAGATCGTAGAGTTGAGCGTTGAGTGTTCTTCAACTTTTTGTTGTGTGCTTGCTTGGTTCTTATATCTGTATCTGATTTGCATATAAGGTTCCTTTGAAATATGTCCGTTTAAAATCATCCGTTGAAGAATTAATTGTATTTGACATTTCTGAGCAATGATGGTGACTTCATGGAAATCTTCTGTCCAGCCGTCTGGCCCACTGACATAGCAGACTATTTTCTCACCTAACACCTAAAAAGGTGTTTTCAGCTGAGATGTGGTACTTTCCTTAGCTTTTTCAATACGTTTCTTTGTTATATACTAAGGATGAGTGTTAGGTCATTGGGATTCCCAAGAGTCTTAACGTGTATAATCCTTTCCACATTTATGGTTCAACAAATGGAGAAAGCTCGATGTTGGTCGAAATCTAATTACGCTCACACGTAAGTGCACGTGGTCAACAAGTAATACAATGATAAGTTAAGTATTGTTCCCACAGAGATTAAATATGAAATTAACCCTCACAATTACCAGCTGTCTATTAATCCAAATTTTATTAAACTATCCAATTCAAAAATTATAACTATTAAAACTAAAAATATTAAAAATACTAAAAACGCCAAACAATCAACAAACTTAAAAACTGTAATTTCAAATAAATATTGGAGAATTAGGCTTACAACTTCACTCTAAGCATCACTCTGATTATTACACATTTTTTAAGTTTAATTCACTATCCCAGTTTATTAATCAAGAACACTCAAGTAGAACTAGCAATCTCTCGATGCACTAATACCATATTAACTTAAATCCACAAATTATATAGAATTAAGCTAAACACCTTAATCAAGTAATTCACTATATCTCTATGTGAATTACAATCAAAGAAGGTTTAAGTTCAAGTTCTCTATCTGATTACATGCGACGCTAGGCATATCTCTACCCTAACATTAATCAAGATTCCATTCAATCCCAGAATTAAAGAACACATGCTATAATGACTAGGTCTAGATTCATATTTCCTCTCTCGAATCCATACAAATTCACATAGAATTGATGATCAAGTAATTCATAGATTAAAGAACAAATCATTATAGATAAACTGAAAGATAGATTATTAAACTAAAATTCAAGGCTACAAGTAATTTAGTTAATCACTGCTGAAATAAAAATTGAATTCATCAAAGTAAACATCATCCCAATTACAATTATTGAATTAAAGAGAAGAATGAATCTAGAACCAGCCTTCTCCTTTACTTCAATCTGAAATTATCATGAATTCCACCTTCAAATCCTTCCTCCAATGCTATTTCTCAAAGCAAGTCTTCAAAATTGCTAATTGATTGTTAGTTGTAATCTCCTTTGTTGTTTCTAGTTAAAAACTAGCCTCAGACATCTATTCTGACCATAATTTGACGCATAATATAGTTCCAATCCAAAACAAATTCATTCCATCACGCCTCTGCAGCAGTATAACTCAATCAAAGGACCTTGACTTTTCCCATAACCTTACCCCGATGGGGGTTTTCCTTCATTAATATCTTGCCCAAAATGTACGGCTTCTATTCTTGACTAAGCACCCCACCTTTTGGGGTTTTGTGTAATATGTCTGCCCCAAATGGGGTTTATCCTGCTACAATCCAGTTTTAGCTCTTTTTCTTGCCAAGTTTCACCACGAAACCACCATTTAAAGTCCAAATGCTATGCCACCATACCTAAACATAAAACTAACACTAAACAAGTAAAATGAATCACAATCATGACGAATTAACATAATTTAAGCTTGAATTAGAGGCCGATTCGCAGGTATAAAACCCACTCATCAAACTCCCCCAAACTTAAACCCGTGCTAGTCCTCGAGCACAAAATAATAAAAATAAAACTAAACATAAAAATGCTATGCAATGCAATGTAATTCAACTATTATATATGCCTACAAATCCAACAGTAGTGATAGAATCAAATCTATTCAACCGGCCTCAAAGAAATCAAGCAAACACGACAATACTTCATATCAAAACCAATCAATAATTCCTATCAATCATCAAATCTTAAACTGTTATTAATGGTATAGTGTGTGTGTGCTTAACATCCATGCTAACTGATATAATGCTAATTACAACACATAGTAGATTTCTTTAAAGACATCATACTGTGTAAACTCACAAAATTCACGAACAAGCTAAAGCCAACTAAATTCAAACATCCACCAAGTTCATGAGCCCAATCCGGGATACTTATGCTTTACTTTTTATTACGGGGGCTTTTTGCTCTTTTCCCGTTTTATTATTTTTTTTAACCATGACTGTGCAATGTCTCATTCCAATAGGCTAACAGTGCTACCCCTTAGCGAGCTTTCGACCAACGACTCCCAGACCATAAAGACCTTAGGGCGCTATGTGTAAAGACACTCCCTCGGGCGTACTTGCTCAAGTAACAAAGGCCCCAAAACAAGACTAACCATGTTATTTATTCATTTTTCTCTTATTTTTTTTATGAAGCTTATATATCCCAAAATTTTCCCCCAAACTTAAGTTTTTGTCTAAATTTATCCATCTCTGCCTATTCATGTCTTTCATTCATTCAAACTAATATTATCCTTAAGAAGTCCATTATGTGCCAATTTAAACTTAATCAGTCAACAAAGTTGTCTCTAACGTGCTAACCTTGATTATACCAGTTTCAAACACGAAAAGATTCAATTCATAACAGAAAATCACATCAAAGTTCTAATAGTCGGTACTATACTTGTCTACTCAATCCCAATCTCATCATTGGCCATAATAAATTGAGTATATCAAACCGCTAGACTTATGCAATATAACACAATAGTTAACTAATTTTTTTTTATATATAATAAACATAACAAAATTAAAAGTTAATAAAGACTATTCACAATACTACTCTACCATGCAACAATTACACTACATGAATGCAAACATACAGTGAACCTAAAACTAAATATGAAACTAACATATGCAAATCTAACTACTAAATTAAACATGCACAAAATTAAACTACTCCCCCAAACTTTAATAATTACAATGTCCTCATTGTAGAAATAAACAACCAAAGTACGAGGACTTCCTTGTAATCGCCTAGGCTTGAGGTGGTGGTGGCTGTTGCTCTTCATTGTCTGAATCAGAAGGTGGGAACCTTGGCATTGGGGTAGGCTTCTGGTATGAAAACTGAGCATTAGGATTAAAACTCTGGAGCGTCACGTTAAAGGAGGCAAAGGACATATTCATGGCCTCGAACATATGGTCCTACCTGGCCGCGAGTCTTCTCATCTGTTTGTTAGCGTCATTATTGTGTCTATCAATTTGGCTCTGGAGGTTACGAAACTGAGAGCTTAACATAACATTGGTTTGCTGCATCTCCTTAGTTCCTTACTCTCCCATCATCTCATCCTCCTGGAACTTGTCATCGTTAGAGGTGTCCTCAGCATCAGCCTCATCCTCCGAGGCTTGTGGAAATATAAAGCCGACTCCTCTTGGGTGCGACTCTCCCCTAGGCCAAACTAAATACCTAGCAATCATCCTTGTGTCCAAAGTCTATAGTGGCATCTGGGTGGTCTCATCGTCGGACCACCTAACTCCCACCTGCCTGCACAGCCCACATATGAGAGATGGGTGTGGCAAGCCGCCAAAAAATGGTCCTCTTAGGCATCTTCAGATAGAAAAACTTATGATGGCACCCACGTCGATGAGAAAGTCTTGCACGATTTCATATAAGAGGAGTATCTTCTCCTTGGTTACCTCTGTCATATGTGTGGACAGGAATAGTTTAGCGCACATGAACGCGTACCAAATTTTACCATACCGACTGAGATCCTTGCTGTGGAAGATGGTGCCCCCTTTTTGCCCCTTAACCTATGTGGGGCCCGACTTTGTTATTTTAGTTAAAATGGCCTCAGAGTCAGGCTCATGGTCACACAAATAAGCATATTGGCATTCTCTAGGAACTTATAAGCTTTAGTACTTGTTAATAACATTGGCACTAAAAGGTACTTGCTTGCCCCGCACAAATGCTATGAAAGGGGCCTTATCCTCTTCATTGGCATATAAATCCTTCACCACATTAACAATCGCTGGCTCTGGCTCGTCAGTGAACCTATCCCATCGTTTTTTATAGATTTGTCATTTCATTTCGCCATCCACGTTATCGGGTGCCAAGTTGCGTTCTGGAGTTAAAGCCTTGGTCACTAAATAATCATAGCGGTCGACGACGTTGGTACTTATGAACTTTCATTTATCAAAGGCTCTTGTCGGTGGTGTGGACCCGGAACTATTGCCTCGCTGCTATTTTGTTGCTAGTTTTGGTGCCATGGTACTTGATTGGATGAACCCTAGCCACAATACCCATAAACTTCTCTTGAATAATTCGTCGAACACTTGTGTGCACGACTCACAAAACCCCCCAAATTTGTAATAGCACTTCAAGTATAGAGATAAGTTATGTGGAATTATAAGAACTAACCGCTTACCCTCAATGTATTGACAAGTTGGTTGAATCTCCCCTCTCTTTTTGCTGTCAAAATTCGCACTATAGAAACCCTAACTCTTGTATGACTAAACTTGTATGGAATGGAGTGGAAGTATTGTGTAGTTAGGGTTTGATTTATAGGGGAGATATAGTGTAGAGATGTAGTGGGCTAAAGGGATTTTGTGTGGCTAAATCGTGGGTATTAGGGGTATAGGAGTAGTTATCAGTTATGCTTCAAGGGAAAAGAAATGGAGAAGATGGGTTACTATTACAACTGCCAAATTTGTCTATTCAAATCCCATACCCCCGCCCCGGCAGGGGGTATTAAGCTATAGATGCCCGCCCTGGCCGGGGTGGGGGGGGGTATTCTGTTCTTGGTGCATGACCCCCGCCCCGGCGGGGGGTATCCTTTGTTAAATGTCCGCCCGGCGGAGGGGTCTCCTGTTTCTGAATCAAGACCCCCACCCCAAATAGGTTTCTGTGCAAATAGTCACCTTACCCATTGGGGGCGGAACACTTGACTAGACTTGATTTTTCTAATTCCTTGCATTCTACGCATATCCATGATCTTTTTAAATGTCTGAAACACCATTAAAACATGAAAGTTAGATAATATAATGCAAATTAAGAATGTAAGGTTAAATTATCTAGGAATCATAACTCGACTAAAAACTTAATAAATTGAAATAAACTTATTCTATACTAACTAACATTCTAAGCTACAAATTAATTAGCATGCTTTAAGAATACTGAAAGTGAAAGTAAAAATTAGGTTGCCTCCCAATTAGCGCTTGATTTTAAGTCATTCAACCTGACTACTCCCTGTTCATGGCGCGTTGCCAAGTGTGATTGTGGTGCCTTCATTGTCGATGTCACCACCCTAGTAATGCTTCAGTTGATGACCGTTGACTTTAAACGTCTCCAACGAATTCCTACTATATAACTCAATGGCGCCATGTGGGAAAACTCTTTTGATTGTAAATGGCCTCGACCATCTCAATTTAAGCTTTCTTGGGAACAACCGCAATCTTGAATTGAACAGTAATATCGATTGTCCCGGTTCAAACTTCCTCTACATTATCTTTTGGTCTTGCCACTTCTTAACCTTTTCCTTGTACAACTTTGAATTCTCGTATGCTTGCAGTCGAAACTCATCTAGTTCGTTTAATTAGAGCAATCTTTTCTCTTGTGCAGCTACTTGGTCAAAATTAAGTTTCTGAATGGCCCAATAAGCTTTATGTTGTAATTCCACCGGGAGGTGACACGCTTTCCCATAGACCAATTGATATGGAGACATTCCAATTAGTGTCTTATATGCTGTTCTATATGCCCATAGTGTGTCATCCAATTTTAGAGACCAATCTTTCCTACTTGAGTTCACTACTTTTTCTAAAATCTTCTTCACCTCTCTATTCAAAACCTCGGCTTGCCCACTTGTTTGGGGGTGATATGCCGTAGCCACTCAATGATTGGCCCCATATTTTGCCAAAAGAGCTGTAAACGATCTGTTGCAGAAGTGACTACCCTCATCACTTATTACAGCTCTTGGCGTGCCAAATCTTGTAAAAATATTCTTATGTAAGAACTTGAGAACCACTTTGGCATCATTTGTGTGGAGTGCTACGATTTCAACCCATTTTGACACATAAGCAACCACTAGCAAGATGTACAGATTATTGAAAGATGTAGGAAACGGCCCCATAAAATCCATTCCCCATACGTCAAAATTTTCCACTTCCATGATAGTTTGTAGTGGCATCTCATTCCACTTTGATATGTTTCCCACCCTTTGGCATCTGTCACAAGTCTTCACAGACTGATGGGCATCCTTAAACATCGTAGGCCAATAAAATCTTGCTTGTAATACCTTGGCTACTGTCCGCTCACTACCATAATGTACCCCATATATAAGACCCCAACTTATTATTAATGAAATTTAATTTTCTTTATTTATTATTTTGAAATAGTAAGGGTTTATTTGATTAATGTGGATAATTAGGGGTAAAATACGCAAATATTTCAAAATAAGCAAGTGGTTATAAAATATTCATTGTTGTCGGGGAATATTCGTTTGGTCGTGGAATATTATTAACTTTGGGGAAATATTAAATGCTGACAATAGCGACCCATATGTGGGCCCCATAACTAAAAGCGATTGGATGAAGAAAACGACAAATATAAGTTGTTTAAAAATAATCTGTAGTAGTTGTTACAGATTAATCTTGTTAAAATATTCTATGGGTTAAAACACAAGAAGCACGGTGTTATTGCACCAATTATTGATTCTAACGTAAGAAGGCACTACTCAATAATGGTTACGATAATTCTTTGCTTCGATTATTTTATTGATTTAATAATTCTTTGCGTTGATATTTTATATTCTTTGTTGTTTCAATAATTGTCATTACACAATATTTTTCATTATCGAAGCAATAATTCATATTATCTGAATAATATTATTAGATAACATTATTGGCAATGTCTAGAAAGTTACGCCTAAGGAGAGGTTTGGTCACCTAATTGCGGCGCCCATAAGGAGAAATTCTTATTGAAAGCCCTCTTTCCTAGAACTCGTCTGTTGTCAATATTGTGATTTTGTAATATTATTTGTGAATAATTAATTATTGATTCATATGATAAGGAAAATATTGATTTTATGTGGATATAGATAGAGAAAATTTTTAATGTGACAATTGTTGAAAATTGAAATTTTATCTTTTTCTGGTAAAATAATTTATTTAAATATATTATTATATTATAATAATATAATAATGGTGATATTTTTACAACGAATGTGGGATATATGAGTATACGAGGAGGAAGAGTATTTTTGTTGCAATAAATATTTAAAACATGTTAAACATGTCGGTGAACCCCATTTATTAACTGAAATTTGATTATAGCCTGTAAAATTGCCTGTTTGTGGATTTCGGTCAATTTCTATTTGGAATTCGGAAAAACTTTCTTCTGTAAAGTTGTAGAGAATTGAATTTCCTATAAAAACTCGCGATATTTGAATTTTCTGATAAAAGGGCTATTTATTATGAATTATTAAAGTTACGAAGTTCCGAAATAATTAATTTTTGGGAGTTTTAGTTAATTATTTTGAGAAAACGTTTTTTGCAACTAAGTTGGCCTCACATGTGATTCAAATGGGCTGAGATCAGTTGTTAATGGGCTGGGCTAAAGAAAATGTGAAAAATATATTAATATTATATTCAATTTTCTACTTTGGTGTTCTAAGCATTTTCCTATAAATAGGGTGCTTAGGTTAGAATTGAAAAACACACTAGAAACTGAAGTTTCTCTCTATTTCTCTCTCGATATATTGAGCGTATTCTTATGAGTATACTTTTAGTATTGTTAGACGGTCTGCAAGTTCCTTCAAAGACTATACCCTTGTATTCCAAATGTAGAAGTACTAATCTTTCGAGGTAAGGGATGTTATTTTCTTCTCGATGATATTATTTCTTCTTCAATATCATTATCTTTGAAATATTGGTTGGAACTTTTTATCAAATTTGGAACTTTTCCATGTCGGGTTACTATTCATGAGTTACTATTCACGAGTTATTATTCACGAGTACTATTCAAATGAAGCGTGAAGATGTTTTTGGGAAATTTCTATCTTTTGGTGTCTGAGTTACTTATTCACGTGATACTTTGACTATTCACGTATACGACACTATTCACCGAAAAATAAAATTTCTTCTTTTGTCCAAAATATCTATTCTGGATACTAGCTTTGATTGTATCCATGTTTTGATCATTCTTGAATTTTACACCACTATGATTATTTTTGAGGTATTTTTGAACATGGATAAAACAAAGTACGAATCCATAATCCTTAATCCTTGTCATTTTGTTTCACTGGATTCGTTTCTTTAAAAATATTTTTCATCATCCTCAGTCTTAAATGATGATATTATTGAATATCTTTGGCTTGTAGTGCAAAGATGAATGATTTCTGAAGAATATCTTTGGCCTGTAGTGCAAAGATGAACAGGTGTTTAGATGAACATGACCAACTGATGAATATCTTTGGCCTATAGTGCAAAGATGAATATTTGATTCCATATGTATATTGATTGATGTTACAGGGATAAAAGATAGACGATGAACTTTTAAATTCATACATAGAAGATAGTAGTTTGCATTCTCTACTTAAATCTTCTAATGAATTATTATTTCCGCTGCGAATATTGATTTAAAATTTGTTGTCTATTGTATTCTATTAGATTTTTCCTCATTGAAGACAAACGGTAATTTGTTGTATATTATCTTAGTCATAATATTCTTTATTGGGCTAGTTGAGCTCACCCTTTTCCTTTTTGTTCCATTTTTCTTCTCGGGAGGCGAGAATATAGCGAGCAGTTTAAATGGGTATGGAATGAAGGTTTTAGAAAGAATTGTTTAGTAGTCCTCACCATTTTTTAAAATAATGTATCAATAAATGTGATGAGGATTTATTTGAGTATAGATATTGTCTAGAAGATAATATTTGTATTCAAACTCACGCTTTCTTGTTGTAATAATAAAGTTGTAGTTGTTTTCGCACTACGTATTGACAACTCGTAATGGGTGATGTATACCTATTTTGGGGGCGTCACAGGTTGGTATCGAGCTTAGGGATATGATCTCTAGCGGAGATCGGGGAATAGAACTAGGAGGGAGAGACGAGTAAATCCTTCGCTAAGGTGTCCTACCTAAGCTTATTTTTTAGTTGGTCAAGATATAAGGATATTATGTGATATATTGATTTCCTTAATTAACCCTTGTTTTATGACGTGATTTGAGAATGTCGAATTGAGAATATTAACAATGGAAATGAGACCGTGGAGACGCTCACTCACCAACGAGGAGAACGTGTAACAGTTTGGCAATGTTCCTCCCGTGAACAACACCACCGAAAGCGAGATGATGAACGAGGGATGTTTAGAACCTTTTGCGCTTCATGCAAAATCGCACGAGAGAGACTCGTGTTCAAAATACGGGAGGAAATGATAGCAATTCACGGGTTATCACAACCAAGCAGCTTCAAAGAGTTGGGACCACTAGAATTTAAGGGAAAGCGGATCCGATCCGATCATGGCGGAAACATGGGTCAAGCAAATTACCAAGATATTCGATGTCTTGGGATGCACGAGAACGAAGGTTCCATTCGCCACCTTTATGTTCCGTGGCGAAGGCGCACTACTAGTGGGGAGTCTCGTGAAGCGTACCCATCCAAATTCGCACTTCGGCGTGTCTTGGGAAACGCGTTTGAGAACTATTTAATGACAAATACTTTCCTGAAAGTGTTCAAATCGTATGAAGGAAGTGGAGTTCATCGATTAGAGCAAAACAACATAATTGGTGTCTCGATGACGAGGCAAATTTTGCGAGTTATCCAGTTTTGCACCTCATTTAGTGGAGAATGAGGAACGATGACGCGAATGTTTCTTAGAGGTTTGAAACCCGGCGCCGTCGAGATCTCATTTCTCATAAACTTTCTCTCTATTCGGATGTTGTAAATGGGCTCAATTATTAGAGCGAGATAACGAGTACAGTCAACCGAGGACCATAACCGAGGATCGTACCGTAGATAGCGGTCAATGTAATAATGATAACCAAATGAGAAAGAAACAGACGGACAAAAATGGTAACCACTCTTGTGGTAATCATGGCCATGAAAATAAAAGAAAGCGAGTCGGAAGGAGATTTTAAAAGATGAGATTTAACAATGACCATGTGAAGACGACAAGTCTTTGGCGAATCGGTTCTAAGGGAGGAGAAACGACCACCCGTCATATGCTATAAATGCGGAAAGAGGGACATATCGGTCCAAATTGTCCACAATAGTTCAAGGTATGCTATAATTGTGGATAGGAAGGACATATCGCCGAGATTGTACGCAGAGCGAAACCTAGTTCAATGGGGACGGTGACTCAAAAGATCGTCCCGAAAAAGTCAAAGTCAACGATTCCGGAAGACCGCTTTGTTGTGGTATCGGTCAAAATGCGAGGAACCCAAACGAGGTGATCACGGGTAAGCTATTTATAAATTCTTGCGAAGTTTATACCTTACTTGATACTGGTGCTACCCATTCATTTATCTCTCCGCTTGTGCTCAACGTTTAAACTTGACTCGGGAGAATTAGACTTTGACCTATCTGTGGAAACTCCGTTAGAGAAACTTTCATCACATCCACTATTTATAAATCTTGTTTGATTCAAGTTGGCACCATTACCTTACCCATTGACCTTATCTCTTTAAAGATACTTGCTTTTGATGTGATTTTAGGGATTGATTGGTTAACTACTCATCATGCCAAAATTGATTGTTTTAGTAAGGTTGTTAGTTTTCATATTCCTAACCAACCTGTTATGCAATTCAATTCAAGCACTAAACCATTAAAATCAATCAACGTCATATCTAATCATAAAGCTATTCGTTTATTGAAAAAGCGGATGTCAAGCTTTCTTAGCCCATGTTATGGATTTGAATAAAGACACGTCAAATTTGAATAATATTCTGTTGTTATTGACTTTCCGACGATTTCTGAAGAACTTCCCGGTCTACCCCGAGCGTGAAGTTGAATTCTTTATTGATCTTGAACTTTGTACAAAGCCCATTTCTAAAACCCCATATCGAATGGCTCCTATTGAACTTCAGGGAGTTAAAGGTCCAACTACGAGGAATTGTTGGACATCGATTTCATTCGGCCCTAGTACATCTCATTGGGGCTGCTCTGTTTTATTCATAAAGAAGAAAAGACGGGAGTATGCGACTTTGTATTGACTATCTGAATTGAACCATGTCACCATCAAGAATAGGTATCCTCTACCTCGTATTGATGACTTGTTTGACCAACAGCAAGGGGCACAATTCTTTTCAAAAATCGATCTTCGCTTACGGATATCATCAAATTGAAGATTAGAATCGAGGATATTCCAAAGACCGCCTTTCAACCTTCGGTATGGGCATTATGAATTCTTAGTCATGTCTTTTCGGATTGACTAATGCTCTACGGCTTTCATGGATATGATGAACCGAGTATTCAAGGAATATTTGGATCAGTTCGTTGTTGTTTTTATTGATGAAATCCTCATATATTCAAAAAGTCGTGAAGATCATGAGCACCATTTGAAGCTAGTACTCCAAAGGCTTCGTGAAAACAAACTATATGCCAAATTGAAGAAATGCGAGTTCGGCGAGGAAGTAGCATTCCTTGGGCACGATAATGTCAAAACATGGAGTATCTGTTGATCCGGCGAAGATTGAAGCAATACAAAGTTAGAGCAACCGAAGTCGGTGGACCAAGTACGTAGCTTTTGGGCTTAGTTGGTTATTATCGGAGATTCGTGGAAGGGTTTTCTCGAATCGCTACTCCATTAACTCACTAACTTAAGGATACAAAATTCGCTTGGAGCGAAGAATGCGAGAAGAGTTTCCAAGAGCTTAAGAGGAGACTTATTTCTAAGACTGTTCTAACAATACCATCTAGTTCGGATGGATTTGTTATCTACAAATGATGCTTCGTGCAAAGGGTTAGATGTGTTCTCATGCAACGTGGAAAGTCATAGCCTATGCCTCGCGACAACTTAAAGAGTATGAGAGGAATTATCCTACTCATGATCTAGAGTTAGCGGCCAAATCGTTTTTTGCGCTTAAAGATATGGAGGCACTATCTATATGGGGAGAAAGTGGAGATATATTCGCACCATAAAAGCCTTAAATATTTCTTCACTCAAAAAAGAACTCAACATGCAAAGGCGGACGTTGGCTCGAGCTATTGAAAGACTACGACCACACTATTCAATACCATCCTCGAAAAGCGAATGTGGTAGTGACGCGTTGAGTAGAAGATCATATGCGAGGAACGAAAAGCGATGATGTCAAGTATATGCATAGAGCCAACTTTAATAGAAAAAGTTAAGGTTGCTCAAGCCACCGGCCGGAAATGATGCGTGCGTGAAGAAGAAAGTACAAGAAGGAGCTATTCCTAAGAGCGAGAATTGATGAAGAAGGAATACTTGAGTCCACTCTGAACTTTGTGTTCCTAACGACTCGATTTGAAGTACAAGATTATGATGGAGGCACACAATACACCATTTGCAATCCATCCTCGAAGTACTAAAATGTATCGTGATCTTCGACATACATTTTGGTGGAACAATATGAAGAGAGAGATTGCAAAGTTTATCTCAATGTGTTTAACTTGTCAACGTAAAAGGCGAGCATCCGGGTACCTAAGGGTCCGTTGCAACCACTTGAGATTCCGAAATGGAAGTGGGAACACATTACCATGGATTTCGTTACGGTGTCTTCCTACGGTTTCTCGGGCATCAATGCTATTTGGGTTATTGTTGATAGATTAACCAAGTCTCGCTCATTTCTTGCCGACACGGAGACTTATTCACTTGAACGCTTCTTGCTAGTATATGCGTGAATGAGATTGTGAGGTTGCATGGCATGCCCAGATCCATAGTTTTGGATCGTGACCCAAGATTCACTTCAAGATTTTGGGTTAGCTTGCAAAAAGCTATGGGCGCAGATTTGATTATTTATTTCAAGATACCATCCTCAATCGGACGGACAATCGAAAAGGACTATTCAAACTCTTGAAGATTTATTAAGACTCAGATCCTGAGACTTCAAGGGCGGTTGGGATAAGTATTTACCATTGGTGGAATTCTCCTACAACAACAAAGCTTATCGACAAGTATAGGTGTGGCTCCATTTGAAGCATTATATGGGCGAAAAGTGTAGATCTCCAAATGTTGGGACGAGGTGGGTGAAGCAACACCGTTGGGACCCGAGTTTAATGCGTATATGACTCACGAAAAAGATCCAAATGATTCGACAATGTATACAAATGGCACAAGATCGACAAAAGAGTTATGCGGATCTTCATCGAAAGGACGTGGAATTTAGTGTAGGGGATCATGTATTGTTGGGAGTTGCTCAATGGAAGGGAGTTACAAGATTTGGGAAGAGAGGAAAGCTCAATTGTGACGCCCCCAAAATAGGTATACATCACCCATTCTGAGTTGTCAATACATGGTACAGAAACAACTACAACTTTATTATTACAACAGTAAAACTGTGAGTTTGAATACAAATATTATCTTCTAGACAATATCTATACTCAAATAAATCCTCATCACATTTATTGATACATTATTTTACAAAAATGGTGAGGACTAATAAACAATTCTTTCTAAAACCTTCATTCCATACCCCACTTGCACTCACTATATTCTCGCCTCCCCGAGAAGAAAAATGGAACAAAAAGGAAAAGGGTGAGCTCAACTAGCCCAGTAAAGAATATTATAACTAAGATAATATACAACAAATTACCGTTAGTCTTCAACAGGGAAAAATCTAATAGAATACAATAGACAACAAATTTTAAATCAATATTCGCAGCGGAAATAATAATTCATTAGAAGAGTTAAGTAGAGAATGCAAACTACTATCTTCTATGTATGAATTTAAAAGTTCATCGCTCATCTTTTATCCCCAGTAACATCAATCAATATACATCTCGAATCAAATATTCATCTTTGCACTACAAAAGCAAAGATATTCATCACTGGGTCATGCTCATCTAAACACTGCTCATCTTTGCACTACTACCAAAGATATTCTTCGAAATCATTCATCTTTACACTACAAAGCCAAAGATATTCAATAATATCATCATTTAAGACCGAGGATGATGAAAAATATTTTTAAAGAAACGAATCCAAAGGAAACAAAATGACAAGGATTAAGGATTAAGGATTCGTACTTTGTTTTATCCATGTTCAAAAAAATACCTCAAAAATAATCATAGTGGTGTAAAATTCAAGAATGATCAAAACATGGATACAATCAAAGCTAGTATCCGTAATAGATATTTTGGACAAAAAGAAGAAATTTTATTTTTCTATGAATAAAGCTCAGTATCGTGAATAGTGCCAGTATACGTGAATAGTAACTCAGACACCAAAAGATAGAAATTCCACAAAAAACATCTTCACGCTTCATAAATAGTACTCGTGAATAGTAACTCGTGAATAGTAACTCATGAATAATAACTCGTCGAATAGTAACTCATGAATAGTAACCCCTGAAAGTAGTATGCACTCAAGCCAATCATGTTTGATGATAAAACATATACTTTGTAACAATCTTATTCATTTATTAATAAAAAGTATTAATTTATTAAAGGCTTTTAATTATCTACATGATCTTTGTTTTTATAATATGTGATAAACCCATAGTTTTAAGCAATGCTTTTAGAATAATGATGATGATCATTCTAATGAGATCTAAATTCTTAAAAGCTTAAAACTAAAATAGTTCCCAATCATTGGATTACTAAATTGGGGATTAGTGAATCCGGATAGATTGGTACATACGTTGCTTGCTTTCATTGGATGAGGATGATTGATCTCATGATCATTTGTGTGGAGACACTAAAGCAAGTATGTAGGTGCTTATTAGAGAATAAGTTCACCGAACGTGGCTCGCTAAGGAATACCTAATGGAGTTTTATTTGCTCGTCAAGAGGAATTCCCTAGTGATAGTAGTAAGACAAGTAATCCTTGGACTTGAGATCATCATAGTATCTTGTGTATGATGAGTTATACTTTGACTTATTCCTTAAGACCCTTAGGGTATATCAAAGGGTATGCTTGGGTATAATAAGTTGTATATGGAGATAATGTGTATGATCAATAAAGAATCTACCACTTAATAAAAGAAGAGAAATGTCCTATGTGATTCGATAAATGACAACCCAAAGAGTCCTTGGCAAGGCATAATGAAATTAGAAAGGAGTTTCTAATTTGCATTATTTGAGTTGTGCATTTAAGGATCGAAATATATAATTAAATAAAATAAGACTTGACAAGAATTCCATGTCTTATATTTAATTGGGACATTGTATGGTGGAAGGATTGAATTGTACTTGGAACTATTTACTCAAAGGTTCTTTAATGATTAATGTTGAAATCTATATTATCCGGAAAGTCGTTGATTGATTCTTAGGGAGGCTTATCCCTATTGTAGAATAAATATTATTTATTTAAATAAATTAATTGTTTAATTTATTTATTTAAATAAGATTAGAATTGTTCTAATTGATTTATTCACAACCTAGGTTTAATATGGAGAACCTAAAGGGTCACACCATAAAAGGAAGAATAATTATTTAAGAAGTTAATGGCATAATCGTAATAATATATAGTAAGTATATTTAATTTAATCTATGGTGATAGAATAAATTAAATAGCTTAATATTTATTATTTAATATTTTAGAAATATTAAATATAAATTAATAAGAGGAGTCTTATTAATATTATTATAATTATTATTATTTTAATTTCTAAAAGAGTTTAGAAATTAATTTAATATAAGTACTCTCATTTATTCCTAATTGGATTAGGAAGGAAAATTAGTTAAAAGAGTTTAATTAATTATCCCTAATAAGATTAGGGAGCTTAATTAATTAAAATAATTTAATTAATTAAATAAATCCCAATTTCTTAATTGTTAAGGTGGGTTGCCCACATCTATAAATAAGAGGAGTCTTATTATGGGTGGTGGGGGTTGTTGACTTTTACAACATACGTAATAATTCCAATTTGTTGGAGAGTACCCTTTTCTATAGAGATAGAAAACTAGGGTTTGAGCCAAAATACCCCTTCTTCTTGAATTCTTTATTTTTCCTTGGTGGATCACCTCTAGAGGCCAAACGCTTGGGTGGCTAACATTGATCAAAGGAAGGAACCAAACCCGGTGGATTCAAGTTGAACGCGAAAGGATTTGGAGGTGAACTTGTACCTGAGGAAGCTCGATCTTCAAGGGTATGATTTTATTCTTTATCTTTTCGTTTAATTAATAATTATGCATAAAAGGTGATCCGGTATATGGTTTGTAAATTTTAAACTCTCGATTTTACACGCTCGCATTATTTTGCAATTTGATTGCGCATACATAATATTATTACAAACCTAATAAAGGGGCATCGAGCCAAACCTATATGCAAATTATTAATTGTTCAGATTTGATATGCATATTGATATGTGTTTAGAACATATATATGATCATGATTGATATTGCCGCACGGATTTCTAGGAAAGTCAGGCTTCACGTTTTTTTTAATTGTATCCGTAGCCTCGAAAACCGTGCACATGCTTTATTTTTTTTAAGTATGAAATACGGTAATATATATATATATATATGTAATATATATACAGTTTTTACATATATATATATATATATAATAGTTATATATATATTATTCTTAATTATTATATAATTAAAATAAAAGTTTATTTTAATTTTAAAATAAAAGGTTTATTTTAATATTAAAATATAAAGTTTTATTTTAATTTTAATAATTTTATAATTAAAATAAAAGGTTTATTTTAATATTAAAATAAAAGGTTTATTTTAATATTAAAATAAAAGATTTATTTTAATTTTAAAATTAGAATTTCATGCAAACTAATTAGAGTTGGAATTGGATTCCATGATAACTAATTGGAGTTGAAATTGAATTATATTTTTCCTAAAATAAAGGAGTTTATTTGTAAATAGGAAGTAAATCCATCTTTCCTTAAATAAAGGAGTTTGTTTAGATATGAAATAATATTTCATATTATTTAAAATAAAGAAGTTTATTTGTGAATAGGAAAGAATATCCGTGTTTCTTTTAATTAAAGTTTTATTTTTATATGGAATTGGATTCCATAATAAATTAAAATAAAAGAGTTTATTTTAATTAGAGATTTTTTTTATTACTTGAATTGGATTCCATAATTAATTAAAATAAAGGAGTTTATTTTGATTAAAATTTTGATTAAAATAAAATAGTTTATTTTATTCAAAATTGGATAAATTAAAATAAAATAGTTTTATTTTGATTTAAATTTGGATTAAAATAAAGGAGTTTATTTTGATTCAAAATTAGATTTTATACTAACTAAATTTGCCCATTAAATGATATCAATATATATATTAAATGTTTATTATTCATAGGATGAATGTTATTTATTCATGCATATGATGATGTGTATGATAATAAATGGGATTGATTATGGACTATCACCAATGTGATTGGATTTTATTTTAGTTGGATGCATGAATGTATGGGTTTTATTAAATGGGGTCTCACAGACTCGCCTTCTCTAATTTTTTCTAATGTAAATTCTATCTCCTCCTATGTACTTCCCTCGATCATGTTGATCAAGGTTTCTATTTATTTTAAATAGTTTTGTAATAGGAATAGTTAGAATTATTTTGAAAAATTGAGATCAAAGAACAAGGAGCTTGAAGACCCGTTTGTAATGGAGCCCGTAATTAAATGTAATAGTTATATTTAAATATTATTTCTTGCACCCTTGGGGTTTGACCTTTTGGTTCACTTGGTGGCTCTAGTGAACCAAACTAGAATAAAAGTCCATAATCAATCCGTAGAATATAGTATTCTATATGTGCATGCTTATACTATATATATTATATATTATGCAAACATACTTCGCATGTTCATTAATATGACGCGTATTTTTATATATATATATATATATATATATATATATATATATATATATGTATAAGCTAAACAAGATGAGACAAATTAATAACAAACCCCTCAATTTTTTATATTAAGTCCTAAGCGTTCAAAGATATTTGGAATATCGAACGTCGCCTTCTAGCATGATAAAATTAATAGAGTATTAAATATTTAATATGAGTTTGTTGTGTCACCACAAGGCAAGTATTAAGTATTTAAGATGTTAATTTATCACATTTGATGCTTATAAAGAAAATTGAACAATATTGTTTTGTTGTGTCACCACAAGGATAATATTTTTCTTTTTTGAATATATGGAGTGCTAGGTCGGACTTAACTTGGATAATTTTGATTCGGATGTATCACCACTTGATCAAAATAATCTAAGAGGCAAAATAAAAGGAGTTGCATAGTTGATGTAATTGACAAAAGTTGTCTACCTATTTATTTATATATAGTTTTTTGTGTCACCACAAGGCTATATACATTTGAAATGGGATCCTTATTCTCACTAGCAAATCTTTAATTAGATTTTGCCGAACTATATAAGTGAGGGTAATATAGTTTGAAGAAAATAGTGGGAGATACCAATTTAAAACAAGACCTAATTTATTTTGGTAATTAATAAAAGAATGTATGCTAAAATGTTGTTAATTACAAATTCATTTACAAAATTTTACAATGTCTAAAATTACTATCATCTGCTGAAGCATATTAGATGCTAAATTAACCGCCAAGAATTAAACGGATTGGTTAAGGAATTTGAGAATAGTTCTCATAAATGAAAAGCTATCTTATGTCCTTAATACGCCTATCCTCGCAATGGTTGCGCATAATGCCTCCGAGGAAGAGATTACTACTTTTAGAAAGTGGCAAGATGATGATGCACATTGGCTCAATGCATCATGCCCCATCCATGAGTAACGAGCTTCAAACACAAGATGAAACTATGGATACTCCTACTATATTCCCCGCACATCAAGTAGTTGATGGTGAGGAAAGTAGGACCGATAGATATCGAGATATCTAAGGAGCTCTTCCGATCTAGAATGGCCAATGACACTATAAGATGCATAAAAAGTTCTTAACATAATCAATTTGATTGATCAATTAGGACAACAAGTTTTGTCATGGATGGATAGTTGAGCCAAGATTTGATCTTGCACTCACTCCCTGACTCCTTTCACAATTGTTGTGAATTTTTCATATGAACAAGCTAGATATCGCCTTTCATTGATTTGCTTAACATGTTGAAAAATGTTGAGAGTCACTTTCCAACCAAGAAAGACCATGTCTTACTCGGTAGGGCCAAAGGATCTTCCAAAAAGAAGAACGATTCTAAGAAGGTAAATAGAAAGGCAAAAACAAAGGATAATAAGAACAAAACCGATATGGATAGCAAAGGAGTTTGCTTCCACTGCTATAAGCCCGACATCGGAAAGAAAGCTGCAAGAGGCATCTTGCAGAGGCTAACCAAAGAAGCTTAGTGAAGTTTGGTTACATACGCTTTTGTTCATGATTGAAATAAATTTTTCTTTAAATCAAGGTTCTACTTGGGTATTGGATACCGACTTTGGTTATCATAAATATAGATTTATGAAGGGACCAAGCAGAAGTAGAAAGTTAAACAAAGATAAGTAATCCTATGTGTGGAAAATGAAGCAAAGGTTGCTGCATTAGCTATAGAAACTTATAATTTAGCAATGCCTATGGGCAAATCTATTAAGTCAATAAGTTTTTATTGTATTCCAGTTCTTGTTGAAAATATTATTTCCATTTTATTGTTGGACAATGAAATCTTTGGTATTATAATTAAGAACAATTGTTGTTCTATTTATAATAATAATGTTTTGTATAGAACTGAATAGATTTTGTATACTTGACTTACATGAAAATAATTTTGCATATTGAACAAATTAGTATAAGAAAAGGAAATGATCATTCAAAGAGTTGAATGTGTGTGTATTTGCTAAAAAATACAAGTGTGAATTATTTGAAAGGTTCAAAGAATTCGTAAGTGAAACAAATTGGCAAAGTATTAAGATTCTTTGATTAGATCAAGGAATAAATACTTGTGCAATAAGTTTCTAGATCATCTCAAATGGTTTTTCTCATAATGGACACCTCATGATACGTAATAATTGATTAATGTATCCGAAAGGAAAAAATCATACCTTGTTGAACATGGTACGGTCCAAAATGATTTTGAGACATTCCAAAGATCCTTCAGGGTCATGTCCTAGAAATGACCGCATATCTACGAAAATGGTAACCTCTAAATCCTACCCCCAAGACTCCATAAAAGTTATGGATGTGAGGATTCCTAATCTTAAGTATGTTAAGATAAGGGGTTGTCCAACTTATGTGAAAAGGTTTCAAAGGATAAGCTTGGGACAAAATTTGACATGTATGCATTTGTGGGACATCCTAAAGTAAGTTTAGGGTATGTGTTCTATAATCCTATTTAGCAAAAGGTGTTTGTTGCGAAACACGCTGCCTTCTAAGATAAAGGTGTTTATCATTGAAAGGGCTAGTGGGAGGATTATAGATCTTGAAAAGTTCATGATCCACAAAACACTATAAGTCAAATAAGAGGAACCTGTAGATAGACTTATTGTACCACAACCGAATCGTAAATTTAGAATAGTACCAAAGATACCTAGGAGGTATGGATTCATCATGGATGATGATGATGAGGTACACATCATAGAAGATGATGATCCAGAGTTACATTCGATGAGGTAAGACTTCTAGTGTGTACAAAAGGGTCGAATGGGAGCGCGTGTGAAATTTCTAGTATTATATGTTGATATACTACTACTGGATGAGGAATTACATACCAATGCTACAATCAAGAAAAGATAAAGTTGTCTAAACATTCTTCCATGAATGGTTTGGGAAGAGTATCTTAATTGGGGATAAAATCTATATAAATAGATTTAAGAGGATGCTCGACTTAATCCAAGGAACGATATTCATTTGATGCTAAAGTCGCTTTAGCATGGCAAACTCCAAGAGATGTCTCATGTCGATGAGCTATGGAGTGTATCTCTTTAATAGTCCCCACGACTCTCGAAAAGAGAGGTCGCATGAGTGACAATCATGCATGCAATGAAATGTACGAGACTTGATGTTGATCACCATATTATGGAGAAGTTCACTATGAGTCGTTGAAAAACATCTTAAAGTGCTTAACCCAAGACTAAGGATGTGATCATATTCATGGTGGATCTTAATTAAAACTAGAGGGCTTAACAGACTCAAGTTTTTCGTATGCACTCAAGACGACGTAAAAATCCACTTTAAAGTAAAGCGTTATCTTGAATAAAGGGTGCAAAGAATTGAAAGGTTCCAAACAAAGAAAAGAGTTGCGTGGTTTAGTGATAAAGACAAAGTATATAGCTATAAATGAAGTCGCAAGTTGATTGTTTGGATTAAAAGTTCATTACCGAACTAGGAATAGTTCCTAAGTCTCATCTTGGATCTAAACATATGTTGTGGCACTTTCATTTGATTATTAGAATCATTGAAGATGGGAAATCACTATAGAGATAGTGGACTCTCATGAACAACATTACATATCCATTAACTAAAAAGCTTATCCAACAAAGCAGGATAATCGCCACTTAGAGAAGAAGAGTATAAGATACCATGACGATTGGCTTTAGTGCAAGTGGGAGATTGAAAGTAGTATGCACTCAAGCCAATCATGTTTGATGATAAAGCATATACTTTGTAACAATCTTATTCATTTATTAATAAAAAGTATTAATTTATCAAAGGCTTTTAATTATCTACATGATGTTTTTTTATAATATGTGATAAACCCATAGTTTTAAGCAATGCTTTTAGAATAATGATGATGATCATTCTAATGAGATCTAAATTCTTAGAAAGCTTAAAACTAAAATAGTTCCCAATCATTGGATTGCTAAATTGGGGATTAGTGAATCCGGATAGATTGGTACATACGTTGCTTTGCTCATTGGATGAGGATGATTGATCTCATGATCATTTGTGTGGAGACACTAAAGCAAGTATGTAGGTGCTTATTAGAGAATAAGTTCAATTGAACGTGGCTCGCTAAGGAATACCTAATGGAGTTTTATTTGCTGTCAATAGGAATTCTCAGTAGTGATAGTAGTACAAGTAATCCTTGGACTTGAGATCATCATAGTATCTTGTGTATGATGAGTTATACTTTGACTTATTCCTTAAGACCCTTAGGGTATATCAAAGGGTATGCTTGGGTATAATAAGTTGTACATGGAGATAATGTATGATCAATAAAGAATCTACCACTTCTAATAAAAGAAGAGAAATGTCCTATGTGATTCGATAAATGACAACCCAAGAGTCCTCGGGCAAGCGTAATGAAATTAGAAAGGAGTTTCTAATTTGCATTATTTGGAGTTATGCATTTAAGGATCGAAATACATATAATTAAATAAAATAAGACTTGACAAAGAATTCCATGTCTTATATTTAATTGGGACATTGTATGGTGGAAGGATTGAATTGTATTTTGAACTATTTACTCAAAGGTTCTTTAATGATTAATGTTGAAATCTATATTATCCGGAAAGTCGCTTGATTGCTAGGGAGGCTTATCCCTATTGTAGAATAAATATTATTTATTTAAATAAATTAATTGTTTAATTTATTTATTTAAATAAGATTAGAATTGTTCTAATTGATTTATTCACAACCTGTTTAATATGGAGAACCTAAAGGGTCACACCATAAAAGGAAGAATAATTATTTAAGAAGTTAATGGCATAATCGTAATAATATAGTTAAGTATATTTAATTTAATCTATGGTGATAGAATAAATTAAATAACTTAATATTTATTATTTAATATTTTAGAAATATTAAATATAAATTAATAAGAGGAGTCTTATTAATATTATTATAATTATTATTATTTTAATTTCTAAAAGTGTTTAGAAATTAATTTAATATAAGTACTTTCATTTATTCCTAATTGGATTAGGAGGAAAATTAGTTAAAAGAGTTTAATTAATTATTCCTAATAAGATTAGGGAGCTTAATTAATTAAAAGAATTTGATTAATTAAATAAATCCCAATTCCTTAATTGTTAAGGTGGGTTGCCCACATCTATAAATAAGAAGAGTCTTATTATGGGTGGTAAGTGGGGTTGTTGACTTTTACAACATACGTAATAATTCCAATTTGTTGGAGAGTACCCTTTCTATATGAGATAGAAAACTAGGGTTTGAGCCAAAATACCCCTTCTTCTTGAATTCTTTTATTTTTCCTTGGTGGATCACCTCTAGAGGCCAAACGCTTGGGTGGCTAACGTTGATCAAAGGAAGGAACCAAACCCGTGGATTCAAGTTGAACGCGAAAGGATTTGGAGGTGAACTTGTACTCAGGGTATGATTTTGCTTTATCTTTTCGATTAATTCATGCATAAAAGGGTGATCCGATATTTTGTAAATTTTTATCTTTTCGCTTTAATTAATAATTATGCATAAAGGTGATCCGTATATGGTATTGTAAATTTTTTTTCAAACCTAACTCCTTTTACGATTTTATATATTACACGCTGATCTCACATTACTCACATGTCATAGCTCAAAAATATTATTTGCAATTTTAAAATCAAATCATAAATATTATCAATTTAAATGAAAGTTCCAAATTTTAAAAAAAAACGAACTATTATTTAAAATATTTTGAACTTCAAAAATCAATTTTTAGAACCCGAAACTTCAATAATTCATAATAAATAGCCCTTCATCAGAAAATTCGAATCTCGCATTTTTTATAGAATTCTCTACAACTAAAGTTTTTCAAATTCAAAAATCAATTTGATGAAATCCATAATTTTAATAAATGGTCAAATTTCGATCAATAAATGGGGTCCATATATGTTTAACATGTTTTTAAACATTTATTGAACAAAATACTCTTCCTCAAGATACTCATATATCCCACATTCGATAGTAAAAAAATCACCATTATTATATTATTAAAATATAATAATATATTTAAATGAATTATTTTATCGAGAAAAGATAAAATTTCAATTTTAAACAATTGTCACATTAAAATTTTTCTCCATCTATATCCACATAAAATCAATATTTTCCTCATCATATGAATCAATAATTAATTATTCTAAATAATATTATGAATCACAATATCACACAACCGTAGTTCAGAGAAAGAGGGGGCTTTCCAATAAGAATTTCTTCTTACTTGCATTTTAAATTAGGTGACCAAACCTCTCCTATGTAACTTTCTAGACATTGCCAATATTGTTATCTAATAATATTATTCGTATAATATGAATTATTGCTTCGATAATGAAAAATAATCTTTGTGTAATGATAATTATTGAAACAATGTTAATATAAAATATCAACGCAGCGAATTTTTAAATCAATAAAATCTCAAAGCGATAATTACCGTAACCATTATTGAGTAAAGTGCCTTCTTACGTAAGAATCAATAATTGGTGCAATACTGCTGTCTACTCTTGTGTTTTTAAATCCAACGGCATTTTAACAAGATTATACTTGGAATAACTACGCTCGTTATTTTTAAACCACTTATATTTGTCGCTTTCTTCATCAAATCGTTTACATTATGGGGCCCACACTATGGTCAGGTTGCCGCATTTAATATTCCCCGACAAAGCATTTAATATTCCATTTACCAAACGAATATTCCCTAAACAACAATGAATATTTTATAACCACTTGCTTATTTTGAAGTATTTGCATATTTTACCCTAACAATCCACATTAATCAAATCAACCCTTACTATTTTAAAATAATAAATAAAGAAAATTAAATTTCATTAATAATAAGTTGGGTCTCTTCACATCAATCCACAATTTATTGGTCCATTTCAAATTCTTGACCGAGTAGGAAATGTAGCCTATAGACTCGCTGCACCTTCGAGTATGTCTCGTGTTCATAATGTGTTTCACATATCGTATTTCAGAAATATGTGAAAGACCCGAATCACGCTATAGAGTTAGAACCGGATTTAGATAGCCAAGACTTAACGTATGAGGAGGTACCACAAAATCTTGATAGGAAGGAGCATGTCCTACGCCAAGAAAAGGCCATACCACAAGTTAAAGTTTTATGGAGGAATCATGCTATAGAGGAAATGACCAGGGAATTGAAACTAAATGAAAGCGAGGTATCCTCACCTTTTCAAACACTGTGTACGTGACGCCAATTTCGAGGATGAAATTTCATAAGGAGGGAGGTTGTAAGACCCCAACTTATTATTAATGAAATTTAATTTTCTCTATTTATTATTTTGAAATAGTAAGGGTTGATTTGATTAATGTGGATAGTTAGGAGTAAAATACGCAAATATTTCAAAATAAGCAAGTGGTTATAAAATATTCATTGTTGTCGGGGAATATTCGTTTATCATGGAATATTCAGATCGTCTTGTGAATATTGGTACGACTACAAGCAGCCATGTGTGGGCCCCATAACTGAAGCGATATCGATGAAGAAAACGACAAATATAAGTTGTTTAAAATAACAAGGTAGTTGTTACATGCTATACATCGTTAAAATACTCTATGGTTAAAACACAAGAAGATACCAGATCGCACCAATTATTGATTCTTACGTAAGAAGGAACTACTCAATAATGGTTACAAGAATTACTATTCAAAGATTTTATCGATTTAATAATTGTCATATTGATATTTTATATCATCATTGTTTCAATAATTGTCATTACACATTATTTTCATTATCGGCAATAATTCAGATTATCTCTAATAATATTATTAGATAACATTATTGGCAATGTCTAGAAAGTTCTGCTCTAAGGAGAGGTTTGGTCACCTAATTGCGTGCCAAGAAGAGAAATTTTATCGAAAGCCCCCTCTTCCTCGGGAACCGTCCTGGTCATTAATATTGTGATTTTGTAATATTATTTGTGAATAATTAATTATTGATTCATATGATAAGGAAAATATTGATTTTATGTGGATATAGATGGAGAAAATTTTAATGTGACAATTGTTGAAAATTGAAATTTTATCTTTTTCTCGGTAAAATAATTTATTTAAATATATTATTATATTATAATAATATAATAATGGTGATATTTTTACAACGAATGTGGGATATATGAGTATACAAGGAGGAAGAGTATTTTTGTTGCAATAAATATTTAAAACAAGTTAAACATGCTCTGCTGGACCCCATTTATCGATCGAAATTGATTATAAATGTAAAATCGTCTGCTTGTGGATTTCTTGGCCAATTTCTGCTTGGAATTCTAAAACTATTCTTCTCGTAAAGTTGTAGAGAATTGAATTTCCTATAAAACTAACGAGATTTGAATTTTCCGATAAAAGGGCTATTTATTATGAATTATCAAGTTCAAGTTCAAATAATTAATTTTGGTAGTTTTAGTTAATTATTTTGAGAAAACGTTTTTTGCAACTAAGTTGGCCTCACATGTGATTCAAATGGGCTGAGATCAGTTATATATATAGGGCTAAAGAAAATGTGAAAAATATATTAATATTATATTCAATTTTCTACTTTGTGTTCTAAGCATTTTCCTGAAATAGGTGCTTAGGTTAGAATTGAAAACACACCAAAAACCAAGTTTCTCTCTATTTCTCTCTCGATATATTGAGCGTATTCTTGTGAGTATACTTTGAGTATTGTTAGATTTATGCAAAAGTTCCTTCAAAGACTATACCCTAGATTCCAAATAAAGTACTAATCTTCGAGGTAAGGGATGTTATTTTCTTCTCGATGATATTATTTCTTCAATATCATTATGTCAAATATTAGTTGGAATTTTTTATCAAATTTGGAACTTTTCCATGCTTGGGGTTACTATTCATGAGTTACTATTCACGAAGTTTACTATTCATGAGTTACTATTCACGAAAGTTACTATTCACGAAGTACTATTCATGAAGTCGTGAAGATGTTTTTTTGGGAAATTTCTATCTTTTGGTGTCTGAGTTACTATTCACGATACTAAGACTATTCACGATACGACACTATTCACCAAAAATAAAATTTCTTCTTTTTGTCCAAAATATCTATTCGATACTAGCTTTGATTGTATCCATGTTTTGATCATTCTTGAATTTTACACCACTATGATTATTTTTTGAGGTATATTTTTGAACATGGATAAAACAAAAGTACTAATCCTTAATCCTTAATCCTTGTCATTTTGTTTCACCGGATTCGCTTTTTTAAAATATTTTTCATCATCCTCGGTCCTTAAATGATGATATTATTGAATATCTTTGGCTTGTAGTGCAAAGATGAATGATTTCAAGAATATCTTTGGTCAGTAGTGCAAAATGAACAGTGTTTAGATGAACACGACTAATCGATGAATATCTTTGGCCTCAGAGTGCAAAGATGAATATTTAATTCCAGATGTATATTGATAGATGTTACAGGGATAAAAGATAGACGATGAACTTTTAAATTCATACATAGAAGATAGTAGTTTGCATTCTCTACTTAACTCTTCTAATGAATTATTATTTCCGTTGCGATTCCCTTTACTGAATTCGGCGGTGGAAGATTCTCGATCGTGTCCAACTTTGCCTTGTCAACCTCCAAACCTTCATCAGAAACTTTATGCCCAAGAATTATCCCTTCTTCAACCATAAAGTGGCACTTCTCCCAGTTGGGTACCAAATTTTCCATACACCGCTTTAAGACCATGACTAAATTTTCTAAACACTTATCAAAAGTGTTTCCATAGACTGAAAAGTCATCCATGAAAACTTCTACCTCTTTTTCCACCATGTCTGAGAAGATAGCCATCATGCATCTTTGGAATGTCGCTGGTGCATTACATAGCCCAAATGACATCCTTCTAAATGCAAAGGTGCCATATGGGCATGTAAAAGTTATCTTTTCTTGATCCTTGGGAGCTATGACAATTTGGTTGTAGCCCGAGTATCCATCCAGTAGGCAATAATATTCATGTCTCGCCAGTCGGTCCAACATCTGATCAATGAAAGGTAGAGGAAAGTGATCCTTCCGGGTTGCCTTATTCAGTTTTCTGTAATCCATGCACACCCTCCATCCGGTCACTGTCGTCATTGGAATCAGCTTATTGTCTTCATTATTAACCACCATCATTCCGCCCTTTTTCGGCACACACTGTACTGGACTGGCCCATGCACTGTCTGAAATTGGGTAAATAATTCCCGCATCCAACCACTTCATATTTCTTTCTTCACCACTTCTTTAATGATTGGATTTAATCTGCTGCTCCACTATTGGCTTCGTATCCAATTCCATGAGAATCTTGCGCATGCAAAAGGAGGGGCTGATCCCCTTTATATCGGCAATAGTCCAGCCTATTGCAGACTTGTATTCTCTCAAAATCCTCAGTAATTTACTTTTCTTCAATTCGTTAAGTGCAGATACAATAATAACAAGTAAAGTATTTAAATCACCCAAATAAGCATACCTGAGGTGTTTAGGAAGTGGTTTGAGCTCAAGAGTGGGTGGCTCCTCAAGTGACGGTTTCATCTGAGCTAAAGTGTTTTACTTCGTGTGTAATGGCTCGAATGGAACTTTGAATCTACTTACTCTTGGTAAAGCATTCAACATGTGTAAATAATCTACAAACTTTGGATCATCTAAATCTTCATCCCCGAGTAGTGTTGTTTCCAATGGATCACTGACCAAACTTTTTACCATATCATCATTCACTATCCAGTCAATGACATCCAATTGGAAGCACTCCTCTTCATCAGTAGGGAACTTCATGGCTTTGAAAACATTGAATGTGACTTCTTAATCTTAAACCATCATAGTTAATTCACCTTTTGGCACATCGATAAGAGTCCTACCCATAGCCAAAATTATCTCCCTAAGATGATTGGGATGTTCTTGTCTTCCTCATAATCTAAAATTATAAAATTTGCTAGAAATATAAATTTATCCACCTTAACCAGAATATCCTCCACAATGCCTCTTGAATATGTTACCGATCTATCTAGTAACTGCAAAGATATGTTCATGGGCTTCGGCGCTGGTAAACCCAATTCAGTATAAACAGATAATGACATGAGATTTACACTTGCCCCCAAATCACATAAATACTTCTTGAAGTCCATGTTACCGATCATGCAAGGTATTGTAAAACTCCCCAAATCCTTCAACTTTAAAGGTAACTTTCGCTGTAAAACTACACTACATTCCTCTGTCAACGCCACAGTTTTATAATCTTCTAACTTTTTCTTCCTAGACAAAATACCTTTCATAAATTTTGCATAGCTCGGCATTTTCTCTAGGGCTTCTGCGAATGGAATGTTAATTTGAAGTTTATTAAAAACTTCCAAAAATTTAGCGAATTGCTTGTCTAATTTTTGTTTTTGGACTCTCTGCTGAAACAGTGATGGAGGATACACAACTGTCTTGTCATTTGGCTTTGTCTGTTCAACTTGCTTTTCCTCACCCTATTTCTGTTCAACCACTTTGTTTTCATTATCTTTAACATCTTTTTTAACTGAATTTTCTACAATTTCCCCATCAAGATGCTTTTCGTTCCTTAAAGTGATTGCTTGACACTGTTCATGACTTCCCTTCAGATTCTTTTGTGTCACTTGGTAGAGTCCCTTGCGATCTATTATTCAATGCTAAGGCTAACTGTCCCTTCTGATTTTCCAAGTTTTTGATGGCCACTGCTTGTGTTTTCATCGCCGCCTCATTTCCCGATATGTATTTCAACAAAAGCTCTTCTAAATCTATCTTCTTTTCTTGATGCAGAGCTACTTATTGATGCTGATTTTGGAACCCTGGGGGATAAGAAGGTCATGGAGCCTACTTATTTTGATTGTTGCTCCATGAAAAGTTAGGATGGTTCATATTCCCCGGGTTGTAGGCATTTTGATATACGTTTTGCGGAATTTTATTGTAGCTATCCATAAACTGAACTGATGCTGGGTTAATAGCACACTATTCCATAGGATGTTCTCCTGCACATAGCTCGCAAACATATGCCACCTGTTGTGGTTGTGCACGAGTCAAAGCATCCATTTTCTTCGATAAGGCTGAAATTTGTGCCGCCAGCGTTGTTACTCCATCTACCTCTAATACCCCAGCTACCTTCGGTTGTGTCATTCTTGCTGTAGGCCACTAGTAGTTATTAGCTGCCAAAGTTTCAATTAAATCATATGCTTCCTCATAGCTCTTGGCCATAAATGCTCCACCCGAAGCTGTATCTATGCTCATCCTGAGGTTCCCACTCAACCCGTTATAGAACGTATTCATCTACAGCCATTTTGGTAGTCCATGATGAGGGCACTTCCTGAGTATTTCCTTGTACTGTTCCCATGCCTCATATAAAGACTCCGTATGCTGCTGCTCAAACATGGTGATCTCATTCCTCATCTTTGAAGTTTTGGCTGGTGGAAAAAATTTAGCCAAAAATTTCTGAGCAAGATCTTCCTTAGTGGTGATTTATCCATGCGGTAGAGAATGTAACCAACTTTTTGCCTTGTCCCGTAGAGTGAATGGGAACAAGCGAAGTCTGACTGCGTCATCCGACACCCCATTGTATCTGAAGGTGTCACATATCTCCAAAAAGTTGACCAAGTGTTCATTCGGATCGTCCTTTGCAAGTCCCCCAAACTGAACTGAGTTTTGGATCATTTGAATAGTCCCAGACTTCATTTCAAATGTATTTTTAGCAATCAACGACCTGGTGATACTCTACTGAGGCTCAGTTACCTTAGGAGTAGCAAAGTCCCTTAACCCTTTCTGGTCTTCGGCAGCCATTATTTCTTCTTCTTTCTTAGAATTCTCAAAGTTTTCCCTTGTGTCTTTAATCCACTTACTTAGCCTTTGAAACCGCTTCTCGATATCGTCCTCAAAAGGAAGAAAGTCTAGGTTTTTAAACCGAGTTTGCATAAACCAACTTTAAAAGCCTAAAATAAGAAAGAACAAAACAAAAGAAAAATGTTTAAGTAAAACTGGACTAATTAAACTGATATTGCAAAATATTAAAATCTATACTAATCCCCGGCAACGGTGCGAAAAACATGTTGGTCAAAATCTAATTACGCTCACATGCAATTGCATGTGGTCAACAAGTAATACAATGATAAGTTAATTATCGTTCCCACAGAGATTAAATATGAAATTAACCTTCACAACTACCAACTTTCTATTAATCCAAATTTTATTAAACTATCCAATTCAAGAATTATAACTATTAAAACTAAAAATACTAAAAACACCAAGCAATCAACAAATTTAAAAACTATAATTTCAAACAAATGTTGGAGAATTAGGCTTACAACTTCACTCTAAGCATCACTCTGATTATTACACCTTTTCCAGTTTAATTCACTATCCCAATTTATTAATCAAGAACACTCAAGTAGAACTAGCCATCTCTCAATGCACGGATACCATATTAACTTAAATCCACAAATTAGATAGAATTAAGCTAAACACCTTAATCAAGTAATTCACTATATATCTATGTGAATTACAATCAAAGAAGGTTTAAGTTCAAGTTCTCTATCTGATTACATGCGACGCTAGGCCTATCTTTACCCTAACATTAGTCAAGATTTCATTCAATTACAGAATTCAAGAACACATGCTATAATGACTAGGTCTAGATTCATATTTCCTCTCTCGAATCCATACAAATCCACATAGAATTGTTGATCAAGAAATGCATAGATTAAAGAAAAAATCACTATAGATAAACTGAAAGATAGATTATTAAACTGAAATTCAAGGCTACATAATCATCGTTCAACCATAAGATCTGTCATAAGCCTAACAAGTAAATTAGTTCATCACTACTGAAATAAAAACTGATTTCATCAAAGTAAACATCATCCCAATTACAATTATTGAATTAAAGAAAAGAATGAATCTAGAACCATCCTTCTCCTTTGCTTCAATATGAAATTATCGTGAATTCCACCTTCAAATCCTTCCTCCAATGCTACTTCTCAAAGTAAGTCTTCAAAATTGCTAATTGATTGTTAGTTGTAATCTCCATTGTTGTTTCTTGTTAATATTTAGCCTCAGAATTCTATTCTGACCATAATTTGACACACAATATAGTTCCAATCCAAAACAAACTCATTCCATCATGCCTCTGCAGCAGTATAACTCAATCAGGAGACCTTGCCTTTTCCCGTACCCCCGCCCCGGTGGGGGTTTTCCTTCATTAATAGCCCGCCCTAGCGGGCATGGCTTCTATTCTTGACTAACCACCCCGCCCTATGAAGTTTTGTGTGTAACATATACGCCTAACGGGATCTATCCTCACGCAATCCGCTTTTAGCTCTTTTTCTTACCAAGTTTCGCCACAAAACCACTATTTAAAGCCCAAATTCTATGTCACTGTACCTAAACATAAAAATAACACTAAACAAGTAAAACAAATCACAATCATGATGAATTAACACAATTTATGCTCGAATTAGAGGCCGATTCGCAGGTATAAAACCCACTCATCACTCGACACTTTTGATGCAGACAGATGATGCACTACGATCATGATCGTGGTGTCTTGACAAATTAGCTTAATCCGGACTGATAGAGGAGAACACTATGATTTCTCTTAAGCACTGGTAGACTACAATCTTTGCTTACTTGATTTGTAGACTTTACGCTTCCAAGAGCACACTACGATTCTTGAGTTTGCTCGGCAGACATTTGGACCACTCTACGATACTGGTAGATGCCCTCCAAAGTAGACAGACTACGATTCTTGATACTCTACGATTCTGCCTTAGCTTCTGTAATCTCTTGGCTGGCTCGACAGACTACGATTCTATTGAAGCCTATCTATTATTTCTCAAGAGATAGATCAACCTAAGAACTTTGATCTTTTCTTCTATACATTCATTTACAGAATGATAAACATTAAAGCACAGATCAACCTAACAATTTTTATCTATCACTAAGTCCTTGTACATGTATTCCTTGAAGGACTTTACATATAAACATGATTATTTACTTTCAACATCAAATTTAAATATGCAATTTCCCAACACATTAGTTTAACATACATCCCAGTAGAGTTAAATTTACATGTACACTAAATTCCCAAACTCGTGAAAAAAATTTCGCCAGAGTCTCCTTTGTAAAAGGGACTATCTGCATGTACATTGGCATAACTAGGTGGCCATTCAGTAGCACACCAACCAAAAAATATAAACATTTCATATAGGTGAAAAACAGTAAAATTAAACTCACAATGGCAGCCAAATTACCATGTTTATTTTTATTTGAAAAATTCATGTTCATTTGTCCTCAAATAGGATGAATAAACTAGCCAAATAAAGTGAAAATTGACTGTTACTAAAATGAAATTTTTTCATACTGAAATGTTCAACATGGTGAAATAAAAGTATTTACTAATTCGGTTCATTTTATTAAGTCATCTATGCATACATATTTGATACATTGTGTTCAAACCCATATTGCATAAAATCTAACATTCTAACGGTCAAAACTTGGAAAGAAAGGATGTAATGTTACCAAAGTTGTGCAAAACGATTGTACAGTGACAAATTTCATGAAAAGCAGCCCGATTTGAGTAGATTCGAGCTAGAAGGTTTGGATTTTTCAGAGGCTTTCAAGTTGAAAATGACTTTTGAAGGGCTATGGGGGGTTTAAATCCACCCACGGTTTGTCGCGAGTCTACCTATGGCAACCATAGGTAGACCTACGGCAACCTAGGGTGGGTCCCACCCCCTTCAACTCGATAAAATTTGATTTATAGCAGGGTCTCCTAAAGCCAAAAAGTCAAATAAGAAAAAAGGTTCTACGCGATTGAGCAGAAAAGGCATGAAACCCTGAAACGGAAAGTCAAACTTCAGAAGTTTGAGAATCTTCTGTAAACCATCGGTGACAACTCTAGTGTAGAATCGGAGAGGGATTTAGGGATTCAAACCATTGGCGACAACTGCAGCGTAGCATCGGGAAAGGTCCGGTGATATAAGCCATTGAAAACTACTTGACAAAGAAAGATCGAGAGAATCGATATTACAAATCTGATGATGACATTTCAAAGATAACATCATGGCGCCCCCAAATTCGGGTTACCTGACCCCCTAGTTTGGTGTTCACAATCCACAATATAATAGCCTCTAACTACCCATTCATATATGAATAGTAATACATACCACATTAACATACGTTGTTAATACATTAATCCCAGGTCCGCTAACCTTAACATTATAAACATACCCCTTACATATACAAAAAGGGTTTACAATACAACATAATAAATATGCTAATCATGATAACTAATTAATAACTATGCCTTTGCCTTTATCCTTCGTAGCACCTCCTGCCACTTCGTCCCTAGCTGAAAAGTTTTATTTAGCAAGGGTGAGCAACAAATTTGCTCCACAAGTTAAGACATATAATAAATGTATAAGAATTCAAAACAATAGACTATCTATTTTGATAAAATGAAACCAATGTTCGGGGAACTTTAAAATAGCTAAACAAATCGTTATTCAACAACAAGTCTTCTCGTATTCTATACAACACAATAATTCAATAATGAAAGAGTACAACGCTTTTAAAGTTTCTACGATATTATAATGAATAATCAAGAATCAATTCTACTCAATAACAAAGTGGAATGTTTTCCAGATTTATGCTGAGTGATCACACAAGATCTTGAACTTATCTTCTCGTGTAGATATCAAAGATTTACTTTGATATATACTCAGGTGTATCAGATAACCATAAAGATTAAATCATACCCCTCTGCAAGTACTTAGAGCCGGCCAACTCCTTGTACCCTATATTATGCATAATACTTAAACATAGCGCGCAGTAGTCGAATTTACGACCAATAAAATGTTCCCTTTATATAAAAGGTTGTTCTTCTCAGTCTCAGAATCAAGATTTTGATTTAACAACAAAAGACTGTGATTTCAAATTCTAATTACTTCTCGGTTTAACCGAAATAATTGTCATCGATCTGTCAATAATAATTGATTTCTCTTTTCGAATATATCAAATTCTAACATATGTTCGTCAAGCCAGAATAATTAGCTAAGACATTTCTCAACATAATTTGACAATAAACAGAAATTATCTGTACTGTCAGTTCTAGCTTCTATGGATATGAACCTCCAACAACAGTTATTCTACAAACGTATATTTTACGAATCGGTAATTCAATTTGAATTATTAAACATGCACTAACTGCGAATAATCAATAATAATTCCCTGGACGTGGTATAATTAGCAATAATTAACCACTATAATAATTGAATGAATATAACTCAAGGTTGAGTTAGGGAACTTGCCTCTTCCACTGATTACAGCTACACAATATAATTAACTGCCTTCGTAAGACCTATAATGTGACGCCCCCAAAATAGGTATACATCACCCATCTTGAGTCGCCAAATACATGGTACTTAATTATACAACAGTCGTGTAAAATATGACAAAACATAATCTAAGAGTTTTAATAAGAACATTGTCATCTAGACAATATCCACACTCAATGGAGTCCTCATTACATTTATTGTCACACTATTTTATAGAATAGTGAGGACTACTAAAACAACCATCTAAACCGTCAATCCGTTCCTCAACTTGTCCAAGCTATATTCTCATTTCCTGAAGAGAACAGTGAAAGAAAGGGTGAGCTCAACTAGCCCAGTAAGAAATATTATGACTAAGATAATGCAGAATAAATTATCCTTAGCCTTCAACAGTATAACAACTGATAGAATATAATAGACAAAAAGTTTTAGATCAACAACTACAGGGGAATAAGCAATCCATTAGAAGAGTCAAGTAGAGCATAAAATCTATTATCTTCTATGATTTAAAAAGTTTTTCATCAACTTTATCGCTGAGACTCAGCTTAATAAATAAAATCGAATCATCCCTGCATCATGGCCAAGGATATTCATCTAATCATCAATGGTCATTATTATACAGAATAATCCCTGGTCATAATCATACCAACAACTATCCATCAATGAATTACAGGCCAATGAGGACTTTCACCACATCATTCGTCACATTACGGTCATGATTATACCGAATAATCCTTGGTCATAATCATACTAAGTCCATCTATGCACGTAAGCCAAATATGACTTTCATCACAATATAAGCATGAGGATGATGACAATGACATAATAATTCAATAAAACAAGTTCAAGGATAAATTTTAAAGATTTATAATTTAATTTTTCCAGAAATCAATAACGTCCAAATTGTCAACATGATACTGTTTTGTGGAGTAAAATTCAAGAATCCTCAGAAGAATATTTCCATGAAAAGATACTGGATGAAGCGCAAATATCCAGAATATTCTACTAATTTCATGGAGTATAGAAGTCAAAACTTTAACTAACTGAGTATAATAGAATATATGAAACTACAAATGGATTTTCGCCCGCCATGCGGTAATCCACGTAGACAGAGCATTTCCACAATTTAATAAGGAATGAATATGAAGGGTCATTCACCATGCATGCGGTAGTCCACATAGACAGGTTATTCCAACAGAATAATAAAGAATAGAATAATAGAAGAATTTACCATGCACGCGGTAGTCCGCGTAGACAGGTTATTCCAACATAATAATAAAGAATAGAATAATAGAAGAATTCACCAGGCATGCGATAGACCGCACAGACAGGTTATTCCAACAGAATAATAAAGAATGGAACAACAGAAGAATTCACCATGCTTGCGATAGACCGCACAGACAGGTTATTCCAACAGAATAATAAAGAATGGAATAATAGAAGAGTTCACCATGCATGCGATAGACCGCACAGAAAGGTTATTCCAACAGAATAATAAAGAATGGAATAACAGAAGAATTCACCATGCATGCGATAGACCGAAATATGACGAAGTTATTCCAACGAATAATAATAAAGAATGGTATAACAACCCTTACGAATATTGAAAGAAATAACTCTCTTCATGAATACGAAAGAAATAATACCCCTTACCTTAGAAAAAAATTGGATACTGGAATAGTGAGGTAGCAGACTTCTCTTCTTCTTTCTCTCTATAATTTCTCTCTATAATAATTACTCTTGTGAGACTTAGTGAATTGGTGAAAAATGAAGGAAGAATGAGCTTCTATTTATAGAAAAATATAGTTTCAATAATTTCATATTTTGGGGCTCGAAATATTACAGTATAATACCTTCCTCTTTTTCTTCATTTTTAATTTAGTCCTGCAAGTATTATCAAACTTGCATCACCTCCCCTAATAGTAAATCATGTGAATCAATAGTAAATCATGTGGCTCAATAGTTCTAAACATGTGAAAAAATTAATTATAGTATAGTACCTTCATCTATACCTCCATTTTTAATTTAGTCGTGCAAGTATTATCAATCTTGTACCAATTTCCCTAAACGTAAATCATGTGAATCAATAGTACACACATGTGAACACATAGTTACAAGCATGTGAATTAATAGCAATTAATTGCTCATTTATCTGGTGAATTACCCGATTGGTCAATATAACCTACAGACATCAATTATTATCAAAATAAATGTCGATTTTCACTAACACTAATAATTCCAACACAATGGAACTATCAATTTCATCTTTAATCAACACGAACTTATTCATCATTAATATTATAATTCATAATATTTAACAATCAAGTCGTTCCTAGGAAAGAGGGGCTTTCGATAAGGATTTTTCCTTATTAAGCGCCGCAATTAGGTGACCAAACCTCTCCTTGATGTAACTTCTAGACATCACAATATTGTAATTAATAATATGAATAACTTTGTTGTCTCAATTATTGATTTAATAATATAACATATTATATGTATGATAATCGTGACAATAATTGAATCAATAATATGAGAGATATGATGCAAAGAATTCATCAGTAGTAATAATTGAGTATAACCGAGTGACTTCTTACGTAAGCATCAATAATCAATACTGTGTGTATTACTACTAACCACACACAGCGTATCTTTGTACTTTTACTACCGAGTAGTTCAACAGTTTTAACAGTAACACTTTCGCCGTTAATTTTATAAAAAGATAATTCTGTCGTTTTCTAACTACGACAATACTCCCGTTATGGGATCCACCAATGATTGTGCCTTCGTTCGAATATTCCCTGTTAAAATGAATATTCCCCAACCAAATGAATATTTTATAACAACTTGCATACTTTGCAAAAAATTTCACATATCACCCTTAACTTTAACTTTTTATCAACTTAACCATTTACGAAATAAAATAATAATTATAAGAAAATTGAATACTTTCATTTCATAAAATTTGGGGTCTTACATATAATCAACAATATCGGTCTCACAATTAGCACAATCATTTATATCACGCATCACTGTATTCTACAGTCAAACTTCTCCTAGATACATTACCACATAATCACATCAGTGTTTATAACCTATATAAACACTTAACAAGTCTAACTATTTCGGTCTGGTTGGATTTCAGTCCATTCTCGGTGTTCTGGTCACCCTATCTGACAATTAACACAGTTATTCTCAATTAAATTCGGTTACTAAGCTTCAATATTATTTTAGATAAGTCAAATATCATTAATAATATTTTTCGGAAGCTTTTAATAATTTATAAGCAATCATTATAATTTATAATAATTTTTCAAATATCGAAATCATTTTTAAATGATTTAATTATCAAATAATCTTATCATCATTAATATTTAATAATATTAAAATATTAATGACATACTATCAAAATATTAAAGTTATTTTGATAACTTAAAATATATTTAAATCAACAATATTTTACTTAAATGATTTTTAAAATAATTAAAATTATTTTTAAAATCATCACCATTAATATCTAAATATTAATTAAATTATTATCCAAATATTAAAAGTCATTAATTATAGCTTAAAATATTTTTAAATCATTTTTCTCATTTTTAAATGATTTTAAATCAATAAAATTAATTTTCTATCATTTATTTAATTTAATAATTAAATAAATCATTATAATTACTATTAATTTATTAATCAAAACTCTCCAAAATTTTGAAAATTATATTTTATAATTCAAAATATTTTTCTAACATTTATTCTCATTTAAAATGATTTTAAATTAATAAAATCATTTTTAACTTATTTATTTAATTTAATAATTAAATAAATCTAATATTATTAATATAATTTATTAATGAAAATTCTTTAAAAATATTAAAAGTTACATTTTATAACTCAAAATATTTTTAAATACATTATTCTTATTTAAAATGATTTTTCATAATATTAAATCATTTTTCTCTAATTTATTTAATACACTAATTAAATAAATTAAATACCTTTAATATTTAAATAATTATAAATATTAATGAAAAATATTCCAATTGGTCAAAAATTATTTTTCATAATTTAAAATAATTTTTAAAACTTTTTACTAATTTTTATAATTTATTTCTATTTTTTATTAATTTCCGGAAATATCAAAAAATAAAAATAATTAAACCGTCGATGAAGCCTTTAGCGACACATATTTATCGTCTTAGGTGTTCTTGAGCTCAAAAACACTGTCAGACCCGAGTTCAAGCTTACTCGTTTGACCGGTTTTAAATTCTCAATTCAAGCATGTTCTTGGCTTTCTAAAACTTTGATCTTGTAGTCGGTATGTATTACTAGAAGTTTCAATCATTATATGAGTTATAACATCAACATAGATGCATGATCAAGAGCTTCAAAGTAGCTGTCAGAAGCTTTCTGGGTTACCCAGAAACCCAGAATGCTTCGACTGCCCACTTTGTAACTCGATTCTCTCCCAATTCTGATCCTGCTTTATATGATTTCTTGGTTCATACTCGTAGTATATATGACAATAAACATATATAGATCAACAGATTAGATTAACAACAACACATTTATCAGATACAGCTTGGTCAAACTATGTTAGAAAAATTGTTCATACCCTTTCTGGGTTTTCCAGAAATGCAAAACTTAATGCGAGTGGCCTACTTTGACCACCTGATCTTATCAATCTGTTGAAATATTAAGAGATCTATATGAAGTCCACATTACAGGCTACAATATGTATAAAACAGTAACATCATATATCTTAAAACATAACAAATCTGGGTCTTAGAAGATCTTGTCAGACGCTGAAAAACCTATTCTAGGTTACCCAGATTTTACTCGGTCATGCCCGGTCAACGGGTTTTGACCGAGAATAACAAGCAATCTAAACATCAAATGAATGTGATACCACTGCAAGATGAAAGAACTCATACCAAAGTACAAATCCAAAACATAAAACAGCAAGCATCATAAATAGATACGAATCTGTGGCTCCTGACATTAGCTTGTCAGACCACAAACCATGTTCTTGGCAATTTTGAAAAAAACTTTATTTTAAAGCATTTTGATGCTATGGATCTATGGTATATCACCATAGATCATTATAAAACATCTTATAGCACTGATTTAAACACATAAACACAATCATGAACATAACATACAAGATCTAAGATGGTTTTAGGGTTTATACCTTCAAGCCAAATCTTTGATCTTGATCCTTATTACTGATATTGGGTGATCTAAGGGCTGATTATATGACTAAGGAACTTTAAGAATTCGTAGGTTGAGAGAGAAAATGAGTTATGGAGAGCGTGAGAGCGAATGACCAATTTTTATGACTTTCTCTCTCTCCAATCTAATATATATTACTTGGATACATGCATGAACTGATCTTGTTGTCAATTGGAGATTAAATTGGCTGTTATTTAATGTCACAAAGTCAAGTTGTTTGGTAAACAACTAAAGGTGTTGTCAAAATTCACAAGTTACCTAATAAAGAATGTAAAAAGGGCATTTTGGTCATTGTACATGTGATTTTAATGGCATACTTGACATTTTCCAAACCCTTAGGGGTTAACCCTAAGGTTCTAACACTAAGGTTATATAATATTAATTTCTAAATTTTACAATTAAGGTTTTAATTAGATAAAATTAAATTTCTAAATTACAATTAGGGTTTGTAAAATAGAAATTAAGATAACATAAATATAATTAGGGTTTTTAACTATACATTTGGTTTTCTAAATCTGAGATTAGGGTTTCTACTCTTATTAGGGTTTATTAATTACAAACCTTATCCGATCAATCATTGATCAACATTACTATACAGTACAAACACATATTCATCGATACAATTATTATAATTGCATTTTCTACCTAATCCCTATCCAGAAATTAGGGTTAGGGTTTCTAAAGCTGTTAATCACAACTCTACTCTATTTTCTCAATCAATACAGAAATTGACCATACCTCGATACTCGTATCACAAATACACAGTATAATATTAACAGTCAATGTCAATATTAAATAAATAATAAAAAAAATTATTCGTGAAATTTGGATTATTCAAAATCTCGGGTTATCATATTCACCCCTTCTTAAAAGGATTCCGTCCTCGGAATCACTGCTTTCTTATTCTCTACAATCTTTTAAAGTTGTATCATCAATTCATTTTTATCAACACAATATTAATTTGTGTTTTAAATTCTAACCTCTGAGTTGGATCCATAAAAGAAAACAATTCACATCAATATTTATCCAATATTAATCGCGTAATTTAAATATTAAGCGAAATCGTTACCTGCTGCCACCTCCTGAGTAACAACTGCATCTAGCGCCGTCATGTTAAATGTACGAGCTATTGGTCTTCCTGGTTGTGCAGGTCCTCGAATTGCTAAGGTTCCGCTACCAGGTCCCTTGTTGACACTTTCCTTCTCTGCATTTTTCTTAGGACAGTTCCTAACCAAATGATCAGTCGATCCGCATGCATAATAACCTTGAATCTTTTTCGGGCTGGGATAATTGGGTGACATGTGCCCTTCTTGTCCGCAGTTGTAACAAACTCCCTTCCTCTTCAAACATATATACTCCTGGATGGTTCTTTCCACATGTCAAACAAGGCTCCCCTCCTTTCTTATTCCCTTCAGTCTTACTACCCGATTGGGTATTCTCGCTCCACTTCCTTTTGTTTGGGTTACTACCCGCACTACTTCCTCCATCATTTGTCTTCTTCTTCTTCTTCTCCTGATGAAATAGAGACGCAGCTTCGCTCCCTCCATCAGCAATTAACGCTTTATCTAATAAAACCGTGAACGTATTTATCTGTAATACCACTACCTTGTTGTATATCCCTGGCTTCAATCCATTCTCGAATCTTCACGCCTTTCTCGCTTCTGTGTCCACCTGATGAGGTGCAAATCTCGCTAATTCTTTGAATTTAGCAGCGTATTCAGAAACAGACATATTCTCTTGCTTAAGTTCTAGAAACTTGACTTCCATTCGAGCTTGCATACTTGTTGAAAAGTAATTCTCAAAGAATAATTCCTTGAATCTGGTCCAAGTCACTATGGTTGTACCAGCTCACGCCTGATTCGTCTCCCGGCAGTAATTGGCTTCTCCCTTCATCATATATGTTGAAAAAGCCGTCTTCTACTCTTCTTCCACTCGTGCAATGACGAATGCTTTATCCATCTCCTTCACCCAATTTTGGGCTTCAATCGGATCCGTGGTTCCCTTAAATTCTGGTGGTCCTACCGTTTTAAAGTCTTTGAAGTTCTCCAATCTGTCAACTGGCTGATTTCTAACTCTTCCTCTGGCTGGAGCTCTATTTTCCATAGCTTCGGCTATCATATTTGCAAAGTTTTGCATCGGGTCAGCTTGACCTCCTTGGTTATTCATTGACTGTTCTTCTTGCTAGTTTCGATTCTGTCGTCTAGGCGGCATGATCTGATTTAAATAAAAATCTCACATTAATTCTCTTTCTTTACACACATTCTTAACACAATAAGAATTCCAACACATAGTTCTCATATAATCGCATATTTATTCAAATAGCACATAGTACATTTAGTACTTAACACATATTACTATCCCATTTTAAATAAATTTTAGGATTAACAACACAACTTTACACAAAAAGCTGCAATTCTTCAACTTTACACAAAAAGTTACCATTTTCCATTTTCACATATCTAATCTCAGTTCATCAAACTTACCAAGCTTATGAGTTCAGTAACTTGCCACAATTATATAAGTGTATGAACTTATCCTAGTCAGACTTTTGGCGTCCATTCCCTGAGGGGTTCAGAACATTTCATATAATCATGAGTCATGAACTTACCATAAGTATGAGTTTTAAGAACTCACAAATTATTCTTAATCTTATATTCATATAGAAAATAAAGATTTTATTCATTCAAACATATATTTACATATGTTTACACATTGTTCTCAATATTACAACACTTAATATCATAATCTACTACCAAAAGGTACTACTGCTTAAACTTAAGCTATCTACTGACCACTCCCTTCTCCAGTCTTCTTCTTTTTGGTGGCCAAATATGAAAAGAGACGTTGCAGAATGCGTTGCAAAGTGCTTGACATGTCAGAGAGTCAAGGCCGAGCATCAATGTCCAAGCGGATTACTTCAACCGTTAGAGATACCGGAATGGAAATGGGAACATATCACAATGGATTTTGTGGTAGGTCTCCCAACGACTCAGAAAGGATACGATGCGATTTGGGTGATAGTGGATAGATTGATAAATTATGCATACTTTTTACCAATAAAGATTAGATTCAATTATGATCAGCTAGCAAAGCTATATGTTAAAGAGATCATGTCGAGATATGGAGTCCCAGTGTCAATTGTGTCAGATAGAGATTCGAGGTTCACATCAAATTTATGGAAGAGACTACAAGAATGTATGGGAACACAGTTACGAATGAGTACGGCATATCATCCGCAAACAGATGGCCAAAGCAAAAGAACGATCTAGACATTGGAAGATATGCTGAGGGCATGCGTCATGAATTTCAAAGGAAGCTGGGATGAACTATTACCATTGGAGGAATTTGCCTACAATAACAGTTACCACGCAAGCATCGGCATGCCGCCCTACGAAGCATTATACGGTAGGAAATGTAGAACTCCACTATGCTGGGACGAAGTCGGAGAACGTCAACTGTTAGGACCAGAACTGGTACAACAAACTGCTGAGGTTGTCAAACTCATCTGAACAAGATTGATAGTTGCTCAAGACAGATAAAAGAAATATGATGATCAACACAGACAAGATCGTGCATTCGATGTAGGAAATTACATTTTCCTAAAAGTTTCACCTTGGAAGGAAAAAATTCGATTTGGTAAAAAGGAGAAACTAAGCCCGAGGTTTATTGAACCCTTCGAAGTGCTGCGAAACATTGGAGAGGTGGCTTACGAGGTAGCTCTACCTCCAGAATTGCAAAACATTCATAATGTTTTTCATGTTTCGGTGTTACGACCATATAAATCCGATTACAAGCACGTGATTGAGTACGAACCATTGCAGTTTGAAAAAGACTTGTCATATGAAGAGGATCCTATCCAGATAGTCGACAGGAAAGAACAAGTGCTCATAAATAAAGTGACACCTTCTATGAAGGTAATTTGGAGGAACCACAATGTCGAAGAGGCTACGTGGGAACTCAAAGCTGAAATGATGAAGAATTACCCTGAGTTATTTGTTTAATCTGTGTCTTTGATTCTGGGGACAGAATCTTTGTAAGTAGGGGAGAATGTGACGAATTAATTGTTTAAATTGTGATCTTTGGGGATGTAAATCCTTGTAAGGAGGAATGATGTAACATTCCGAATTTTAATTGTTATATTAAATATTTGTTGAATTATATAAATATTTAATGGATGTGTTTATGGTTGAATTTGTAATTGTTCAAATTTAATTCAATTTGATTAACTATTTGTTAAATAAATAATTAAGAAATTAATTATTTATGCTAATTTATTAATTAAATTATTATTCTTTTTATTTGAAATTGTAATTAAAAGGATGTGTTAGTTGATTAAATAAAGTTATAATTATAAAGAAAATTATAATTTTGTGGTATTGAGTTGTTTTAAAGTGTTGTAATAAATTGTTTTTAGAATTAATTTAATTGAATTTAAAGTGTGACAAATAACCTTTTATAAAGTAGTTAATAAAATAACTTAAAGGAGTTTTAATTCAGTTTTGCCAAACAAGGCCTAATGCCTATTAAGTCTTTAATCTAATTGTGTTTTACCAAACAAGGCATAAGGATTAATTGATTATTATTTTTAGTGTTTAGCCAAACAAGCCTTATGGCTTTTGGTTTTAAAAATAAAATAACTGTTGTCAGTTAAATTAGAGTTATATTATATAATTAATATATATTATATCCTATATACGTTAGATTGTTAGTACGTAGTTAGAGTTAGGAAGAAAAGAGAAAAAACTCAGAGGAAGAAGAAGAAGAAAAGAAGAAAGGAAGAAAGGCTAGGAGATTGAAGAAAGAAGCTTGAGAATTAAAGATATAGTCATCATCATCATCATCATCTTCTTCAAGGTATTAACCTATTCTTTTTAGTTTTAAAAGTTTAGTTTTTCTCTTCCCAAATTCTCTGTAGAATCCTTGTGTAAGGGTAAATTAGTTGTTATGTATGTGATTTTATATGACAATCTAGTGAGTTAAACTATTTTCTTAAGCTATGATTGAGAATAGTCCATGAATTTATATTATGTATATGTGTGTGAAGAAAAGTATTTTACAGAGAGTTTTTGTGATTATATATTGTTTAGTTAAAATAGAAACTATGGGTTGTTTAGTTGTTTTATTGATAAATTGGATATTCAATTTATTAGAGTATGTATATACTTTGATAAAATTCTTTAAATTAACTGTTTTGGTTGAAAAACCAAATTACGGTGTTGATTTTCATTAAAAACATTAAAAGTGAGTTTTTATCAAAAATAGTGAAATTGGATGTTTTAAATTTGTTTTTTATGTTGTTGTATGGGTAGAATCATGTTAGGAGTTCTTGAATTATGTTTACATGAAGTCTTTGTATGAATTACATGTCAATTAGACTGTTAGAAACGAGCTTGTAGGCCAAAATTGGCTTTTTCTTATACTGTTGCCAAAGCTATCGAATGAATCTAGCTTTAAACTTTAAGCTCATGTACTTGACAACGCTTCATTTTTTTCGCTTGATCTGGCGCCACGCAGCGTGGCCTTGTAGCTTTATTCTCGTAGTAGTGCCATCTCGTATAGCAATATGAAAGTTAGCGAGAATGGTCTGACAGTGTACTTTTTGTATTCGAAATTTTAAGGAATTGTTATGTGATGATAATAGGACTGTAAAATGTTGATTTTAGAATTTTTATAATATGAATAAGTATGTTATTAACGATTAACTTGTGTTATAACTTGATTATGTGATTTAAAAATCCAATTTTTACATGATGAACGTACTTACTTATGTTTGTAAGGTGGTAATGACTAATTATGTCATGATGACATATGTTTATAGGATATTGTGATTTGAATTGTTTGGTTTAGCCCACGAGAAAGGAAAGTTTTCTAATCCATTATCTTTTTGAGCCAATTATTATTTCCAATTCAATTACGATATAATGATGCATGATTTCTAAACTTTGATTTGACATTGAGCAAGTTATTCTTGTATTTAACTTGTTGTTTAGCATGCAAATTTACATTCTAATGTTGAAAATTTTTATTATCCAACTTGTTATGCATGCTTAGTATTTAATTCTTAATAACCTTGGCTTAATATTGTTCAAGCAAGGTGTGTTATAGTTATTCAATATGTATGCTATTAGATTATTCCTAAAGCACGATTTTAATATACCATGTTGATTCAATTATGCTTATTCTATAGTATGATGTTATTGGTTTTATTCAACTAATCCTTAGTTGATGTTTGTTGAATTCCTAATTACCCTAAAATGTTTCCAAACCAAACTCACTTTGGTGCGGACTTGTACTCTAAATACTGAGATGAACAACCCTATTACTAGGGGTAACTTACGCGTAGCGTTAAATGTTTGTGCACAATACATGGTACGAAAGGTGATCCCCTAAAGTACGAGGAGTCCTTATAGTCTTATGATCATTAAAGTTGGAGTTGAAAGATTACTTACAACTGTGGACATAGTTCATGGTCTTATGACCCTCAGTTATATTTATTCCACATTTTGGATTTCAGTTCCTGATTATCATTATTAGAGTACCGTTCAGTCTTGATGAGCCTATCATGGGCAGTTATTATTATTATATTCCTATTGATTCATTATTGTTTCAAGTGAGTTTTGTTTGCTAACTCTTGCTTATATAACTCTTACAGCTAAAGATGAGAAGGTTGATGTACCTAGCACCAGTAAGGGAAAAGGAAAGATGCACAAGTGTTGAAGACTTGTAATATGTTGATATTTTATTATCAGATTTTAATTGAATGGTTGTAATGAAGTTTATTTATTTTTCTGCATGTGAATGATTGTATTTAAAGGTTAGACAACCTGAGAGATTTTTATTATGTAACCCATGGGAAAGGTTTTATTTTTCCCGATTTATTGTGATTGGGTAGTTAGTTATGAATGTTTGATCAAGTGAACACCAGATTCCTGTGGGAATGAAGTACCTGGATTTGGGGGTGTCACAAGTTGGTATCAAAGCCTTAGGTTATGAACCTTAGGTGGGGGAAAAGCCTTAGGAAGTAACCTTCGAAAAGATAGTAATGATAAACTCTTATCGAGTTATGAACCTTAGGTGGGGGAAAAGCCTTAGGAAGTAACTATCATTTTTAAATCATCACCATTAATATCTAAATATTAATGAAATTATTATCCAAATACTAAAAGTCATTAATTATAGCTTAAAATATTTTTAAATCATTTTTCTCATTTTTAAATGATTTTAAAATCAATAAAACCAATTTTCTATCATTTATTTAATTTAATAATTAAATAAATCATTATAATTACTATTAATTTATTAATAAAAATTCTCCAAAATATTGAAAATTATATTTTATAATTCAAAATATTTTTCTAACATTTATTCTCATAATTTAAAATGATTTTTAAAAATATTTTTAATAATTTTTATAATTTATTTTTATTTTTTATTAATTTCCAGAAATATCAGAAAATAAAAATAATTAAACCGTCGATGAAGCCTTTAGCGACACATATCTGTCGTCTTAGGTGTTCTTGAGCTCAAGAACACTGTCAGACCCGAGTTCAAGCTTACTCGTTTGACCGGTTTTAAATTCTCAATTCAAGCATGTTCTTGGCTTTCTACAACTTTGATCTTGTAGTCGGTATGTATTACTAGAAGTTTCAATCATTATATGAGTTATAACATCAACATAGATGCATGATCAAGAGCTTCAAAGTAGCTGTCAGAAGCTTTCTGGGCTTTCTAGGTTACCCAGAAACCTAGAATGCTTCGACTGCCCACTTTGTAGCTCGAGTCTCTCCCAGTTCTGATCCTGCTATATGTGATTTCTTGGTTCATACTCGTAGTATATATGACAATAAACATATATAGATCAACAGATTAGATAAACAACAACACATTTATCAGATACAGCTGGGTCAAACTATGTTAGAAAAATTGTTCATACCCTTTCTGGGTTTTCCAGAAATGTAAAACTTAATGCGAGTGGCCTACTTTGACCACCTGATCTTATCAATCTGTTGAAATATTAAGAGATCTAAAGGCCAGGATATGAAGTCCACATTACAGGCTACAATATGTATGAAACAACAACATTATATATCTTAAAACATAACAGATCTGGGTCTTAGAAGATCCTGTCATACGCTGAAAAACCTCTTCTAGGTTACCCAGATTTTACTCGGTTATGCCCGGTCAACGGGTTTTGACCGAGAATAACAAGCAATCTAAACATCAAATGAATGTGATACCACTTCCAGATGAAAGAACTCATAAGAAAGTATAGATCCAAAACATAAAACACCAAGCATCGTAAACAGAAACGAATCTGTGGCTCCTGACATTAGCTTGTCAGACCACAAACCATGTTCTTGGCAATTTTGAAGAAAACTTTATTTTAAAGCATTTTGATGCTATGGATCTATGGTATATCACCATAGATCATTATAAAACATCTTATATCACTGATTTAAACACATAAACACAATCATGAATATAACATACAAGATCTAAGATGGTTTTAGGGTTTATACCTTCAAGCCAAATCTTTGATCTTGATCCTTCTTACTGATATTGGGTGATCTAAGGGCTGATTATATGGTTGAGGAACTTTAAGAATTCGTAGGTTGAGAGAGAGAATGAGTTATGGAGAGCGTGAGAGCGAATGACCAATTTTTATGACTTTCTCTCTCTCTAATCTAATATATATTACTTGGATATATGCATGAACGTATCTTGCTGTGAATTGGAGATTAAATTGGCTGTTATTTAATGTCACAAAGTCAAGTTGTTTGGTAAACAACTAAAGGTGTTGTCAAAATTCACAAGTTACCTAATAAAGAATGTAAAAAGGGCATTTTGGTCATTGTACATGTGATTTTAATGGCATACTTGATATTTTCCAAACCCTTAGGGTTTGACCCTTAGGGTTTAACCCTAAGGTTCTAACCCTAAGGTTATATAATATTAATTTCTAAATTTTACAATTAAGGTTTTAATTAGATAAAATTAAATTTCTAAATTACAATTAGGGTTTGTAAAATAGAAATTAAGATAACATAAATATAATTATGGTTTTTAACTATACATTTGGTTTTCTAAATCTGAGATAAGGGTTTCTAATCTCTTATTAGGGTTTATTAATTACAAACCTTATCTGATCAATCATTGATCAACATTACTATACAGTACAAACACATATTCATCGATACAATTATTATAATTGCATTTTCTACCTAATCCCTATCCAGAAATTAGGGTTAGGGTTTCTAAAGCTGTTAAGCACAACTCTACTCTATTTTCTCAGTCAATACATAAATTGACCATAACTCGATACTCGTATCACAGATACACAGTACAATATTAACAATCAATGTCAATATTAAATAAATAATAAAAAAAATTTATTCGTGAAATTTGGATTATTCAAAATCTCGGGTTATCACATTCACCCCTCCTTAAAAGGATTCCGTCCTCGAAATCACCGCTTTCTTATTCTCTACAATCTTTTAAAGTTTTATCATCAATTCATTTTTATTAACACAATATTAATTTGTGTTTTAAATTCTAACCTATGAGTTGGATCCATAAAAGAAAACAATTCACAACAATATTTATCCAATATTAATCGCGTAATTTAAATATTAAGCGAAATCGTTACCTGCTGCCACCTCCTGAGTAGCCACTGCATCTTGCGTCGTCATGTTAAATGTACGAGCTGTTGGTCTTCCTGGCTGTGCAGGTCCTCGAATCGCTAAGGTTTCGCTACCAGGTCCCTTGTTGACACTTTCTTTCTCCGCATTCTTCTTAGGACAGTTCCTAACCAAATGATCAGTCGATCTGCACGCATAACAACCTTAAATCTTTTTTGGGCTGGGACAATTGGGTGACATGTGCCCTTCTTGTCCGCAGTTGTAACAAACTCCCTTCCTCTTCAGACATATATACTCCTGTATGGTTCTTTCCACATGTCGAACAAGGCTCCCCTCCTTTCTTATTCCCTTCAGTCTTACTACCCGATTGGGTATTCTCGCTCCACTTCCTTTTGTTTAGGTTACTACCCACACTACTTCCTCCGTCATTTGTCTAATTCTTCTTCTCCTGATGAAATCGAGACTCAGCTTCGCTCCCTCCTCCAGCAATTAATGCTTTATACAATAAAACTGCGAATTTATTTATCTGTAATACCGATACCTTGTTGTATATCCCCGGCTTCAATCCATTCTCGAATCTTCTCGCCTTTCTCGCTTCTGTGTCCACCTGATGAGGTGCAAATCTCGCTAATTCTTTGAATTTAGCCGCGTATTCAGAAACAAACATATTCTCTTGCTTAAGTTCTAGAAACTTGACTTCTATTCAAGCTTGCATACTTGTTGAAAAGTAATTCTCAAAGAATAATTCCTTGAATCTGGTCCAAGTCACTATGGTTGTACCAGCTCGCACCTGATTCGTCTCCCACCAGTAATTGGCTTCTCCCTTCATCATATATGTTGCAAAAGTCGTCTTCTGCTCTTCTGCCACTCGTGCAACGACGAATGCTTTATCCATCTCCTTCACCCAAGTTTGTGCTTCAATCGGATCCGTGGTTCCCTTAAATTCTGGTGGTCCTACCATTTTAAAGTCTTTGAAGTTTGCCAATCTGTCAGCTGGCTGATTTCTCACTCTTCCTCTGGCTGGAGCTCTATTTTCCATAGCTTCAGCTATCATATTTGCAAAGTTTTGCATCGGGTTAGCTTGACCTCCTTCATTATTCACTGACTGTTCTTCTTGCTGGTTTTGATTCTATCGTCTAGGCGGCATGATCTGATTTAAATAAAAATCTCACATTAATTCTCTTTCTTTACACACATTCTTAATACAATAAGAATTCCAACACATAGTTCTCATATAATCGCATATTTATTCAAATAACATATAGTACATTTAGTACTTAACACATATTACTATCCCATTTTAAATAAATTTCAGGATTAACAACACAACTTTACACAAAAAGCTGCAATTCTCCAACTTTACACAAAAAGTTACCATTTTCCATTTTCACATATCCAATCACAGTTCATCAAACTTACCACGCTTATGAGTTCAGTAACTTGCCATAATTATATGAGTGTATGAACTTATCCTAGTCGAACTTTTCAAGTCCATTCATTTGAGGGTTCGAACATTTCATATAATCATGAGTCATGAACTTACCATAAGTATGAGTTTTAAGAACTCACAAATTATTCTTAATCTTATATTCATAAAAAAAAATAAAGATTTTATTCATTCAAACATATATTTACATATGTTTACACATTATTCTCGATATTACAACACTTAATATCATAATCTACTACCAAAAGGTACTACTGCTTAAACTTAAGCTATCTACTGACCACTCCCTTCTCCAGTCTTCTTCTTGTTGGGACACTTGTTGAATTCGTGACCCGTTCTCCCATATGAGAAACACTTCCTCAAATTCGGCTTAGGACAATGTAGAGAAATATGTCCTTCCTGCTTATAGTTGAAGCACACGTTCTTCCACATCATGCATTCTCCCGCGTGAGTCTTCCCACACTTGCTACAGGCTTGCCTCTTCTTCGGGTTTGAATTTTCAGAATTTTTAGTGTCTTTTTCCCTCTTTCTCCTCTTCTTGTCCTTCTTGTTGGTTCCTTCAGACGATCCACCACCTTCTGTCTTCATCTTTTCCACCTGTGCTTTCAGGTCGTTCCGTTCTTCAATCATTTCGCGTAATACTCGCTCCGTCTTCCACAACTCCTCCAAGAGAAATACCTTACTCTGGAGTTCCTGTACTTCTGCAGATACTTGATCTGGTTCTCCTACTTCGGTCTTATTCCCTTTCTCCACCTTGACTTCTTCAGACTCCGATTTCTCATCACCACTCAGATACATCTCGGGATAATCGTCATGATCACTCCCAAGATTAACCATAGGTTCATCCTTCCCCAATTCTTCCACAGACTCGCTTTGTGCTGGCACCTCGGCTACTAGCACTGGTGCGACAGCCGCTGGCATCTCCGTACTCATCTTATCTTCTCCCGACATCCTACAATAAGTTTAAACTACTTGATTAGTACTTCACCAGTACAAACTTCTCACACTATGTCACTATCTCACTATCGATACACTTCGGCAATCCCTCACTTAGTACTCTATATGAGTATTCTCTATCTCTCTTATGGTTATAATCCTAGAGTTTTCCCCACTCCACTTAAGGTTTATAACCTACAGCTTTGATACCAATCTGTGACGCCCCCAAATTCGGGTTACCTGACCCCCGAGTTTGGTGTTCACAATCCATAATATAATAGCCTCTAACTACCCATTCATATATGAATAGTAATACAAACAACATTAACATACGTTGTTAATACATTAATCCCAGGTCCGCTAACCTTAACATTACAAACATACCCCTTACATATACAAAAAGGGTTTACAATACAACATAATAAATATGCTAATCATGATAACTAATTAATAACTATGCCTTTGCCTTTATCCTTCGCAGAGACCTCCTCGCCACTCACTCCCCCTAGTGAAAAAGTTTTATTTAGCAAGGGTGAGCAACAAATTTGCTCCGCAAGTTAAGACATACAATAAATGTATAAGAATTCAAAACAACAGACTATCTATTTTGATAAAATGAAACCAAAGTTCGGGAAACTTTAAAATAGCTAAACAAATCGTTATTCAATAACAAGTCTTCTCGTATTCTATACAACACAATAATTCAATAATAAAAGAGTACAACGCTTTCAAAGTTTCTACGATATTCTAATGAATAATCAAGAATCAATTCTACTCAATAACAAAGTGGAATATTTTCCAGATTTATGCTGAGTGATCACACAAGATCTTGAACTTATCTTCTCGTGTAGATATCAAAGATTTACTTTGATATATACTCAGGTGTATCAGATAACCATAAAGATTAAATCATACCCCTCTGCAAGTACTTAGAGCCGGCCAACTCCTTGTACCCTATATTATGCATAATACTTAAACATAGCGCGCAGTAGTCGAATTTACGACCAATAAAATGTTCCCTTTATATAAAAGGTTGTTCTTCTCAGTCTCAAAATCAAGATTTTGATTTAACAACGAAATATCGTGATTTCAAATTCTAATTACTTCTCGGTTTAACCAAAATAATTGTCATCAATCTGTCAATAATAATTGATTTCTCTTTTCGAATCTAACAAATTCTAACAAATGTTCGCCTAGCCAGAATAATTAGCTAAGACATTTCTCAACATAATTTGACAATAAACAAGAATTATCTGTACTGTCAATTCTAGCTTCTATAGATAAGAACCTACAACAACAGTTATTCTACAAACGTATATTTTACGAATTGGTAATTCAATTTGAATTATTAAACATGCACTAACTGCGAATAATCAACAATAATTTCCTGGACGTGGTATAATTAGCAATAATTAACCACTATAATAATTGAATGAATATAACTCAAGCTTGAGTTAGGGAACTTGCCTCTTCCGCTGATTACAGCTACAAAATATAATTAACTGCGTCCGTAAGACCTATAATCAACAATATCGGTCTTATAATTAGCACAATCATTTATAACACGCATCACTGTATTCTACAGTAAAACTTCTCCTAGACACATTATCACATAATCACATCAGTGTTTATAACCTATATAAACACTTAACAAGTCTAACTATTTCGGTCTGGTTGGATTTCAGTCCATTCTCGGTGTTTTGGTCACCCTATCAGACAATTAACACAGTTATTGTCAATTAAATTCGGTTACTAAGCTTTAATATTATTTTAGATAAGTCAAATATCATTAATAATATTTTTCGGAAGCTTTTAATAATTTATAAGCAATCATTATAATTAATAATAATTTTTCAAACATCGAAATCATTTTTAAATGATTTAATTATCAAATAATCTTATCATCATTAATATTTAATAATATTAAAATATTAATGACATACCTGCAAAAATATTAAAGTTATTTTTGATAACTTAAAATATATTTAAATCAACAATATTCTACTTAAATGATTTTTTAAAAAATAGATTTTTAAAAAAAAAGCGATTTTTACAAAAATGTATTTTTTTTTAAAAATCGATTTTTTTTTATTTTGTTATTTTAAAAAAGCTGATTTTTTGTTATTTTTTTAAAAAATAGGATTTTTAACTATGATTTTTTTTATTTTTTTGTTATTTAAAAAATAGATTTTTGTTATTTTAAAAAATTTTAAAGTCATTTTATATTTTTGTTATTTTTAAAAAATTGTTTTTTAAAAAATTCTATATAAATTTTTTTTTTAAAAAGTTTCGCTTTTAAAACTATGTTTTTTAAAAGTTTCGCTTTTTTAAAATTTTGTTTTAAAAAAATTCATTTTTTAAAAATTAATTTTAATTTTTTAACAAAAAAAAAACTTTTTTGTATTATTAAATGAACTTTTTAAAAAAGCGTAATTTTAAAATTTTTAAAAACTTTTAAAATGTAACTTTTAAAAAACAAAATTTTTAAAATAGAACTTTTAAAAAAAAAAAAATTTTTAAAACGGAACTTTTTAAAAAACAATTTTTTAAAAAAAATAACAAAATAAAAAAGACTTTAAATTTTTTTAAAATAACAAATATCTATTTTTTAAATAACAAAATAATAAAAATCATTTGTTAAAAAAAATCTATTTTTAAAAAAACTAAAAAAAATCTATTTTTTTTAAAAAAATGATTTTTAAAATCTATTTTTTAAAAAATCGCTTTTAAAAAATCTATTTTTATAAAAAATAACAAAAAAAATCATTTTTTTAAAAAATAATAAAAACAATCTGCTTTTAAAAAAATCATGTTTAAAAAATAACAATTTTTTTTTAAAATAACAAAATAAAAAATCTTTTTAAAAAAATTATATTTTTAAAAAATCGATTTATTTTATAATGTTTTTTATTATTTTAAAACTTTAAAATGAGTATTTTTATTTTTAAAATCTGTTTTTGATTTCTTTTGCCACATAAGCAATTTTTTTAGTTTTTTTTTTGCCACATCAGCGCCACATAAGCAATATTTTAACGGCTATTAACTTTTTTTAACGAAATGGCTTAATTATAAAATAATAATTAGTTCAGTGATGTAATTCAAAAAATTAAAAGTTCAGTAGTGTATTAAATAAAACTTGCCAAGTATTGTGGTGAAATACAAAGCTTTGCCATTATTCTTATTTAAAATGATTTTTTTATAATATTAAATTATTTTTCTCTAAATTATTTAATACACTAATTAAATAAATTAAATACCTTTAATATTTAAATAATTCTAAATATTAAAGAAAAATATTCTAATTGGTCAAAAATTATTTTTCATAATTGAAAATAATTTTTAAAAACATTTTTAATAATTTTTATAATTTATTTCTATTTTTTATTAATTTTTGGAAATATTAGAAAATAGAAATAATTAAACCGTCGATGAAGCCTTTAGCGAGACATATCTGTCGTCATAGGTGTTCTTGAGCTCAAGAACACTGTCAGACTCGAGTTCAAGCTTACTCGTTTGACCAGTTTTAAATTCTCAGTTCAAGCATGTTCTTGACTTTCTAAAACTCTGATCTTGTAGTCGGTATGTATTACTACAAGTTTCAATCATTATATGAGTTATAACATCAACATAGATGCATGATCAAGAGCTTCAAAGTAGTATTGCCGAAGCTTTACGGGCTTTACGGGTTACCCGAAACCCGTAATGCTTCGATCGCCTACTTTCAGAGCTCGATTCTCTCCCAGTTTTCATCCTGCTTTATGTGATTTCTTGGTTCATACTCGTAGTATATATGACAATAAGCATATATAGATCAACAGATCAGATTAACAAAAACACATTTATCAGATATAGCTTGGTCAAACTATGTTAGAAAAATTGTTCATACCTTTTCTGGGTTTTCCAGAAATGCAAAACTTAATGCGAGTGGCCTACTTTGACCACCTGATCTTATCAATCTGTTGAAATATTAAGAGATCTAAAGGCCCGAATATGAAGTCCACATTACAGGCTACAATATGTATAAAACAACAACATCAAATATCTTAAAATATAACAGATCTGGGTCTTAGAAGATCTTGTCAGACACTGAAAAACCTCTTATGGGTTACCCAGATTTTACTCGGTCATGCCCGGTCAATGGGTTTTGACCGAGAATAACAAGCAATCTAAACATCAAATGAATGTGATACCACTTCCAGATGATAGAACTCATACCAAAGTATAAATCCAAAACATAAGACACCAAGCATCATAAACAGACACGAATCTGTGGCTCCTAACATTTGCTTGTCAGACCACAAACCATGTTCTTGGCAGTTTTGAAAAAAACTTTATTTTAAAGCATTTTGATGCTATGGATCTATGGTATATCACCATAGATCATTATAAAACATCTTCTAGCACTGATTTAAACACATAAACACAATCATGAACATAACATACAAGATCTAAGATGGTTTTAGGGTTTATACCTTCAAGCCAAATCTTTGATCTTGATCCTTCTTACTGATATTGGGTGATCTAAGGGCTGATTATATGACTGAGGAACTTTAAGAATTCGTAGGTTGAGAGAGAGAATGAGTTATGGAGAGCGTGAGAGCAAATGACCAATTTTTATGACTTTCTCTCTCTCCAATCTAGTATATATTACTTGGATACATGCATGAACTGATCTTGCTGTCAATTGGAGATTAAATTGGCTGTTATTTAATGTCACAAAGTCAAGTTGTTTGGTAAACAACTAATGGTGTTTTCAAAATTCATAAGTTACCTAATAAAGAATGTAAAAAGGGCATTTTGGCCATTGTACATGTGACGCCCCCAAAATAGGTATACACAACACCCATTCTGAGTCGCCAAATACATGGTACAAGAAGCAAACTACAACTTCAATAATACAAATGTCGTGTGAAATACGACAATATATATCTTAATGAGTTTAAATATAATATTGTCTTCTAGACAATATCCACACGCAAATAAATCCCCTTCATAATTATTGATACATTATTTTACAAAAATGGTGAGGACTACTAAACAACTCTTTCTAGAACCTTCATTCCATACCCCGACTAGTACTCGCTACATTCTCGCCTCCTGAGAAGAAAAATGGAACAACAAGGAAAAGGGTGAGCTCAACTAGCCCAGTAAAGAATACTATGACTAAGATAATATACAACAAATTATCGTTAGTCTCCAACAGGGAAAAATCTGATAGAATACAATAGACAACAAGTTTCAGATCAATATTCGCAGCGGAAATAATAATTCATAGAAGAGTTACGTAGAGAATGAAATCTACTATAATCTATGAATTTAACAATCCATCATCAATATTTTATCCCTGTAACATCAATCAATATTCATCTCAAATCAAATATTCATCTTTGCACTACAGGCCAAAGATATTCATTAATCGGTCATGTTCATCTCAACACTGCTCATCTTTGCACTAAGGGCCAAAGATATTCATCATTCTATCATGTTCATTTAAACACATGTTCATCTTTGCACTACTGTGCCAAAGATATTCTTCAAAATCATTCATCTTTGCACTACGTGCCAAAGATATTCAATAATATCATCATTTAAGACCGAGGATGATGAAAATATTTTTAAAGAACGAATCCAAAGGAAACAAAATGACAAGGATTAAGGATTAAGGATTCGTATTTGTTTTATCCATGTTCAAAAATACCCCAAAAAAATAATCATAGTGGTGTAAAATTCAAGAATGATCAAAACATGGATACAATCAGAGTTAGTATCCAGAATAGATATTTTGGACGAAAAGAAGAAATTTTATTTTTTGGTGAATAGTGTCGATATCGTGAATAGTGCCGTATACGTGAATAAGTAACTCAACACCAAAAGATAGAAATTCCACAAAACATCTTCACGCTTCATGAATAGTACTCGTGAATAGTAACTCGTGAATAGTAACTCATGAATAGTAACTCGTGAATAATAATCGATGAATAGTAACCCCGACATGAAAAAGTTCAAATTTGATAAAAACTTCAGATCAACATTTCAAAGATAATGATATTGAAGAAATAATATCATTACGAAAAAAATAATATCCCTTACCTCAAAGAATCAAGATTTCTTGGAAGGAAAGGTCCAAGTGATGCTAAATGAAACTTGTTCGAACAAAGAACTCTCAAAGTATCTAAATACTCACAAAATACGCTCAATAATATAGAGAGAAAGAGAAAACTTTTGTTTCGGTGTGATTTTCAATTCTAACTTAGCCCTCTATTTATAGGAAAATGTTAGCCCAAGAAGGCAGACTTGACACCGCTACACGATGGCTTTACTCGCTACTATTGCCACCCACCACATTTGAAATAAAATTCAGCACATTTTTCACCAACCATAAGTGGGGGCCCACCAATTCTAGAATTTTCCACCAAAATCAATTATAAACCTAATTTCCGAATCAATCACCTCTTAAAATTCATAACAAATTATACGCTCATTTTTAATTGTTCAAAATTTGTGAACATATACTCAACTTATATATGTATAACATATCCAAAAATCCCAACGATCCAACTACGATTAAAAATTATAACTCACATAATAAAGTCAGTAGAACAACGACTTGATCTTTTAATACCTCCAATCCGGCAAAATACTCGATAAAATACCTCAACATTAATTCCTTCATTTATAACCACATAAATAAATCCATCATTTATATCCACATCAAATAAATATTTCATTGTCATATAAATCAATAATTAATTATTCATAAATAATATTATAGAATCACAATAATGACAACCAGCGCTTCTCAGAAAGAGGGGCTTTCAATAAGGATCTCTCCTTCTTGGGCGCCGCAATTAGGTGACCAAACCTCTCCTTAGATGAACTTTCTAGACATTGCCAATAATGTTATCTAATAATATTATTCAAATAATATGAATTATTGATCCGATAATGGGAAATACTTGTTCAAAGACAATTATTGAAACAAAGAATAATATAAAATACCAACGCAAAGAATTAGTGAATTAATAAAATAAAATCTTTGAAAGAATTATCGTAACAATTATTGAGTAGTGCCTTCTTACGTAAGAATCAATAATTCAAAATACTGTAAATACCGTGTGTACTTCGCAACAACAACGCGTATTACTTTATTTTACCAACCGGGTATTCCAACAAAGTTAATTCAGAACGATTACGTCGTTATTTATAAAAACTTAATTTTGTCGTTTTCTTCATCCGACGCTTATTCTCATTATGGGCCCACAAATAGGCTGCTACCGCCGCATTTAATATTCCCAGAAGCGACGTAAAGAATATTCCACGACCAAACGAATATTCCCGACAATAATGAATACTTTATACCCCTTGCGTATTTTGAAAAAAAAATTTATATATCACCCTTAACTTTAACTTTTATCAATTTAACCATTTACCTGAATAGAAAAATTGAATACTTTTATTTCATAAAATTCGGGGTCTTACAATCTCCCTCCTTATGAAATTTCGTCCCCGAAATTTACGTGCACTCGTATTTCAAAGAGTTGAGAATACCTTGTTTTCATTTCGATTCTATCTCCTTGTCATCATGATTTCTCCATTGCTCATCTCCTCATATTTCGGATATCATTCTAGAATACGACTTTTCAAAACAAAGGTTAATTGAGCAAATTAACATATCACATAATATCTCGATATTATGACTGACCAACAAATAAGCTTAGGTAGGACACACTAGCGAAGGATTTACTCGTCTCTCCCCTCCTAGTTCTATTCCCCGATCTCCGCCAGAGATCATATCCCTAAGCTTTGATACCAAATGTAACGCCCCCAAAATAGGTTCATTCCATCCAACCCATTCTGAGTCGCCAAATACATGGTACAAGAAGCAAACTACAACTTCAATAATACAAATGTCGTGTGAAATACGACAATATATACTGTGAGTTTAAATATAATATTGTCTTCTAGACAATATCCACACGCAAATAAATCCCCATCATAATTATTGATACATTATTTTACAAAAATGGTGAGGACTACTAAACAACTCTTTCTAGAACCTTCATTCCATACCCCTAGACTAGTACTCGCTACATTCTCGCCTCCGAGAAGAAAAATGGAACAACAAGGAAAAGGGTGAGCTCAACTAGCCCAAGAAAAAATACTATGACTAAGATAATATACAACAAATTATCGTTAGTCTCCAACAGGAAAAATCGATAGAATACAATAGACAACAAGTTTCGGATCAATATTCGCAATGGAAATATAATAATTCATAGAAGAGTTACGTAGAGAATGAAATCTACTATAATCTATGAATTTAACGATCCATCATCATCAATATTTTATCCTCAGTAACATCAATCAATATTCATCTCAAATCAAATATTCATCTTTGCACTACAGGCCAAAGATATTCATTAATCGGTCATGTTCATCTCAACACCTGTTCATCTTTGCACTAAGGGCCAAAGATATTCATCATTCGGTCATGTTCATTTAAACACATGTTCATCTTTGCACTACAGGCCAAAGATATTCTTCAGAAATCATTCATCTTTGCACTACAGGCCAAAGATATTCAATAATATCATCATTTAAGACTGAGGATGATGAAAAATATTTTTAAAGAACGAATCCAGTGAAACAAAATGACAAGGATTAAGGATTAAGGATTCGTACTTTGTTTTATCCATGTTCAAAAATACCCCAAAAAAATAATCATAGTGGTGTAAAATTCAAGAATGATCAAAACATGGATACAATCAGAGTTAGTATCCAGAATAGATATTTTGGACGAAAAGAAGAAATTTTATTTTTCGGTGAATAGTGTCGTATACGTGAATAGTGCCGTATACGTGAATAGTAACTCCGACAACAAAAGATAGAAATTCCACAAAACATCTTCACGCTTCATGAATAGTACTCGTGAATAGTAACTCGTGAATAGTAACTCATGAATAGTTACTCGTGAATAGTAACTCATGAATAGTAACTCGTGAATAGTAACTGATGAATAGTAACTCCGACATGAAAAAGTTCCAAATTTGATAAAAACTTCAGATCAACATTTCAGCATAATGATATTGAAGAAATAATATCATTACGAAAAAAAATAATATCCCTTACCTCAAAGAATCAGTACTTCGGAAGGAAAGGTCGGAAGTGATGCTGAATGAAACTTGTTCTGAATAGTAACTCTCAAAGTATCTAAATACTCACAAAATACGCTCAATAATATAGAGAGAGAAAGAGAGAAAACTTTGTTTCGGTGTGATTTTCAATTCTAACTTAGCCCTCTATTTATAGGAAAATGTTAGCCACCAAGGCATTTTGACTTGCTACACCGATGGCTTTACACTCGCTACTAGTGCCACCCACCACATTTGAAATAAAATTTAGCACATTTTTCACCAACCATAAGTGGGGCCCACCAATTCTAGAATTTTCCACCAAAATCAATTATAAACCTAATTTCCTAATCACCACCTCTTAAAATTCATAACAAATTATCGCTCATTTTAACGGTTCAAAATTTGTGAACATATATTCAACTTATATATGTATAACATATCCAAAAATCCCAACGATCCAACTATTCGATTAAAAATTATAACTCACATAATAAAGTCGTAAGAACAATTGATTTGATCTTTTAATACCTCCAATCCGGCAAAATACTTGATAAAATACCTCAACATTAATTCCTTCATTTATAACCACATAAATAAATCCATCATTTATATCCACATCAAATAAATATTTCATTGTCATATAAATCAATAATTAATTATTCATAAATAATATTATAGAATCACAATAATGACAACCGTGCGCCTCCCAGAAAGAGGGGCTTTCCAATAAGGATCTCTCTCATCTTGCGCGCAATTAGGTGACCAAACCTCTCCTTAGACGTAACTTTCTAGACATTGCCAATAATGTTATCTAATAATATTATTCAAATAATATGAATTATTGATCCGATAATGGGAAATATGTGCAAAGGACAATTATCAAACAAAGAATAATATAAAATACCAACGCAAAGAATTAGTGAATCAATAAAATAAAATACTTTGATAAAGAATTATCGTAATAATTATTGAGTAGTGCCTTCTTACGTAAGAATCAATAATTCAAAATATCGTGTAATCTGGTGTCTTCGCAACAACAACGCCAGATTACTTTATTTTACCAACCCGGTATTCCAACAAAGTTAACTTGAACGATTACGTCGTTATTTATAAAAACTTAATTTTGTCGCTTTTCTTCATTCGACGCTTATTCTCATGGGGCCCACAAATAGTCATGCACTGCAGTCGCATTTAATATTCCCCAAGCGTAAAGAATATTCCACGACCAAACGAATATTCCCCGACAATAATGAATACTTTATACCCTCATGCGTATTTTGAAAAAAAAAAAATTCATATATCACCCTTAACTTTAACTTTTATCAATTTAACCATTTACTGAATAGAAAAATTGAATACTTTTATTTCATAAAATTCGGGGTCTTACAGTACATGTGATTTTAATGGCATACTTGACATTTTCCAAACCCTTAGGGTTTAACCCTAAGGTTTACAATATTAATTTCTAAAATTTACAATTAAGGTTTTAATTAGATAAAATTAAATTTCTAAATTACAATTAGGGTTTGTAAAATAGAAATTAAGATAACATAAATATAATTAGGGTTTTTAACTATACATTTGGTTTTTTAAATCTGAGATTAGGGTTTCTAATATCTTATTAGGGTTTATTAATTACAAACCTTATCCGATCAATCATTGATCAACATTACTATACAGTACAAACACGTATTCATTGATACAATTATTTTAATTGCATTTTCTACCGAATCCCTATCCAGAAATTATGGTTAGGGTTTCTAAAGCTGTTAAGCACAAATCTACTCTATTTTATCAGTCAATACACAAATTGACCATACCTCGATACTCGTATCACAGATACACAATACAATATTAACAATCAATGTCAATATTAAATAAATAATAAAAAAAATTTATTTGTGAAATTTGGATTATTCGAAATCTTGGGTTATCACATCATCGGGAAGGGTCTGGTGATATAAGCCGTTGAAAACTACTTCAGCGAAGATCAGAGAATCTGATATTGCAAACTGTTGGTGACAACCCTAGTGTAGCATCGGGAAGGGTCCGGTGATATAAGTCGTTAAAAACTATTTTAGTGAAAATTAGAGAACCTGATATTACAAACCGTTGGTGACAGCCCTAGCGTAGCATCGGGAAGGGTATGATGATATAAGCCATTGAAAATCACTTCAGTGAAGATTAGAGAATCTAATATTGCAAAATGTTGGTGACAGCCCCATCGTAGCATCGGGAAGAGTCTGGTGATAAAAACCGTTGAAAACTACTTCAACGAAGATCAGAGAACTTGATATTGTAAACCATTGGTGACAGCCCCAGCGTAGCATCGGGAAGGGTCCGGTGATATAAGCCATTGAAAAGTACTTTAGCGAAGATCAGAGAATCTGATATTGCAAACTGTTGGTGGCAGCCCCAGCGTAGCATCAGGAAGGGTCCAGTGATATAAGCCATTGAAGAACTACTTCAGCAAAGATCAGAGTATATGATATTGCAAACCGTTGGCATCAACCCAAAGCATCGAGAAAGTTCGGTGATGATCAACCATTGTAAACTACCATTCGAGTAGGCATCGAGAAAGTTCGATGATGATCGACCTTTGTAAACTACCGTTCGAGTAGGCATCGAAAAAGTTCAGAGATGGTCAACATTTGGAAACTATCGTTCGAGTAAGTATTGGGAGGATTCTGTGATAATTGATCATGGAAAGCTCTACCCCCAACAAAAACACTGCCATCAACTGGATAGAAATCTAAACCGTTATTGACAATCCCAGTGTACTATCGGGAAGGATCCTTTGAGGCAAACCAGTGTAAACTATCATTAGGATAAGCATCGGGAATCCCCAATGGGGTTACTCATAAAAAGTGTAATATCCTTAGTGGAGGTAAAACAAGAACGTGTATCTGGAAAAGACAGCGTTGGTAACAACTCCAATGTGAATTTCAGGAAGGTCCGATGTTATTAGCCATGAAAGTCATCCCCAGCAGAGAATAGGGAATGGACATTGATACAACCTGTGGCAGCTAACCCCACAGATGCATATAACATTCATAGCATATCATACCACGCATTTCATTACATTTGCATTTATCATATTTCCAGTGTCTAGCAATCTTTATCCTGTTCATTCCATTGAATTGCATAAACATGATAAAGAATGGCATTTGTAGACACTCAAAAATTCGCATTCCTGTTACTAACGACATAGGAGGCAAACTCGTCTTTTATCTTTTTCGGAGACAACCCTAGAAGTATACATCATCAAACCAGACCCTCAGAGATAGCCCCAGGAAATCATCAAATCAATCTCAAAGATAAACTTGAGGACAAACAAAAGTCAACAATAGTCAAACCCTAGAGATAACCCCGAGGGAAGACAACTGCAGCAACGTAAAGCCCGTAAACCAACCTAGAAGGGCAAAAGGGTAATTTTGCCAACTCAACATCAATACTGATTAAACTACTGTGAATAATGTCATATAGAACCATCACAACAATCCCGAGTGAAAACTGTGCTAACACTACAAAAAATTATGATTTTGAAACAAACAGTTTTCGTTTTTAAATGTGCAAAATTTTGTTGCCAAATGTCATTTGCAACAATTTTTCGGTCGTTGGACATTTCATTGCGCAATGAGCGTTGCTAATTATCTAGCAACGAATTCTTTTTTTGGTTGCAGAAAGTAATGTCGCAACAAAATTTTGTTTTCGTGTAAAATCATAAATCATTTAGCAACGAAATATTTCGTAGCAAATTTATTAAGAAATTGTTACTGAAAAACAATTTTCGTTGCAAAATACGCCTAATTGGCAACGAAAAGAATTTTTTTAATTTCCAGCAAAGATAAAATTCGTTGCATTTGATACACATTTGCCAATGAAGTTTGCCGTTACTGAACAATATAAAAATTGTTACCTTAATTAGTTTTCGTTGCTAATTGTGTACTTTTTGGTAACGATGTTTGTTGCTAAATGTACAAAATAAACCAGTTATATATTAATTTGCAACGAAATTTTACGTTGCCGTTGGTTTTTTTATAGATAATTATGATGAATTAGCAACGATACTATTCGAAGGTGATTGTTTTTAGAGAGCAACAAAAGTTATTGTCAATTAGCAACGACACTATACGTTATCGTTTATTTTTCATGTGCAACGAAATTTGTTATGATTTGCAATGATATAAATATTGTCTTTTCTTTTGTTTATAGCAACAATATAAAATAAAACCATAAACAATATTATTTACATCATTTCAAATCATTCACATTACAACATTATAATTTAATAGTAGGATAATTCATCCCTGAAATATGATGATCATTATTATACCATGCTAAACCAATAACTTTTACGATCATTATTACAATACAATAGTTCAGTTATATGTAAGACATCTGATTACTTGATGCCACTTAAACTTGAACATTATCTTCCATTGTAGGTTTGCTCCCCCCATATCAAAAATTTAACTTTCTTATTTCCAAGGCTGCTCATATAGATAAATTATCTGAAGTGCAACCACAGACAGGTAAATTATTTGAATGCATAGAAACCTATAAGATAAAGGAAATAGATCTATTCTAAAAAATAATAAACATAATCATAGCCTGAATTGCTGATGAAGTGCATTCGACATACCTGGATCACTATTTTATTAAACTTGTGTTCATAGTAGATTATTATGTGGTGGATATTGGTTCAATTTTGATATAAATGAAGGAATTTAGCATGAAACATTTGTTTAAAGTTTGACATATTTTTCTATGGAATCAAATTTATCTTCTCCGATAAAATATTCATTCAAATATATTATTATAATATTACATTATAATAGTATAATTTGATAATATAATAATATAATTTTTAATTATTTAAATGGTAATATTATTATTATAATATATAATTTTTAGCATGTGAATAAAAGTGGAGTGAAGGTTAACATTTTGATTATGAATTCTTTCTTTTCAAAACTTCCGTGCACTTATTTTTTCCTAATTCATCTCCTGCAATTCTTTTGTTTTTCAAATTTAGTGGGCCCTTAACCATTGGAAAATGAGAGGTTAGGTAGAGAAAGAAAGAAAGAAAGTTAGGCAGAGAAGAAAAAAAAAGGTTAGGAAAAGTTAGACAAGTTCATTTGATTTTCTCCCTCAGTTGCACTATAAATATGTTACTCGGATGAACAACTAAGACACATACCATCACAATATCAGAATTTCTTATTCTATAATATTGTGAGTATTTCTCTTGAATATAAGAATACTTTGAGTGTAGCTAATAGTGCAAGATTTTTGCAAGATAATATCCAATATTCCAGTCAAATCTAGTTTCTACTAAGGTAAAGGATATTATTTTATTTCAATAGTCGTAAGAAATATCATTTTCTTTCATACTCCATATTATGTAAGTGATATTATTTTATTTCATATTCCTAAATTTAAACTTATTATGGTAAGTATTGCTTCTATAATTCCTGAAATAATTAGAAATTCCTTAAGGTTTGCGCTTCATCGAATATCATTTCACTGGAATATTGATTTGAACTTTCTTATTAAATTTAAATCTTTTCATATCGGGATACTATTCATACAGTACTATTCACAATAGAATTAAATTTTCTTTTCTGTCCAAATTTTTTTTGATACATGAATATCATTCTTGAATTTTACTCCACAATTAGTTATCATGTTGATAATTTGGACATTTTGAACTCTGGATAAATTGAATTATAAGTCTTTAATATTTATCCTTGATCTCACTTAATTGATTATTTATATCATTGTCATCATCCTCATGCTTATATTGTGGTAAAAGTATCTTTGGCCCGTAGTGCAAAGATGAACTATTGATTGGTATGATTATGACTAGGAATTATGTATTGGTACAATAATAACCTTTAATGTTACAGATAAAGGTTTGTGGTGAAAATCCTCTTTGGCCCGTAGTTCATAGATGGACAGATGTATGACATAATCATGACCACTAGTGATGCAAACGATTATCTTTGGCCTGTAGTGCATAGATAATTGGTTGATTGAAAATAATTATAGATTGGTGTTACAGGGAAAAAATATTGATGATAAACTTTTAAATCATAAAGGATAGTAGACATCACGCTCTACTTGACTCTTCTAATGGATTGTTGTTTCCGCTGCAGTTGTTGATCTAACACTTGTTGTCTATAGTATTCTATTATATTTTTCCCTGTTGAAGACTAAGGATAATTAGTTCTACATTATCTTTGTGACACCCCCAAATCTGGGTACTTCATTCCCACATAATTTGGTGTTCACTATCCAACATTCCATTCTAACTACCCAAATTCAATTAAATTTTAAACAATAAATCTTCCCATTAAAGGGTTACATAATTAAATCCAATAAAATCCCATGTTATCTAACCTTAAAAACATTCATCAAATGCGGAAAAGTAAATAATTACATCACATAATTAAACCAAGTCTGAAAATATAAATGTCAATAGATTTACAAGTCTTCAACACTTGTTCATCTTTTCTTTCCCTTTACTAGTGTTTGGCTCATCAACCTTCTCAACTTTAGCTTCAATGGTTATATATATGCAAGGGTGAGCAAAACAAATGCTCACTTGAAAGAATACAATGACTGGAAATGAATAAACTCATTTGAATTGAATAACATATCTGAACATCGATAATCAATAACTAATACTAGAAATTGTCTGAGGGTCACAAGACCAAGAACTATGTCCAAGTTTATAAGTATTTCTTTCAACTTAAAGCTAAACAGTCATTAGACTGTAGGGACTCCCCGTACGTAAGGTGATCAGCCCTTCGTACCATGTATTGTGCACAAACATCTAAACACTTTTGCGTAAATAATCCCCTATAATAGGGTTGTTCATCTCAATTTTAATATATGAGTCCGCACCAAAGTAAGTTTGGTTTGGATAAGTTTTAAGGGTAATTTAGAGTTCAACGAACATCAACTAAGGATTAGTTGAATCAAAGTTTAATGACAAAGCAAAAGTTCGATATCAACGTAATACAAGGTAGTTATGAACCATAAATGAATAATATGATGCATCAAAGTCATGCTTTAAGAATAAATTTCAAAGCATTAAAATATATAATGAACCTAGCTTGAACAACAATTGTGATGCCCCCAAAATAGGTATACATCACCCATCTTGGGTCGCCAGATACATGGTATATAATACAACTAGAAACTTAATTATACAACTGTCGTGTAAAATACGACAAAACATAGCTGAGAGTTTAAACAAGAATATTGTCTTCTAGATAATATACAAACTCAATGGAGTCCTCATTATAATTATTATCACACTATTTTATAAAAATAGTGAGGACTACTATAGCTATCATTTCAGATCATCACTCCATTCCCCGACTAGTCCCAGCTATATTCTCATTTCTTGAAGAGAATAATGAAAGAAAAGGGTGAGCTCAACTAGCCCAATAAGAAATATTATGACTAAGATAATGCAAAATAAATTATCCTTAGACTTCAACAGTATAACAACTGATAGAATATAATAGACAACAAGTTTTAGATCAATAACTACAGTGGAACAAGCAATCCATTAGAAGAGTCAAGTAGAGCAAGATATCTACTATCTTCTATGATTTAAAAAGTTTATCATCAATTTTATCGCTGAGACTCAGCTTAATAAATAATCTACATCATCGAATCATCCTTGCACTACGGCTAAGGATATTCATTAGTATCACGACCACGAATTATCCATGCACTATGGGCCAAGGATATTCGTATTTTCACCAATGGTCATGATTATAATGAATAATCCTTGATCATAATCATACCAACAACTTTCCACCAATGCACTACTGGTAAATGAGGACTTTTACCACATCATTTGTAACATTACAGGTCATGATTATACCGAATGATCCCTAATCATAATCATACTAATCAACAGTTCATCTATGCACGTAAGTCAAAGATGACTTTTATCACAATATAAGAATGAGAATGATGACAATGATATAAAAATTCAATTAAATGAAAGCAAGGATAAATTTTAAAGGATTATAATTTAATTTATGCAGAATTTAATAATATATCCAAATTGTCAACATGATACTGCTTAATTGTGGAGTAAAATTCAAGAATAATATTATACCAAAAATGATTTGGACCAAAAAGAAATTAAGTTTTTGTCATGAGTAGTACCCCGGGTGAATAGTACCTGAGTGAATAGTACATCGTGAATAGTACTTCATGAATAGTACTTCGGGAATAGTACTCTATAAATAGTAACTCGTGAATAGTACTTTGTGAATAGTACCTTTGAATAATATTTTATGAATAGTACCATATTTATGAATAGTGCCAACGAATAGTACTTTGTGAATAGTATCGTATTATGAATAGTACTGTATGCATGAATAGTGTCGTACGTATGAATAGTGTCGTATAAATGAATAGTACCCATTAATAGTACTCCAGCATGAAAAGCTTAAAATTTAACAAGAATGTTCAGAAAATATCCTTGTGAAACGATACTAGATGAAGCACAAATTTCAAGGATATTCTACTAATTTCACGGAGTATAGAAGCAATACTTCAACAAAATGAGTGTAGAATCAGGGATGCGAAACAAAATAATATTACTCACATACTACAGAGTATGGAAGAAAATATTATTTCTTACGAATACTGAAAAAAAATAATATCCCTTACGAATAAGAAATAAATAACATCCCTTACCTTAGTAGAAGATTAGATACTGGAATAGTGAAGTAGCAGAATACTCTTCTTCTTTCTCTCTATAGCTTCTCTATCTATAATTACTCTTGTGAGTCTTAGTGAATTGGTGAGAATGAAAGAAGAATGAGCTTCTATTTATAGGAAAAAGGACTGAATAGTAACTAATTCATGAACGGCCCAGATTAATTTACTTTTAAACGGATGGTCCATATTGATTTATTATTAAAACTTAAAGCAACGATCCATACTGATTTACTTCAAACCAGCGATCCATATTGATTTACTATTATAACTTTCCACCAGCGGTCCATATTGATTTACTATTATATCTTCAACCAACTATCCATATTGATTTACTTTTATAAATTCAACCAATGGTCTGAAAAATTAGCACATCTCCTCATTGAATAATAAGCCAACTTATAACAAACACCTCATAACAAACCCCTCTATTTATATCAAAAATTGAATAAATATTTACCATAAATCACTTATCTTTAATCAACACATTTTTAATCTATTAACAATTATTCTTCATTAATATTATAACTCAGAATATTTAACAACCAGATCATTCCCAAGAAAGAAGGGGCTTTTCGATAAGGATTTCTCCTTATTGGCACTCAATTAGGTGATCAAACTCCTTTACCTCGATAGAACTTTCTAGACATCGTCAATAATGCAAATAATAATATGAATAACTTTTTCATTTCAATTATTGATTTAATAATATAAAATATTATGCAAATGATACTGTAACAATAACTGAATCAAATAACATGATATACTATGCAACAATTACTGTAGCAATAATTGAGTATAACTGAGCGACTTCTCACGTAAGCATCAATAATCAATACCGTGTGCTACTATGCAACCACGCGTATTATTGTTCTTTTACCACTGGGTATTTCAACAGTTTAACGGTAAAACTTTTGCCGTTATTTTATAAAAAGATAATTATGTCATTTTCTAACTCCGACAATACTTCCATTGTGGGGTCCACCAATGATTGTGTCGTCGTACAAATATTCTTCGACAAAAGAATATTCCCCGATCAAACGAATATTTCCGGACACAACGAACAACTTGCTTATTTTGTAAAATTTTTAAATATCATCCTTAACTTTAAAATGTTATCAATTTAACTATTTACCAAAATAGAAAAATTAAATAATTTTATTTCATAATATTCGAGGTTTTACAATCTCCCCTCCTTATGAAATTTTGCCCTCGAAATTTATGTACGTACCTGGTATGCCGAAGAGATGAGGATACCTCGTCAGATTTTAACTCTTGAGGTATAACCTTTAAGCGTAGAATATATTCCTTCTTATCCAACATTTTAATAGGTATCTCCTCATATGTTAAATCTTCTGCTATCTCGACTAGTTCTAATTCAATAACGTGGTTCGGGTCGTCAATATATTTACATAACATCGATACGTGAAAAACGTTATGAACACGCAACATACTTGGCAGTAAAACATGTCTATAGGCCACAGTTCCTACTCGATCGAGGATTTCAAATATACCAATAAAATTGAGGGTTGAGATTTGCTCTTTTTGTCGATTCTTGCTTCTAGAATAACATCTTCTTGCACATTCTTCTTCACATTCATCATCTCTAAGTACGTAGCTTGAGCGGCTTTAACTTTATCGATTAAAATCAATTCTAATCGTATATTAGCTATCTTCACGTAGGTTCTTAGAGTATTTAACTTTACCTCCATCTTTTGTAAGTTGTACGAAATGGGTCTTTGTGTTAACAATGTCACACTCGTAACCATATACGATCTTTTACTCAACTCGTCAGCTACCACGTTCGCTCTTTCATGATGATATTGAATGGTATGGTCGTAATCTTCAATAGCTTGAGCCAACGTTTTCAGCGCATGTTACGTTCTTTCTAGGTGAAGAAATATTTGAGGGTTTTTAGAAATGGGTTTTGTACTAGGGTCAATACAAAATTCGATTTCACGCTCTGGGGTAGGCCAGGAAGTCTTCAAGGAATACGCCAGGAAATTATTAACAATAAAAATATCATTCAAAACTGTGACTCTCATCCAAGACTTAGATAGCACCTCACATTGATGCCTAATAACTTGCCACTGTTTTCACTGCGTCCCCTACGAAAAGTTTAGCTTCAGTGCATCCCACACAAGGAAGTCACCAGCGAAAGGCTTGGGGCTCTTTACTTATGGCTTGATATGACAGTTATTGACTTTAGTGGTTTGGTTACTTGAATTCGCATAACAGGTTGGTTAGGAATATAAAAACTAAAAACCTTACAAAAACAATCAATTTTAGCATGATGAATAGTGTGACACCCCCAAAATAGGTATACATCACCCATCTTGAGTCGCCAAATACATGGTACAAAAATCAAATACAACTTAATTATACAACAGTCGTGTAAAATACGACAAAACATATGCTGTGAGTTTTAATACAAATATTGTCATCTAGACAATATCCACACTCAATTGAGTCCTCATTACATTTATTATCACACTATTTAACAGAATAGTGAGGACTACTAATGCTATTATCTGGACCGTCACTCCGTTCCCCGACTAGTCCCTACTACGTTTTCATTTCCTGAAGAGAACAATGAAAGCAAAAAGGGTGAGCTCAACTAGCCCAGTAAGAAATATTATGACTAAGATAATTCAAAATAAATTATCGTTAGCCTTCAATAGTGTTAAACTGATACAATATAACAAACATCAAGTTTAACTGCAGCGGAACAAGCAATCCATTAAAAGAGTCAAGTAGAGAATAAAATCTACTATTTTTTATGATTTAAAAGGTTTTAATCACTTTTATCGCTGGGACTCAGCTTAATAATTCATCCACATCATCCCTGCATTACGACCAAGGATATTCATTAGTATCACAACCACAAATTATCCATGCTCTACGAGCCAAGGATATTCGTGTATTCATCAATGGTCATGATCATGCCAACAATTGTCCATCAATGCAGTACGGGCCAATGAGGACTTTTACCACATCATTTGTAACATTACGATCATGATTATACCGATTAATCCCTGGTCATAATCATACCAAGTCCATCTATGCACTACAGGCCACATATGACTTTCAACATATTATAAACATGAGGATGATGACAATGATATAAGAATTTAATAAAACAAGTTCAAGAATTAATTTATCCAGGAACTAATAATGTTCAAATTGTCAACATGATACTTCTTTGTAGAGTAAAATTAAAGAATGCTCCGAAGAATATTTCCATGAAAAGATACTGGATGAAGCGCAAATATCAAGGATATTCCACTAATTTCATGGAGTATAGAACTCAAAACTTTAACCAACTAGTATTATAAAGAATGGAATAACAAAAGAAATCACCATGCATGCGATAGACAGGTTATTCCAACATAATAATAAATAATGAACCGGTCGTCATGCGTAAATGCACGTATATATATTCCAATGTAATAATAAATAACGGAACCAGTCGGTGCAAAATTACAAGACCTACAGGATGTTCCAACAGAATAACAAATAACGGAACCAAGTCATGCGTAAACGCACAGACAGGATGTTCCAACAGAATAATAAAGAATAGAATAAAAGAAGAATTTCATCATGTATGCGGTACTTCACATAGATAGGTTATTCTAACATAATGATAAAGAATGGAATAACAGAAGAATTTCACCAAGTATAGGGTAGACCGCGTATACAGGTTATTCAAACAGAAAAAAAAATTGAATAACAGAAGTTCTCTTCATGAATACGAAAGAAATAATACCCCTTATGAGTACAACAAATAATATCCCTTACCGTAAGAGAAAAGTATTCCGACTGGTAGGGCGATGATATTCTTGAAGAAAACTTGCACTACGCTCAAAACTTCTTAAAACTCTAAAGAAATACGCTCAAAATTATAGAAGAGAATTTCTCTGAATTTCTGGTGTGTTTTTCAATTCTAACTAAGCATACTATTTATAGGAGAATGGAAGGGGTACTTTTTGAATCACGGGTGAACAATACTTTTTTTTTTCTCACGGAAGAAGCTACTGAAGGTTTACGGACGACATTGATTGAATTTGCAATGTCTGATGCCCTTAAACAAAAGCAAGTTATATATATATATATATATATATATAATACGTATATATATGTATATAATCAAATAAAACTGAGATAACTTTTACCGATAGTTTTGAAAAGTGGGTAAATAGGGGTCCATAAATACAACAAATACTTCATAAAAATCTCCTCAATATTTTTAACAACATTTATCATTATAATTATAATTCTCAAAATTAATCGACTAGGTCGTTCCCAGGAAAGAGGGGGATTTCCAATAAGGATTTCTTCCTATTGGCACGCAATTAGGTGACCAAACCTCTCCTTGGCAGAACTTCTAGAAATCGTTAATATTGCAAATAATAATATTAATAACTTCGTCATCTCAATTATTGATTTAATAATATATAAAATATCGACAATAATTGAATCAATTAACGTCAGATACTATGCAACAATTACTGAAGCAATAATTGAACAAAACTGAGTGACTTCTCACGTAAGCATCACTAATCAATACCGTGTGCTACTATGCAACCACGCATATTCCTGTACTTTTAACACCAGGTGTTTCAACAGTTAACGATAAAACTTCCGCCATTATTTACATAAAATATTTTTGTCATTTTCTCAATCCGACAATAATTCCGTTGTGGGGTCCACCAATGATTGTGCCGTAGCACGAATATTCCCTGTTAAAACGAATATTCCCCGACCAATCGAATATTATATAACAACTTGCGTACTTTGCAAAATTTATAACTATTACCCACAACTATAACATTATATCAAATTCATTACATAATATTCAAAAAATGATAATTATAGAAAATTCATCTTTATTCATAAAAGTTGGGGTCTTACAATATGCCCTTCTTATAAAATTTTGCCCTCAAAATTAAGGTACGTACCTGGTATGTCGAAGAGGTAAGGATACCTTGATTTTGTTTCAGATTCTAACTCCCAGGTCATTTCCTCAACATCGTTGGTTCTCCATAAAACTTTGACTTGAGGTATAACCTTGGAGCGTATAATATGTTCCTTCTTATCCAAGATTTGAACAGGAACCTCTTCATACGTTAAATCTTCTGCTATTTCGTCCGGTTCTAACTCAATAATGTGGTTCGGGTCTTTCACATATTTACGTAACATGGATATGTGAAAATTGTTATGAACATGAGACATACTTGGCGGTAAAGCGAATCTATAAGCCACAGTTCCTACTTGATCGAGGATTAAAATTGGGCCAATGAATCGAGGATTGAGCTTTCCTCTCTTTCCAAATCTCGTAACTCCTTTCCATGAAGCAACATGTAACAACACATGATCTGCAATATCGAATTTCACGTCTTTTCGATGAAGATCAGCATAACTCTTTTGTCGATCTTGAGAGGTTTTTATACGTTGCCAGATCATTTGAATCATTTCCATAGTCATACGTACCAACTCTGGTCCCAACAACGTTGCTTCACCCACCTCATCCCAGCATACTGGAGAACGACACTTTCTTCCATACAATGCTTCGAATGGAGCCATGCCAATACTTGCTTGATAACTATTGTTGTATGAAAACTCTACCAATAATAATAACTTGTCCCAACTTCCCTTGAAGTCAAGGACACAGAGTCTTAATAAATCTTCAAGAGTTTGAATAGTCCTTTCTGATTGTCCGTCCGTTTGTGGATGATATGCCGAACTAAATCGTAAATCCGTGCCCATAGCTTTTTGCAAACTAACCCAAAATCGTGAAGTGAATCTTGGGTCTCGATCAAAAACTATGGACACTGGCATACCATGCAGTCTTATAATCTCGTTTATGTACATACTAGCAAGACGTTCAAGTGTATAAGTTTCTCGTATTGGTAAGAAATGAGATGACTTGGTCAATCTATCAACAATGACCCAAATTGCATCTATGCCTTAAGAAACCTTGGGAAGACCAGTAACGAAATCCATGGTAATGTGCTCCCACTTCGATTCTGGAATTTTAATTGGTTGCAATGGACCTTTTGGTACTTAATGCTCTGCCTTGACTCGTTGACAAGTTAAACACCTTAAGATAAATAGCGTTATCTCTCTCTTCATATTGCCCCACCAAAATGTATGTCGAAGATCATGATACATTTTGGTACTCCCAGGAAGGATTACAAATGGTGTGTTGTGCGCCTCCATCATGATTTTATACTTTAACTCAGGATCGTTAGGAACACAAAGTCTGGAGTTGACTCGAAGTATTCCTTCTTCATCGATTCTTGCTTTCGGCATAGCACCTTCTTGTACTTTCTTCCTCATATGCATCAGCTCCAGGTCTATTGCTTGAGCAGCTTTAACTTTATCGATTAAAGTCGGTTCTACTCGTATATTCGCCATCATCAAATGGGTCCCTGGAGTCTTTATCTCTATCTCCATCCTTTACAAGTCATACAAAATGGGCCATTGCGATGACAATATTGCACTCGTACCCGCATATGATCTTCTACTCAATGCATTAGCTACCACGTTTGCTTTACCAGGATGGTATTGGATGGTATGATCATAATCTTTCAATAGTTCAAGCCAACGTTGTTGTTGCATGTTGAGTTCCTTTTGAGTGAAGAAATATTTGAGGCTTTTATGGTCCGTAAAGATCTCCACTTTCTCCCTATACAAGTAATGCCTCCAAATTTTAAGTGCGAAAACAACAGCTGCTAACTCTAGATCATGAGTAGGATAATTCCTCTCATATTCTTTGAGTTGTGGAGATGCATAGGCTATGACTTTCCCATGTTGCATGAGAACACATCCTAACCCTTTGCCCAAAGCATCACTGTAGATTAAAATCCCACCGAGCCAAATAGTATTGTCAAAATAGGTGCTGAAATGAGTCTCCTCTTGAGTTCTTGAAAACTCTTCTCACATTCCTCATTCCAACTGAATTTTGTATCTTTCCGAGTCAGCTGAGTTAATGGAGTAGCGATTCGAGAAAACCTTTCTATGAATCTCCGATAATAACCAGCTAAGCCGAGAAAGCTACATACTTCGGTCATTGATTTAGGTTGCTCCTAGCTTTGAATAACTTTAATCTTTGCTGGGTCAACAGATATTCCATGACTTGATACCACGTGCCCAAAGAATGCTACTTCCTCAAGCTAGAACTCGCATTTCTTCAACTTGGCATAAAGCCTATATTCACGAAGCTTTTGAAGTATCGGCCTCAAGTGTTGCTCATGATCTTCACGGCTTTTTGAATAAATAAGGATGTCATTAATAAAGACAACCACAAAGTGATCCAAATATTCCTTGAATACTCGGTTCATCATATCCATGAAGGCAGCAGGAGCATTAGTCAATCCAAAAGACATGATTAGGAATTTATAATGCCCATACCGAGTTCTGAAAGTTGTCTTTGGAATGTCATCGGTTCTAATCTTCAATTGGTGATATCCGCAACGAAGATCAATCTTTGAAAAGAATTTGGCGCCTTGCAATTGGTCAAACTGGTCATCAATATGTGGCAATGGGTACCTATTTTTGATGGTGACATGATTCAACTCCCGATAATCAATACAAAGTCGCATACTCCCGTCTTTCTTTTTCACGAATAGAACAGGAGCACCACAAGGAGACGTACTAGGACAAATGAACCGATATCTAACAATTCCTGCAGTTGGGTCTTTAACTCCTGAAGTTCAATAGGAGCCATTAGATATGGGTCTTTGGAAATAGGTTTTGTACCAGGTTCAAGGTCGATACAAAATTCAATTTCACGCCCGAGGGTAGGCCGTGAAGTTCTTGAGTGGAATACGTCGAGAAATTCATTAACAATAGAAATATCATTCAAAACTGACGTATTTTTGTTTAGATCCGTGACATGAGCTAAGAAAGCTTGACATCCGTTTTCAATAAACGAATAGCTTTATGGCTTGAGATGACAGTGATTGATTTTAATAGTTTGGTTGCTTGAATTCGCATATTAGGTTGGTTAGGAATATAAAAGCTAACAACCTTACGAAAACAATCAATTTCTGCATGATGAGTAGTTAACTAATCAATCCCTAGAATTACGTCAAATGCAAGTATTTTCAATGAAATAAGATCGACAGGTAATGTGAGGGTACCGATTTGAACCAAACAAGACTTATATAAACAGTCGATGTAATGAAGGTTTCTCCCAACGGAGTTTCAACAGATATGTCAAAGTATAATTTCTCTGGAGTCAAATTTAAACGTTGTGCGCAAGTAGGAGAAATAAAAGAATGGGTAGAACCAGTATCAAATAAGGTATAAACTCCGCAAGAGTTTATGATAAGCTTACCCATGACGACCTCGTTCGGGTTCCTTGCTTTCTGGGAGGTCACGACAAACGCTCTCCCTTGAACTACTAGTTTTGTCTTGTCTAGGATGGCCTTTGATGCCTCCATCCCAGCTGGACTTGTCTTCGGTGCACGACAAAATCAAGCCAGGTGACCTTCTCTTCCACAATTGTAACATGCTTTGGATGGCGTCGCGCAGTTTGGACTGATGTGTCCCTCTCCTCCACATTTAAAGCATATGATAGGTGGTCATTCTCCTTCCTTAACGACATGTGCTGATGCTGATGTCTTTCCATCATTGTTGAATCTCCTCTTCTTAAAATGTCCATTCTTATTATTTTGGCCATGATTACCCCCGAATTGGTTACCATTTCTAGCATGTTGATTCCCTCCACGCTTGTTGTCACCGCTCAATGGATCAAGTATCACTAGTATTATCATTTTGCCGTACCGCTCTCTTTTGGTCAATGACTCATTATCGCGCTCCAATAACTAAGCCCTATTAACAACATCTCGAATACAAACACACGCTTTATGAGAGATAAGATATTGACGTATCTCTGTTTCAAACCTCTTAGAAACATTCGCGTCATTCTCTCGTCATTATCAACCAAATGGGACGCAAACCGACAACTCGACAAACTTTGCTTCGTCATCGCGACACGGTGGCCATGTTGTTTTGCTCCACTGATGAACTCTACCTCTTTCATGTGACGAATACTTTCGGGAAAGTACTTGTCGTTGAACAGTTCTTGGAACTTCTCCCAAGACATCTTCAGTGCGGCAGGTTGAGTACGCTTTATAGATTCCCACCAGTAATCTGCCTCTACCCACAACATAAAGGTGGAAAAGGGAATCTTTTGCTCCTCGGAGCATCCCAAGACATCAAATATCTTGTTGATCTGCTTTATCCACGTTTCTACCTTAAGTGGTTTTAGCTCTTCAAAAACTCGTGGTCCCAGCCTCGAATCGCTTAGCAGTGACCGTCCGAGAGTTACCAAGTTTTCCACCGCATTTTGGACAGAGCCTCTCTCCTCGATGTTGTATGAATTGCATAAAGCCTCCGAAAATTCCATCGCTCATCATCCGTCCGTGTTGTTGTTTCACGAGGATTGTCGCCTTCTTGATGCACATTATCCTGATTATTGATATGTAGAGACTCAACGGTCTCCTGTGCTCCATTGATGTTCTCAACATTCTCGGATGTCATTTTCAAATACTGACACAAAACAAGGGTTAATTAACATATCACATATTATCCCTATACTCTGACCGACCAATTAAATACCAAATAAACTTAGGTAGGTCATACTAGCAAAGGAATTCCCCGTCTCTCCCCTCCTAGTTCCTGTCTCACATCTTAGCCAGGGATCATATCCCTAAGCTTTGATACCAACTGTGACGCCCCCAAAATAGGTATACATCACCCATCTTGAGTCGCCAAATACATGGTACATAATTCAAATACAACTTAATTATACAACAGTCGTGTACAATACGACAAAACATATGCTGTGAGTTTTAATACAAATATTATCATCTAGACAATATCCACACTCAATTGAGTCCTCATTACATTTATTATCACACTATTTAATAGAATAGTGAGGACTACTAATGCTATTATCTGGACCGTCACTCCGTTCCCCGACTAGTCCCTGCTACGTTCTCATTTCCTGAAGAGAACAATGAAAGCAAAAAGGGTGAGCTCAACTAGCCTAGTAAGAAATATTATGACTAAGATAATTCAGAATAAATTATCGTTAGCCTTCAATAGTGTTAAACTGATACAATATAACAAACATCAAGTTTAACTGCAGCGGAACAAGCAATCCATTAAAAGAGTCAAGTAGAGAATAAAATCTACTATCTTTTATGATTTAAAAGATTTTCATCACTTTTATCGTTGGGACTTAGCTTAATAATTAATCCACATCATCCCTGCACTACGGCCAATGATATTCATTAGTATCACAACCACAAATTATCCATGCTCTATGAGCCAAGGATATTCGTGTATTCATCAATGGTCATGATCATGCCAACAACTGTCCATCAATGCACTACGGGCCAATGAGGACTTTTACCACATCATTTGTAACATTACGATCATGATTATACCGATTAATCCCTGGTCATAATCATACCAAGTCCATCTATGCACTATAGGCCACAAATGACTTTCAACATAATATAAACACGAGGATGATGACAATGATATAAGAATTCAATAAAACAAGTTCAAGAATTAATTTATCCAGGAACTAATAATGTCCAAATTGTCAACATGATAATTCTTTGTAGAGTAAAATTCAAGAATGCTCAGAAGAATATTTCCATGAAAAGATACTGGATGAAACGAAAATATCAAGGATATTCCACTAATTTCATGGAGTATAGAAGTCAAAACTTTAACCAACTGAGTATTATAAAGAATGGAATAACAAAAGAAATCACCATGCATGCGATAGACCGCATAGACAGGTTATTCAAACACAATAATAAATAACGGAACCAGGTTATGCGTAAACGCACAAATAGGATATTCCAACAGAATAATAAATAACGGAACCAAAGCCAAAGTAAATTACAATGCATGCACAAGATGTTCTAATGTAATAATAAATAACGGAATTCGTGTCATGCGAACGCACGTATATGATATTCCAAATGTAATAATAAAGAATAGAATAATGTAAGAATTTCACCATGTATGCGGTATTGGATAGATAAAGTTTATTCCAACATAATGATAAAGAATGGAATAATGTAAGAATTTCACCAAGTATAGGGTAGATCACAGATATCAAAGTTATTCCAATGTAATAAAAAATTGGAATAACAGAAGTTCTTTCATGAATACGAAAAAAATAATACCCCTTACGAGTACAACAAATAATATCCCTTACCGTAAAAGAAAAGTATTCCGACTGGTAGGGCGAGGATATTCTTGATGAAAACTTGCACTACGCTCAAAACTTCGTAAAACTCTAAAGAAATACGCTTAAGATTATAGAAGAGAATTTCTCTGAATTTCTGGTGTGTTTTTCAATTCTAACTAAGCATCCTATTTATAGGAGAATGGAAGGGGTACTGTTTGAATCACGGGTGAACAATACTTTTTTTTTCCTCACGGAAGAAGCTATTGAGGTTCACGGACGACATTGATTGAATTTGCAACGTCTGATGCCCTTTAACAAAAGCAAGTTATATATATATATATATATATATATATATATATATATATATATATATATACCACTCACATGTTGTCATAATCACACACACACACAACTTACAAACTTTTAACACCCACCCGACAAAACCTTTCCCCCTTCCCCCATATAAGACTTTTATTATATATATATATATATGTATATAATCAAACAAAACTGAGATAACTTTTACCGATAGTTTTGAAAAATGGGTAAATAGGGGTCCATAAATACAACAAATACTTCATAAAAATATCCTCAATAATTTTAACAACATTTATCATTATTATTATAATTCTCAATATTAATCGACCAGGTCGTTCCTAGGAAAGAGGGGGCTTTCCAATAAGGATTTCTCCTCATTGACGCCGTGAATTAAGTGACCAAACCTCTCCTCGCGTAACTTCTAGACATCGTTAATATTGCAAATAATAATATTAATAACTTCGTCATATCAATTATTGATTTAATAATATATAAAATATCGACAATAATTGAATCAATTAATGTGAGATACTATGCAACAATTACTGAAGTAATAATTGAACAAAACTGAGTGACTTCTCACGTAAGCATGAATAATCAATACCGTGTGCTACTATGCAACCACGCGTAATACTGTACTTTTAACACCGGGTGTTTCAACAGTTAACGATAAAACTTCCGCCATTATTTTCATAAAATATTTTTGTCGTTTTCTCAATCCGACAATAATTCCGTTGTGGTGTCCACTAATGATTGTGCCAATCGTCATAAAATATTCCCCGTTAAAACGAATATTCCCACCAATCGAATATTATATAACAACTTATAGCGTTTCTTTGCAAAATGTATAACTATTACCCACAACTATAATATTATATCAAATTCATTCCATAATATTCAAAAAATGATAATTATAGAAAATTCATCTTTATTCATAGAAGTTGGGGTCTTACAACTAGTTAACTAGTCAATTCCTAAAATCACATCGAAGGCAAGTATTTTTAAAGAGATGAGATCGACAGGTAACGTGAGGGTGCCGATTTGAATCAAATAAGATTTATAAATAGTGGATGTAACGAAGGTTTCTCCTAACGGAGTTTCAATCAATAAATCAAATTCTAACTTCTCTGGGATCAAATTTAAACGTTGAGCGCAAGGAGGACAAATAAAAGAGTGAGTAGAACCAGTATCTAAAAAGGTAAAGACTTCGCAAGAGTTTATGATTAACTTACCCGTGATAAATTTGTTCAGGTTCCTCGACAAACGCTCTCACTTAAACTACAAGCTTTGACTTATCTAGGACAACCTTTGGTGTCATCATTGACGTTGGACTTGACTTTGCTGCATCCCTTTGTTCCACGACCGCCTGCCGTTCTTCACCCTGCTCTTCTAACTCACGAATGCGATCTTGCAGTTCTATATTTCGATCATAAAATTCTCCTCAATTCATTACTTAAAACTCTATATGAGTTCATCTCTTGATTTTCAGATGCCATTCTTAAATACTGCCACAAAAAAAGGGTTAATTAAAGAAATTGACATGCCACATATTATCCCTATACTCTGACTGACCAATTAAATAACAACTAAACTTAGGTAGGTCATACTAGCAAAGGAATTACCCGTCTCTCCCCTCCTAGGTCTAGTCTCACATCTCAGCCACGGATCATATCCCTAAGCTTTGATACCAACTATGACGCCCCCAAAATAGGTATACATCACCCATCTTGGGTCGCCAGATACATGGTACATAATACAACTACAAACTTAATTATACAATCGTCGTGTAAAATACAACAAAACATAGCTGAGTGTTTAAATAAGAATATTGTCTTCTAGAAAATATCTACACTCAACTGAGTCCTCATTACAATTATTATCACACTATTTTATAAAAATAGTGAGGACTAATATAGCCACCATTTCGGATCATCACTCCATTCCCCAACTAGTCCCAACTATATTCTCATTTCCTGAAGAGAATAATGAATGAAAAGGGTGAGCTCAACTAGCCCAGTAAGAAATATTATGACTAAGATAATGCCGAATAAATTATCCTTAGCCTTCAATAGTATAACAACTAATAGAATATAATAGACAACAAGTTTTAGATTAACAACTACAGTGGAACAAGCAATCCATTAGAAGAGTCAAGTAGAGCATGATATCTACTATCTTCTATGATTTAAAAAGTTTATCATCAATTTTATCGCTGAGACTCAGCTTAATAAATAATCTACACCATCGAATCATCCTTGCACTACGGCTAAGGATAGTCATTAGTATCATGACCATGAATTATCCATGCACTACGGGCCAAGGATATTCGTGTTTTCACCAATGGTCATGATTATACCGAATAATCCTTGATCATAATCATACCAACAACTGTCCATCAATGGACTACGGGTCAATGAGGAATTTTACCACATCATTTGTAACATTACGGGTCATGATTATACCGAATGATCCTTGGACATAATTATACCAATCAATAGTCCATCTATGCACGTAAGCCAAAGATGACTTTTATCACAATATAAGCATAAGGATGATGACAATGATATAAGAATTTAATTAAATGAAAGCAAGGATAAATTTTAAAGATTTATAATTTAATTTATCTAGAATTCAATAATATCCAAATTGTCAACATGATACTGCTTTGTGGAGTAAAATTCAAGAATAATATTATACCAAAAATGATTTGGACCGAAAAGAAATTAATTTCTGTCATGAATAGTACCTCGGGTGAATAGTACCTAAGTGAATAGTATCTCGTGAATAGTACTTCATGAATAGCACTTCAGGAATAGTACTCTGTAAATAGTAATTATGAATAGTACTTTATGAATAGTACTCGTGAATAGTACTTGTGAATAGTACTTTGTGAATAGTACTGTAATTATGAATAGTGCCCACGAATAGTACTTTGTGAATAGTACCATATTATGAATAGTACCGTACGCATGAATAGTGTTGTACCTATGAATAGTGTCGTATAAATGAATAGTACCCATTAATAGTACTCCGGCATGAAAAGCTTAAAATTTAACAAGAATGTTTAGAAAATATCCTTGTGAAACGATACTAGATGAAGCGCAAATTTCAAGGATATTCTACTAATTTCACGGAGTATAGAAGCAATACTTCAACAAAATGAGTGTAGAATCAGGGATACGAAACGAAATAATATTACTCACATACTACTGAGTATGGAAGAAAATATTATTTCTTACGAATACTGAACAAAAATAATATCCCTTACGAATAAGAAATAAATAACATCCCTTACCTTAGTAGAAGACTGAATACTAGAATAGTGAAGTAACATAATACTCTTCTTCTTTCTCTCTATAGCTTCTCTCTTTATAATTACTCTTGTGAGTCTTAGTGAATTGGTGAGAATGAAAGAAGAATGAGCTTCTATTTATAGGAAAAGGACTGAATAGTAACTAATTCATGAACGGCCCAGATTAATTTACTTTTAAACGGACGGTCCATCTTGATTTACTATTAAAACTTAAAGCAACAATCCATACTGATTTACTTTAAACTAGCGATCCATATTGATTTACTATTATAACTTTCCACTAGCGGTCCACATTGATTTACTATTATATCTTCAACCAATGATCCATATTGATTTACTATTATAACTTCAACCAACGATCTGAAAAATTAGCATATCTCCTCACGGAATATTAAGCCAACTTATAACAAACACCTCATAACAAACCCCTCTATTTATATCAAAAATTGAATAAATATTTACCTCAAATCACTTATCTTTAATCAACACAATTTTAATCTATTAACAATTATTCTTCATTAATATTATAACTCACAATATTTAACAACCAGATCATTCCCAGGAAAGAGGGGGCTTTTTGATAAGGATTTCTCCCTATTGGCTCGCAATTAGGTGACCAAACCCCTTTCCTCGATAGAACTTTCTAGACATCGTAAATAATGCAAATAATAATATGAATAACTTTGTCGTCTCAATTATTGATTTAATAATATAAAATATTATGCAAATGATACTGTGACAATAACTGAATCAAATAACATGAGATACTATGATGCAATTATTGTAGCAATAATTGAGTATAACTGAGTGACTTCTCACGTAAGCATCAATAATCAATACCGTGTGTTACTATGCAACCACGCGTATTACTGTTTTTTTACCACCAGATATTTCAAAAGTTTAATGGTAAAACTTTCGCTGTTACTTTATAAAAAGATAATTCTGTCATTTTCTAACTCCGATTATACTTCCGTTGTGGGGTCCACCAATGATTATGTCGTCGTACAAATATTCTCCGACAAAACAATATTCCCCGACCAAACGAATATTTTCCGACATAACGAACAACTTGCTTACTTTGCAAAATTTTCAAATATCACCCTTAACTTTAAACTTTTATCAATTTAACTATTTACCAAAATAGAAAAATTGAAAACTTTTATTTCATAAAATTTGGGGTCTTACAACAATGATAAGCTAAGGTTACATAAAGAAACAAAATTAAGAACTCTGCTCGATAGAATTCAAGAACTTGCGTAATGTTATAAAGAAAACAGGGTAACAAACTTGTAGGATGAGCTCAAAATAAAGATTAGTGTGACGCCCCCAAAATAGGTATACATCACCCATCTTGAATCGCCAAATACATGATACAAAATTCAAATACAACTTAATTATACAACAGTCGTGTAAAGTACGACAAAATACAGGCTGTGAGTTTTAATACAAATATTGTCTTCTAGACAATATCCACTCTCAGAAAAAGTCTTCATTACATTTATTATCACACTATTTATAGAATAGTGAGGACTACTAAGACACCATCTCGGACCCTCATTCCGTCCCCCGATTAGTTCCGGCTACGTTTTCATTTCCTGAAGAGAACAGTGAAAGAAAGGGTGAGCTCAACTAGCCCAGCAAGAAATATTATGACCAAGATAATGCAGAATAAATTATCAGTAGTCTCCAACAATGTTAAACTGATAAAATACAATAGACATCAAGTTTAATTGCAGCGGAACAAGCAATCCATTAAAAGAGTCAAGTAGAGAATAAAATCTACTATCTTTTATGTTTTAAAAAGTTTTTCATCACTTTTATCGCTGGGACTCAACTTAATAAATAATCCACATTATACATGCACTACGGCCAAAGATAGTCATTAGGGTCACGACCACAAATTCCATGCACTACAGGCCAAGGATATTTGTGTATTCATCAATGGTCATGATCATGCCAACAATCGTCCCATCAATGCACTCACAGCCAATGAGGACTTTTACCACATCATTTATTACGGTCATGATTACACCGAATAATCCCTGGTCATAATCATACCAAGTCCATCCATGCTCTACAGGCCATAGATGACTTTTAAAAAAATTTAAACATGAGGATGATGACAATGATATAAGAATTCAATAAAATAAGTTCAAGAATTAAGTTATTCAGGAACTAATAACGTCCAAATTGTTAACATGATACTTCTTTGTAAAGTAAAATTCAAGAATGCTCAGAAGAATATTTCCATGAAAAGATACTGGATGAAGCGCAAATATTAAGAATATTCCACTAATTTCATGGAGTGTAGAAGTCAAAACTTTAACCAACTCGAGTATAATAAAGAATGGAATAACAAAAGAAATCACCATGCATGCAAGATTGCTTAGCATGTATGCAAAGTATTCCATCGTAATAATAAATAACAGAATCCAGTCAGCGTAATACGACCGCATGAGATATTCCAACGTAATAATAAAGATTTAAAGTGTCCCAAGCAGCATGCATGTGATATTCTAATAGAATAATAAAGACTAACCAGTCCAAATAGAAAGCATTGACATGATATTCCAACAGAATAATAAAGAATGGAATACATAAGTTCTCTTCATGAATAAAAAAGAAATAATACCCCTTACCGTAAAAGAAACTGAATATAAGAGTAGGAAAGTAGCAGAATACTTTTCTATAGTTTCTCTATAATTTTTCTCTCTAGAGTTTCAGTGAATTCGTAAGAAAATAATGAAGGAATGAGCTTCTATTTATAGAAAAATAGATTGTATAGTAACTAATTCATGAACAGTCCAGATTAATTTACTTTTAATCGAACGGTCCAGATTTAAAGCAAAATCTTTTAAATAAAATATAATATATTCTATTTATAAAATATATAAATATAACAATAATACATCACTCCTTCTGTGACTACCTCAAATTCTTTCCTCTCCCCACTTGAACTCAATCATACATATATATATATATATATATATATATATATATATATATTATAATAAAACCTCCTTCCCGACCAAGTTAAACCACCACCCAATTTTGTCAACTTTTTTCAATTATATATATATATATATATATATATATATATCATCCTAGCATAATAATACACCCACCATCTTCTTTTTTTTTCTTTACACATACACATATTCACATGCACACACATCACACTCACACACGTATAATACTGTATAATCTTCTACCGATTATTTTGAAAAACGGGTAAATGGGTGTCTATAAAATAAGCAAAACTGAGTGACTTCTCACGTAAGCATCAATAATCAATACTGTGTGCTACTATGCAACCACGCCAGACATCAGTACTTTTTTACTAATGAGTAGTTCAACAGTATTAACGGTAAAACTTCTGCCGTTATTTTTATAAAAATATTTTTGTCGTTTTCTCAATCCGACAATAATTCTATTGTGGGGTCCACGAATGATTGAGCCGTTGTACGAATATTCCCTGCTAAACCGAATATTCCTCGACCAATCGAATACAATATAACAACTTGCATACTTTACAAAATTTATAAATATTACCCACAACTATAATATTATTTCAAATTCATACCCTAATATTTAAAAATGATATTTATAGAAAATTCATCTTTATTCATAAAAGTTGGGGTCTTACAACCTCCCCTTCTTAAGAAATTTCGCCCTCGAAATTAGGGTACGTACCTGGTATGTCAAAGAGGTAAGGATACCTTGACTTCATTTCAGATTCCAATTCCCATGTCATTTCCTCAACATCGTGGTTTCTCCACAAAACTTTGACTTGAGGTATGACTTTGGAGCGTAGAATATGTTCCTTTTTATCCAAGATTTAAACAGGAACCTCTTCATACGTTAAATCTTCCGCTATTTCATCTGGTTCTAACTCAATAATGTGGTTCGGGTCTTCCATATATTTACGTAACATGGATATGTGAAAAACATTATGAACACGAGACATAATTGGTGGTAAAGCGAGTCTATAGGCCACAGTTCCTACTCGATCGAGAATTTAAAATGGGCCAATAAATCGAGGATTGAGTTTTCCTATCTTTCCAAATCTTGTAACTCCTTTCCATGGAGCAACATGTAACAACACATAATCTCCAATATCGAATTCCACGTCCTTTCGATGAAGATCAGCATAACTCTTTTGTCAGTCTTGTGAGGTTTTTATACGTTGTCAGATCGTTTGAATCTTTTCCATAGTCATACGTACCAACTTCGATTCCAACAACGTTGCTTCACCCACCTCATCCCAGCATACTGGAGAACGACACTTTCTTCCATACAACGCCTCGAATGGAGCCATGCCAATACTTACTTGATAACTGTTGTTGTAGGAAAACTCCACCAATGGTAAGAAGTTATCCCAACTTCCCTTGAATTCAAGGACACAGAGTCTTAATAAATCTTTTATAGTTTGAATAGTCCTCTCTGATTGTCCGTCCGTCTGAGGATGATATGCCGAACTAAATCGTAAATCCGTGCCCATAGCTTTTTGCAAACTAACCCAAAATCGTGAAGTGAATCTTGGGTCACGATCAGAAACTATGGATACTGGCATACCATGCAGTCTTACAATCTCATTTATGTACATACGAGCAAGACGTTCAAGTGTATAAGTTTCTCGTATTGGTAAGAAGTGAGCAGACTTGGTCAATCTATCAACAATGACCCAAATTGCATCAATGCAATGAGAAACCTTGGGAAGACCAGTAACGAAATCCATGGTAATGTGCTCCCACTTCCATTCTAAAATTTCAAGTGGTTACAATGGACATTTTGGTACTTGATGCTCCGCCTTGACTCGTTGACAAGTTAGACACCTTGAGATAAACAAACTATCTCTCTCTTTCATATTGCTCCACCAAAATGTATGACGAAGATCACGATACATTTTGGTACTCCCGTGATGGATTGCAAACGGTGTGTTGTGCGCCTCCATCATGATTTTATACTTTAAATCAGGATCGTTAGGAACACAAAGTCTGGAGTTGACTCGAAGTATTTCTTCTTCATCGATTCTTGCTTCCGACATAGCACCTTCTTGCACTTTCTTCCTCATACGCATCAGCTCCAGGTCTGTAGTTTGAGTAGCTTTAACTTTATCAATTAAAGTCAGTTCTACTCGTATATTCGCCATCATCACGTGGGTCCCTATAGTCTTTATCTCTATCTCCATCCTTTGCAAGTCATACAAAATGGGCCTTTGCGTTGACAATATCGCACTCGTACCCGCATATGATCTTCTACTCAATGCATCAGCTACCACGTTTACTTTTCCAGGATGGTATTGGATGGTATGATCATAATCTTTCAACAGTTCAAGCCAACGTCGCTGTCGCATGTTGAGTTCTTTTTGAGTGAAGAAATATTTGAGGCTTTTATGATCCGTAAAGATCTCCACTTTCTCCCCATACAAGTAATGTTTCCAAATCTTTAGTGCGAAGACAACAGCTGCCAACTCTAGATCATGAGTAGGATAATTCCTCTCATATTCTTTGAGTTGTCGTGAGGCATAAGCTATGACTTTCCAATATTGCATGAGAACACAACCTAACCCTTTGCCTAAAGCATCACTGTAGATGACAAATCCCTCCGAACCAGATGGTATTGTCAGAACAGGTGCTGAAATGAGTCTTCTCTTAAGTTCTTGAAAACTTTACTCACATTCCTCGCTCCAACCGAACTTTGTATCTTTTCGAGTCAGCTGAGTTAGTGGAGTAGCGATTCAAGAAAATCCTTCAACGAATCTCCGATAATAACCAGCTAAACCGAGAAAGCTACGTATTTCTTGTCCATCGATTTAGGTTGCTCCCAGCTTTGAATAGCTTCAATCTTTGCTGGGTCAACAGATATTCCATGACTTGACACCACGTGCCCCAGGAATGCTACTTCCTCAAGCCAGAACTCACATTTCTTTAATTTGGCATAAAGCTTATATTCACGAAGCTTTTGGAGTATCAGCCTCAAGTGTTGCTCATGATCTTCACTGCTTTTGGAATAAATAAGGATGTCATTAATAAAGACAACCACAAAGTGATCCAAATATTCCTTGAATACTCGGTTCATCATATCCATGAAGGCAGCAGGAGCATTAGTCAATGCAAAAGACATGACTAGGAATTCATAATGCCCGTCTGAAGTTACGAAAGTCGCCTTTGGAATGTCATCGGTTCTAATCTTCAACTAGTGATATCCGGAACGAAGATCAATTTTTGAAAAGAATTTGGCTCCTTGCAACTGGTCAAACAGGTCATTAATACGTGGCAATGGGTACCTATTTTTGATGGTGACATGATTCAACTTCCGATAATCAATACAAAGTCGCATACTCCCATCTTTCTTCTTCACAAATAGAACAGGAGCACCCCAAGGAGAAGTACTAGGACGAATAAAGCCAATGTCTAACAATTCCTGCAGTTGGGTCTTTAACTCCTGAAGTTCAATAGGAGCCATTCGATATAGGAATTTGGAAATGGGTTTTGTACCGGGTTCAAGTTCGATACAAAATTCAATTTCACGCTCTGGGGGTAGGCCAGGAAGTTCTTCAGGGAATACGTCAGGAAATTCATTAACAATAGAAATATGATTCAAAACTGACGCATTTTTGTTTAGATCTGTGACATGGGCTAAGAAAGCTTGACATACGTTTTTCAATAAACGAATAGCTTTATGGCTTGAGATGACAGTGATTGATTTTAATGGGTTGGTTACTTGAATTCGCATAATAGGTTGATTAGGAATATGAAAGCTAACAACCTTACGAAAAGAATCAATTTTTGCATGATGAGTAGTTAACCAATCAATCCCTAGAATCACATCAAATGCAAGTATTTTCAAAGAAACAAGATCGACTGGTAACGTGCAGGTACCGATTTGAATCAAACAAGACTTATAAACCATGGATGTAATGAAGGTTTCTCCCAACGGGGTTTCAACAGATAAGTCAAAGTCTAATCTTTCTGGAGTCAAATTTAAACGTTGAGCGCAAGTAGGAGAAATGAAAGAGTGGGTAGAACCAGTATCAAATAAAGTATAAACTTCGCTAGAGTTTATGATTAGCTTACCCGTGATAACCTCGTTCGGGTTCCTTACTTTCTGGGAGGTCATAACAAATGCTCTCCCTTGCACTATCGACTTTGACTTTTCTAGGACGGCCTTTGGTGCCTCCATCCTAGCTAAACTTGTCTTTGGTGAACCACAAAATCGGGCTAGGTGACCTTCTCTCCCACAATTATAACATGCTTTGGACGACATCGCGCAATTTGGACTAATGATAGGTGGTCGTTCTCCTTCTTTAACAACAGGTGTTGGTGCTGACGTCTTTCCATCATTGTTGAATCTCCTTTTCTTGAAATGTCCATTCTTACCATTTTGGCCCTGATTACCACCGAAGTGGTTACCATTTCTGGCCTGTTGATTCCCTCCACGCTTGTTGTCACCACTTCGATGACTGTTCTCACTGGTATTATCATTTTACCGGCTGCTCTCTTTTTGTTGGGATGACTCATTATCATGCTCCAATAACTGAGCCCTATTAACAACATCTGAATACAAACACAGTTTATGAGAGATAAGATATTGACGTATCTCAAGTTTCAAAACTCTTAAAAACATTCGCGTCATTCTCTCTTCATTATCAACTAAATGGGACGCAAACCGGGATAACTCGACAAACTTGGCTTCGTACTGCGATACGCTCATATTGTTTTGTTCCAACTTGATGAACTCTATCTCTTTCATGTGACGAATACTTTCGGGAAAGTACTTGTCGTTGAACAGTTCCTGGAACTTCTCCCAAGACATCTTCAGTGCAGCAGGTTGAGTACGTTTTACAGATTCCCACCAGTAATCTTCCTCTGCACGCAACATGAAGGTGGCAAAAGGAACCTTTTACTCTTCAGAGCAACCCAAGACATCAAATATCTTGTTGATTTGCTTTATCCAAGTCTCTACCTAAAGTGGTTTTGGCTCTCCAAAGAACTCCGGTGGTCCCAGTTCCTTAAACTGCTTAGCGGTGACCATCCGAGAGTTGCCAGTGTTTCCACCTGTATTTTGGACAGGAGCCGCTCTCACCTGATGTTGAATGAATTGCATGAAGTCTCGGAACATTCCATCGTTCATCATTTGGTCAGTGTTGTTGTTTGCCTAAGGATTGTCGCCTTCCTAATGCACATTATCCTGACTATTGATCTGTGCAGACTCAAAGGTGTCCTATGCTCCATTGATGTTCTCAACATTCTTGGATACCATTTACAAATACTGCCACAAAACAAGAGTTAAAACATATCACATATTATCCATATACTTTGACCGACCAATTAAATACCAAATAAACTTAGTTAGGTCATACTAGCGAAAGAATTCCCCGTCTCTCCCCTCCTAGTTCTTGTCTCACATCTTAGCCAAGGATCATATCCCTAAGCTCTGATACCAACTGTGTGAAAGTAATATGCACACAAGCCAATCATGTTTGATGATAAAGCATATACTTTGTAACAATCTTATTCATTTATTAATAAAAAGTATTAATTTATTAAAGGCTTTTAATTATCTACATGATGCTGTTTTATAATATGTGATAAACCCATAGTTTTAAGCAATGCTTTTAGAATAATGATGATGATCATTCTAATGAGATCTAAATTCTTAGAAAGCTTAAAACTAAAATAGTTCCCAATCATTGGATTACTAAATTGGGGATTAGTGAATCCGGATAGATTGGTACATACGTTGCTTGCTCATTGGATGAGGATGATTGATCTCATGATCATTTATGTGGAGACACTAAAGCAAGTATGTAGGTGCTTATTAGAGAATAAGTTCATCGAACGTGGCTCGCTAAGGAATACCTAATGGAGTTTTACTTGCTCGTCAATAGGAATTCTCAGTAGTGATAGTAAAGACAAGTGATCCTTGGACTTGAGATCATCATAGTATCTTCTTGTATGATGAGTTATACTTTGACTTATTCCTTAAGACCCTTAGGGTATATCAAAGGGTATGCTTGGGTATAATAAGTTGTACATGGAGATAATGTATGATCAATAAAGAATCTACCACTTCTATTAAAAGAAGAGAATATCCTATGTGATTCGATAAATGACAACCCAAAGAGTCCTTGGCGGCGCGTAATGAAATTAGAAAGGAGTTTCTAATTTGCATTATTTGAGTTGTGCATTTAAGGATCGAAATACATATAATTAAATAAAATAAGACTTGACAAAAATTCCATGTCTTATATTTAATTGGGACATTGTATGGTGGAAGGATTGAATTGTCACGATAACTATTTACTCAAAGGTTCTTTAATGATTAATGTTGAAATCTATATTATCCGGAAAGTCGTTGATCGCTAGGGAGGCTTATCCCTATTGTAGAATAAATATTATTTATTTAAATAAATTAATTGTTTAATTTATTTATTTAAATAAGATTAGAATTGTTCTAATTGATTTATTCACAACCGGGTTTAATATGGAGAACCTAAAGGGTCACACCATAAAAGGAAGAATAATTATTTAAGAAGTTAATGGCATAATCGTAATAATATAGTTATGTATATTTAATTTAATCTATGATGATAGAATAAATTAAATAGCTTAATATTTATTATTTAATATTTTAGAAATATTAAATATAAATTAATAAGAGGAGTCTTATTAATATTATTACAATTATTATTATTTTAATTTCTAAAAGAGTTTAGGAATTAATTTAATATAAGTACTCTCATTTATTCCTAATTGGATTAGGAAGGAAAATTAGTTAAAGGAGTTTAATTAATTATCCCTAATAAGATTAGGGAGCTTAATTAATTAAAAGAATTTAATTAATTAAATAAATCTCAATTCCTTAATTGTTAAGGTGGGTTGCCCACATCTATAAATAAGAGGAGTCTTATTATGGGTGATGTGGTTGTTGACTTTTACAACATACGTAATTCCAATAGTTGGGAGAGTACGCTCTTTTTCTATAGAGATAGAAAAACTAGGGTTTAGCCAACCACCCATCTTCTTGAATCTTTATTTTTCCTTGGTGGATCACCTCTAGAGGCCAAACATATGGGTGACTAACGTTGATCAAAGGAAGGAACCAAACCCGGTGGATTCAAGTTGAACGCGAAAGGATTTGGAGGTGAACTTGTATCTGAGGAAGCTCGATCTTCAAGGGAATGATTTTATTCTTTATCTTTTCGTTTAATTAATAATTGTGCATAAAGGGCGATCCGGGTATATGGTTTGTAAAATTTTAAACTCTGATTTTTACATTTAGCACTTTTATGCAATTTGATTCAAGTTCTTGAATATTACAAACCTAACAGTGGCATCAGAGCCAAACCTTTATGCAAATTATTAATTATTTTAATTTGATATATATATTGATATGTGTTTAGAATAATTTAATTGGGCATAATTTTGTTGTATAAAAAAAAAAGAGGCTAGCATGCGTTTTTTTTATAAAAGGGATACATGCGTCATTTGGTTAAAAGGGCACCAAGACTACGTTAATCGTGATTCTGATTCAGGCATGATTTCCGTAATATATATATATATATATATATATATATATATATATATTCTGTTATTTTATAATATATTATATATATAATGTATTATTCTCAATTATTTTATAATTAAAATAAAAATTTATTTTAATCTTAAAATAAAAATTTATTTTAATATTAAAATTAAAGATTTTATTTTAATTTTAAAATTAAATTTCGTGCTAACTAATTAGAGTTGGAATTGGATTCCATGATAACTAATTGGAGTTGAAATTGGATTCCATATTTCCTTAAATAAAGGAGTTTATTTAGATATGAAATAAGATTTCATATTATTCAAAATAAAAGAGTTTATTTGTGAATAAGAAAAAAGAATCCTAATTTCCTTAAATAAAGGAGTTTATTTAGATATGAAATAAGATTTCATATTATTCAAAATAAAGAAGTTTATTTGTGAATAAGAAAGAGAATCCGTGTTTCTTTTAATAATTTTTTTTATACATGGAATTGGATTCCATAATTAATTAAAATAAAGGAGTTTATTTTGATTAATGATTTTGATTAAATTAAAATAGTTTATTTTATTCAAAATTGGATAAATTAAAATAAAATAGTTTTATTTTAATTTAAATTTGGATTAAAATAAAGGAGTTTATTTTGATTCAAAATTTGATTTTATGCTAACTAAATTTGCCCATTAAATGATATCAATATATATATTAAATATTTATTATTCATGAGATGAATGTTATTTATTGATGCATATGATGATGTGTATGATAATAAATGAGATTGATTATGGACAATTGACCAATGTGATTGGATTTTATTTTAGTTGGATGCATGAATGTATGGGTTTTATTAAATGGGGTCTGCGTACCTCGTCTTCTCTAATTTTTCTTAATGTAAATTCTATCTCTCTCCTATGTACTTCCCCTTGACTGCTGATCAAGGTTTCTATTTATTTTAAATAATTTTGTAATATGAATAGTTAGAATTAATTTTGAAGAATTGGAGATCAAGGAGCAAGGAGCACTTGAAGACCCGTTTGTAATGGAGCCCGGGTTTAAATGTAATAGTTATATTTAAATATTATTTCTTGCACCCCTAGGGTTTGACCTTTTGGTTCACTTGGTGGCTCTAGTGAACCAAACTAGAATAAAGGTCCATAATCAATTCGAGTAGAATATAGTATTCTATATGTGCATGCTTATATTATATATATTATATATTATGCAAACATGTTTCGCATGTTTATTAATATGACGCGTATTTTATATATATATGTGCATGCGCGCTAAACAAGATGAGACAAATTAATAACAAACCTCTCAATTTTTTATATTAAGTCCTAAGCGTCCAAAGATATTTGGAATATCGAACGTCGCCTTCTAGCATGATAAAATTAATAGAGTATTAAATATTTAATATGAGTTTGTTGTGTCACCACAAGGCAAATATTAAGTATTTAAGATGTTAATTTATCACATTTGATGCTTATAAAGAAAATTGAACAATATTGTTTTGTTGTGTCACCACAAGGATGATATTTTTCTTTTTTGAATATATGGAGTGCTAGGTCGGACTTAACTTGGATAGTTTTGATTCGGATGTGCCACTACTTGATCAAAATAATCTAAGAGGCAAAAGAAAAGGAGTTGCATAGTTGATGTAATTGACAAAAGTTGTCTACCTATTTATTTATATATAGTTTGTTGTGTCACCACAAGGCTATATACATTTGAAATGGGATCCTTATTCTCACTAGCAAATCTTTAATTAGATTTTGCCGAACTATATAAGTGAGGGTAATATAGTTTGAAGAAAATAGTGGGAGATACCAATTTAAAACAAGACCTAATTTATTTTGGTAATTAATAAAAGAATGTATGTTAAAATGTTGTTAAATACAAATTCATTTACAAAATTTTACAATGTTTTAATTACTATCACTAAAACATATTAGATGTTATTTAATCTGATCAATTAAACTGGATTGGTTAAGGAAATTGAGAATAGTTCTCACGGCTAAAAAGCTATCTTATATCCTTAATATGCATATCCCTGCAATGGTTGCAGATAATGCCTCTGAGGAAGAGATTGCTACTTTTAGAAAGTGGCAAGATGATGCACAGTTGGCTCAATGCATCATGCTCGTATCCATGAGTAACAAGCTTGACGTCGACTGAAACTATGGATACTTCTACTATACTCCCCGCACGCCAAGTAGTTGATGGTGAGGAAAGTAGGGTGATAGATATCGAGATATCTAAGGAGTTCTTCTGATCTAGAATGGCCAATGACACTATAGTACAGACAAAAAGTTCTTAACATAATAAATTTGATTGATCAATTAGGACAACTGGTTTTGTCATGGATGGAGAGTTGAGCCAAGATTTGATCTTGCACTCACTCCCAGACTCCTTTCACAATTGTTGTGAATTTTTCATATGAACAAGCTAGATATCGCCTCGATTATTTGCTTAACATATTGAAAATGTTGAGAGTCACTTTCCAACCAAGAAAGATAAAGTCTTACTGGTAGGGGCCAAAGGATCTTCTGAAAAGAAGAACGATTCAAATAAGGTAAATAGAAAGGCATAAACAAAGGATAATAAGAAAAAACTAATACGGATAGCAAAGGAGTTTGCTTCCACTACAATAAGCCTGGACAATGGAAAGAAACTGCGAGAAGCATCTTGCAGAGGATAACCAAAGAAGCTTAGTGAAGTTTCGGTTACAAATACAAATTTGTCATGATTTAAAATAAATTTTTCTTTAAGTCAAGGTTCTACTTGGGTATTGGATACCGACTTTGGTTATCATAAATATAGATTTATGAAGGACCAAATGTAGTAAAAGCTAAACAAATATAAGTAATCCTATAAAGCGGAAACGTAGCAAAGGTTGCCATATTAGCCATAGAAACTTATAGTTTAGCAATGCCTACTGAAGCAAATCTATTAAGTCAATAAGTTGTTATTGTATTCCAGTTCTTGTTAAAAATATTATTTCCATTTTATTATTGACAATGAAATCTTTGGTATTATAATTAAGAACAATTGTTGTTCTATTTATAATAATAATGTTTTGTATAGAACTGGAATATTACTTAATAAATTTTGTACACTTGACTTACATGAAAATAATTTTGCATATTGAACAAACTAATATAAGAAAAGGAGATGATCATTCAAAGAGTTGAATGTGTGTATTTGCTGAAATACAAGTGTGAATTATTTGAAAGGTTCAAAGAATTCAAAAGTGAAACAAATTGGCAAAGTATTAGGATTCTTTGATCGGATCAAGGAAGGAATACTTGAGCAATAAGTTTCTAGATCATCTCAAATGGTTTTCTTATAATGGACGCCTCTCGATTCATAATAATTGATTGATGTATCTGAAAGGAAAAATTGTACCTATTTGAACATGGTGCGATCCAAAATGATTTTACCGACATTCTAGTATTCTTCTAGGGTCATGTCCTAGAAATGGCTGTATATCTACGGAAAAGGTAACCTCAAAATCCGGCCCCAAGACTCCATAAAAGTTATGGACGGGGAGGATTCCTAATCTTAAGTATGTTAAGATAAGGGGTTGTCCAACTTATGTGAAAAGGTTTCAAAGGATAAGTTTGGGACAAGATTTGACATGTACAGATTTGTGGGACATCCTAAAGTAAGTTTAGGGTATATGTTCTATAATTCTACTTAGCAAAAGGTGTTTGTTATGAAACACGCTTCCTTCTAAGATAAAGGTGTTTATCATTAAAAGGGGCTAGTGGGAGGATAATAGATCTTGAAGAGTTCAAGAACCACAAAATGTTATAAGTCAAATAAAAGGAACTTGTAGATAGACCTATTATACCACAACTGAATCGTAAATCTGGAATAGTACCGAAGATACCTGGGAGGTATGGATTCATCATGGATGATGATGATGAGGTACGCATCATAGAAGATGATGATCCAGAGTTTCATACGATGAGGTAAGAATGAACCTAGTGTGTACAAAAGGGTCAGTGGGAGCGTCGTGACATTCCTAGTACTATATGTTGATATACTACGGATAAGGAATGACATACCTATGCTACAATCAGTAAAGATAAAGTTGTCTAAACATTCCTCCATGAATGATTTGGGAAGAGTATCTTAATTGGGGATACAAATCTATATAGATAGATTTAAAAGGATCCTCGACTTAACCCAAGGAACGTATATTCATTTGATGCTAAAGTCGTTTAGCATGGCAAACTCTAAGAGATGTCTCATGTCGATGAGCTATGGAGTGTATCTCTCTTAATAGTCCCCACAGACTCCTGAAAAGAGAGGTCGCATGAGTGACAATCATGTATACAATGAAATGTACGAGACCCGATGTTGATCACCATATTATGGAGAAGTTCACTATGAAGTTAGTGAAAAACATCTTAAAATGCTTAACCCAAGCACTAAGGATGTGATCATATTCATGGTGGGTCTAAATTAAAACTAGAGGGCTTAATGCACTCAAGTTTTTCGAATGCACCAAGATGATGTAAAAAAATCAACTTTAAGGTAAAGCGTTATCTTGAACAAAGGTTCAGTTGAATTGAAAAGGTTCCAAACAAAGAAAAGAGTTCTTTGGTTTAGTGATAAAGACAAAGTATATAGCTATAAATGAAGTCGCAAGTGGATTATTTGGATTAAAAGTTCATTACAGAACTAGGAATAGTTCCTAAGTCTCATCCTGGATCTAAACATGTGTTGTGGCACTTTCATTTGATTATAAGAATCATTGAAAGGTGGGAAATCACTATAGAGATGGTGGACTCTCAAGAACAACATTACATATCCATTAACTAAAGCTTATCCAACAGCAGGATAATCGTCACTTAGAGAAGAAGAGTATTAGATACAATGGCGATTGGCTTTAGTGCAAGTGGGAGATTGAAAGTAATATGCACACAAGCCAATCATGTTTGATGATAAAGCATATACTTTGTAACAATCTTATTCATTTATTAATAAAAAGTATTAATTTATTAAAGGCTTTTAATTATCTACATGATGCTATTTTATAATATGTGATAAACCCATAGTTTTAAACAATGCTTTTAGAATAATGATGATGATCATTCTAATGAGATCTAAATTCTTAGAAAGCTTAAAACTAAAATAGTTCCCAATCATTGGATTACTAAATTGGGGATTAGTGAATCCGGATAGATTGGGTACATACGTTGCTTTGCTCATTGGATGAGGATGATTGATCTCATGATCATTTATGTGGAGACACTAAAGCAAGTATGTAGGTGCTTATTAGAGAATAAGTTCAATTGAGCGTTGGCTCGCTAAGGAATACCTAATAGAGTTTTACTTGCTTTGTCAATAGGAATTCTGTAGTGATAGTAGTCTGATGATCCTTGGACTTGAGATCATCATAGTATCTTGTGTATGATGAGTTATACTTTGACTTATTCCTTAAGACCCTTAGGGTATATCAAAGGGTATGCTTGGGTATAATAAGTTGTATATGGAGATAATGTATGATAAATAAAGAATCTACCACTTCTATTAAAAGAAGAGAAATGTCCTATGTGATTCGATAAATGACAACCCAGTAGTCCTTGGCCAAGGAAGAATGAAATTAGAAAGGAGTTTCTAATTTGCATTATTTGGAGTTGTGCATTTAAGGATCGAAATACATATAATTAAATAAAATAAGACTTGACAATAATTTCATGTCTTATATTTAATTGGGACATTGTATGGTGGAAGGATTGAATTGTAGGGTAACTATTTACTCAAAGGTTCTTTAATGATTAATGTTGAAATCTATATTATCTGGAAAGTCGTTGATTCTTTGGGGAGGCTTATCCCTATTGTAGAATAAATATTATTTATTTAAATAAATTAATTGTTTAATTTATTTATTTAAATAAGATTAAATTGTTCTAATTGATTTATTCACAACCTATTTTAATATGGAGAACCTAAAGGGTCACACCATAAAAGGAAGAATAATTATTTAAGAAGTTAATGGCATAATCGTAATAATATATTATGTATATTTAATTTAATCTATGATGATAGAATAAATTAAATAGCTTAATATTTATTATTTAATATTTTAGAAATATTAAATATAAATTAATAAGAGGAGTCTTATTAATATTATTACAATTATTATTATTTTAATTTCTAAAAGAGTTTAGGAATTAATTTAATATATGTACTCTCATTTATTCCTAATTGGATTAGGAAGGAAAATTAGTTAAAGGAGTTTAATTAATTATCCCTAATAAGATTAGGGAGCTTAATTAATTAAAAGAATTTAATTAATTAAATAAATCCCAATTCCTTAATTGTTAAGGTGGGTTGCCCACATCTATAAATAAGAGGAGTCTTATTATGGGTGATGTGGTTGTTGACTTTTACAACATACGTAATTTCAATAGTTGAGAGAGTACGCTCTTTTTCTATAGAGATAGAAAAACTAGGGTTTAGCCAACCACCCATCTTCTTGAATCTTTATTTTTCCTTGGTGGATCACCTCTAGAGGCCAAACATATGGGTGGCTAACGTTGATCAAAGGAAGGAACCAAACCTGGTGGATTCAAGTTGAACGCGAAAGGATTTGGAGGTGAACTTGTACCTGAGGAAGCTCGATCTTCAAGGGTATGATTTTATTCTTTATCTTTTCGTTTAATTAATAATTGTGCATAAAGGGTGATCCGGGTATATGGTTTGTAAAATTTTAAACTCTGATTTTTACACGTTTCCGCACTTTTATGCAATTTGATTGTGTTCTTGAATATTACAAACCTAACACTGTGACGCCCCCAAAATAGGTATACATCACCCATCTTAAGTCGCTAAATACATGGTACAAAATTCAAATATAATTTAATTATACAACAGTCGTGTAAAGTACAACAAAATACAGGCTGTGAGTTTTAATACAAATATTGTCTTCTAGACAATATCGACTCTCAAAAAAAGTCATCATTACATTTATTATCACACTATTTATAGAATAGTGAGGACTACTAAGATACCATCTCGGACCATCACTCCGTCCCCCGACTAGTTCCAACTACGTTTTCATTTTCTGAAGAGAACAGTGAAAGAAAGGGTGAGCTCAACTAGCCCAGCAAGAAATATTATGACCAAGATAATGCAGAATAAATTATCATTAGTCTCCAACAATGTTAAACTGATAAAATACAATAGACATCAAGTTTAACTGCAGCGGAACAAGCAATACATTAAAAGAGTCAAGTAGAGAATAAAATCTACTATCTTTTATGTTTTAAAAAGTTTTTCATCACTTTTATCGCTGGGACTCATCTTAATAAATTATCCACATTATCCCTGCACTACGGCCAAGGATATTCATTAGGGTCACGACCATAAATTCCATGCACTACAATCCAAGGATATTTGTGTATTCATCAATGGTCATGATCATGCCAACAACTGTCCATCAATGCACTACGGGACAATGAGGACTTTTACCACATCATTTATTATGGTCATGATTACACCGAATAATTCCTGGTCATAATCATACCAAGTCCATCCATGCTCTACAGGCCATAGATGACTTTAAAAAAAATATAAACATGAGGATAATGACAATGATATAAGAATTCAATAAAACAAGTTCAAGAATTAAGTTATTCAGCGACTAATAACGTCCAAATTGTCAACATGATACTTCTTTGTAAAGTAAAATTCAAGAATGCTCAAAAGAATATTTCCATGAAAATATACTGGATGAAGCGCAAATATCAAGAATATTCCACTAATTTCATGGAGTGTAGAAGTCAAAACTTTAACCAACTGAGTATAATAAAGAATGGAATAACAAAAGAAATCACCATGCATGCGGTACTATTAGGTTTTGTGAAAATCAAAGTAGCAATCAAATTGAAAAATTAGTGGAAGCGAAATAAAATCAGATTTTAAAATTTTTTCACAAACCAATTACCCGGATCATCCTTTATGCATATTATTAATTAAATGAAGAATAAGAAATTATGAAATCATACCCTTTGTAGAAACGAGCTTCCTCGTGTGCACGAAGTTCACCTCCTACTTCTCCATGGTCTCCTCAATCTCCCAAGTTGATTCCTTCCTTTGATCAATGTAAGCCACCCAAGTGTATGGCCTCTATAGGTGATCCACCAAAGAAGAAGAATTTTCAAGAAGAATGGGTATTGGCTCAAACCCTAGTTTTTCCTATCTCAGATAGAAAAATGAGGCGTACACTCAACTCTAGAGAATTATGTATATTAGATATCCGATATAAGACTCCTCTTATAAAGATATCATGTAACCTATTTTAATTAAAATAAGGTATTATTTATTTAATTAAACTCTTTTAATTAAATGGGCTCCCTAATCCTATTAGGGTAATTAATTAAACTCCTTTAACTAATTTTTCTTCCTAATCCAATTAGGAATAAATGAGAGTACTTATATTAAATTAATTCCTAAACCTTTTAGAAATTAAAATAATAATAATTGTAATAATATTAATAAGACTCCTCTTATTAATTTATATTTAATATTTCTAAAATATTAAATAATAAATATTAAGCTATTTAATTTATTCTATCACCATAGATTAAATTAAATATACATAACATATTATTACAATTATGTCATTAACTTCTTAAATAATTATTCTTCCTTTTATGGTGTGACCCTTTAGGTTCTCCATATTAAACCCAGGTTGTGAATAAATCAATTAGAACAATTCTAATCTCATTTAAATAAATAAATTGAACAAATAATTTATTAAAATAAATAATATTTATTCTACAATAGGGATAAGCCTCCCTAGCGATCAACGACTTTCCGGATAATATAAATTTCAACATTAATCATAAAAGAACCTTTGAGTAAATAGTTACAGTGTCAATTCAATCCTTCCACCATACAATGTCCCAATTAAATATAAGACATGGAATTACCTTCAGTCAAGTCTTATTTTATTTAATTATATGTATTTCGATTCCTAAATGCATTAACTCTAATGAATGCAAATTAGAAACTACTTTCTAATTTCATTCCACCTTAACCAAGGATTCTCAGGTTGTCATTTATCGAATCACATAGACATTTCTCCTTTTACTAGAAGTGGTAGATTCTTTATTGATCATTCATTATCTTCATATATAACTTATTACACCCAAGCATACCCTTTGATATACTCTAAGAGTTTTAAGGAATAAGTCAAAGTGTAATTCATTATATATAAGATACTATGATGATCTCAAGTCTAAGGATCATTTGTACTACTATCACTACAGGAATTCCTATTGACAGGTAAGTAAAACTCCATTAGGTATTCCTTAGCGAGTCACGTTCAGTGAACTTATTCTCTAATAAGCACCTACATACTTGCTTTAGTGTCTCCACACAAATGATCATGAGATCAATCATCCTCATTCAATGAGCAAACAACGTATATACCAATCTATCCGGATTCATTAATCCCCTTTTTAGTAATCCATTGATTGGGAACATTTTAGTTTTAAGCTATCTAAAAATTTAGATCTCATTATCATGATCTTATCATGATTCTAAAAGCATTGCTTAAAACTATGGGTTTATCACATATTATTAAAACAACACCATGTAGATAATAAATGTCTTTAATAAATAATTCTTTTATTAATAAATAAATAAGATTTATTACACAGTATATGCTTTATCATCATACATGATTGGCTTGTATGCATAATACTTTCAATACTTCGCATAGACAGGTTATTCTATCAGAATAATAAATAACGGAACCAGGTCAGGCGTAATACGCACCGACAAGATATTCCAATAGAATAATAATGACGGAACCAGGTCCCAGAAGTAAAAGCCTGAATAGGATATTCAACAGAATAATAAAGACTTTAACCAGTCCTGGTAAAGCATGAATAGTATATTCAAATGAATAATAAAGAATGGAATACAGAAGTTCTTTTCATGAATACAAAAGAAATAATACCCCTTACTGTAAAAGAAACTGAATATAAGAGTAGGGAAGTAGCAGAATACTTTTCTATAGTTTCTCTATAATTTCTCTCTCTAGAGTTTTAGTGAATTTGTAAGAAAATAATGAAGGAATGAGCTTCTATTTATAGAAAAATAGATTGCATAGTAACTAATTCATGAACGGTCCAGAATAATTTACTTTTAATCGGACGGTCCAGATTTAAAGCAAAATCTTTTAAATAAAATATAATATATTCTTTTTATAAAATATATAAATATAACAATAATACATCACTCCTTCCGTGACTGCCTCAAATTCTTTCCTCTCCCCACTTGAACTCAATCATACATATATATATATATATATATATATATATATACTAGCATGCCATCTATATATATATATATATATATATATATATATATATATATATATATATATATTATAATAAAATCTCCCTCCCGACCAAGTTAAACCACCACCCAATTTTGTTAACTTTTTCAATTATATATATATATATATATATATATATATATATCATCCTAGCATAATAATACACCCCCCATCTTCTTTTTTTTTTCTTCTTTACACATACACATATTCACATGCACACACATCACACTCACACACGTATAATGTATATATGCTGTATAATCTTCTACCGATTATTTTGAAAAACGGGTAAATGGGTGTCTATAAAATAAGCAAAACTGAGTGACTTCTCACGTAAGCATCAATAATCAATACCGTGTGCTACTATGCAACCACGCGTATTACTGTACTTTTATTACCGAGTAGTTCAACAGTATTAACGGTAAAAATTCCGCCATTATTTTCATAAAAATATTTTTTTCGTTTTCTCAATCCAAAAATAATTCTGTTGTGGGGTCCACCAATGATTGTGCCGTTGTACGAATATTCCCTGCTAAACAGAATATTTCCCGACCAATCGAATATAATATAACAACTTGCATACTTTACAAAATTTATAAATATTACCCACAACTATAATATTATTTCAAATTCATACCCTAATATTTAAAAATGATATTTATAGAAAATTCATCTTTATTCATAAATGTTGGGGTCTTACAATTAGGTTTAGGAAACTTGCGCAAAAATTGTAAACAAGATAGGATAAAGATCTTACTTTACGTAAAGAAATAAGATTTAGGAACTTGCGTAAAAATAACAACTTAACTGCTTACTAATAGATTAGAAATAAAGAAATTGCATAAAGTAAGTAAGATAGGATAAACTCAAATAGAGATTAGGGTTCAGAAACTTGCTCAATTGTAAACAAGATAGGGTAACGAAAACTTGCCTCATGCATAGGTTAAATGATCACTACTCATGTTCACTACAAGTCCTACACATACCATATGTATTGACAACACTCATTAGTTCTACTAATATTAACATCATGAGTTTAGTTCCCACTTTTAGTATGGCTCGTTAACTTAGTTTAAGTTTAAACAACATCACATCTTTTCATGAGCATCACATTTTAGCTCTATTATAACTAATCAAATTATCATGTCATTACACCATATACACAATAACAACCAGATATAACATCATATTACATGTTCAACATGTAATCATGCTCTTTAGATTAGGCTATACTAACACACAAAGGACTGCACTTGCATACGTGCATCTCGACGCCTTCTGATTGCCTCTGAGTGCACAACAATCCTAAAGATGGTTATTTTTACCCCTAATAACGATGTCAAAGTGACAAAATTAAAGAACAAAAGTTGTAGGCCTACTCGTCCTCGTTTCGGATTATCTTAAATCGCATCAATCGGAGTTCGTATGAAAAAGTTATCTCCATTATAGTAAAACATTTCCGGTCAGATGTTCTTTAATGTTAGTAAAACTGCCTACCCCCCGTCGAGGTAGGGGTTTTGAACTATAAAAGCCTGTTGGGGTGGGGCCCCCGCTGGAGCGGCATAAAAATGTACTGGTACACCCACCGGGGTGGGGGTACCTGCTATTAGCTTCTACAGTTCGTGAATAAACATAGCAGAAAGCTAAATTAGGCCTAAAAGCTCCTTTCTAACAACCATTCCAACTTACCCAAGTTGTAATAAGTTTACAAAAACATAAACTAATGTTTCTAACACGTTTCTAACCATATAAACAACATAAACATAAAAACTACAACCTCTAAATTCACTATTTTTATAATTTCTTCACTTTTTAACATTCTTAGCGAAATTAATCATTGTGAATTCATTTTACAATCAGAATAGTCCGTTTAAATCATATTATTTTCGCTTCTTCATGTATTTTCATAATCAACAAACAATTTAAAGTTTATTACATGAATTGAGCATCAATTTTGACTCTAAAATAAGCAATATCATATATATTTCACTATAATTTAATTTCTTCACTTTTAAACCTATTTCCATGATTTTGATTACTCTAAATCATGAATGAATGATATAAAACATGTTATAAGCATCCATTAACACATACAAACTCATATTTTCAACAATTATCCACAAAAATCAATTACATATAACTTTTTAGAAAATAAAAATAAAAACTTTAAAACTAAGAATTCTACCTTTGCTTTCTTGTTTAGCTTAGCTAGAAGATGACTACAAGACTTTGATTGCTACTCCTTCTTGTTCTTACAGAATTTCTTCTCACAATTTCTCTCTCAAACTCTCTCTTCTTCTCTATATTCTTTGCAAATAAGCTAGGCCAAGTGTATAACACATAAAGAAAATAAAACTGATAAAAGACATAATACACATTATTAAACCATCAGTTACACAACTAGTAAATAAATTTTATTAATTTTAAAATTCAAAAGTCATAAGGCCTTGTTTGGCAAAACACTTTTAAGCCCTTTTTTAATTTATTTTTATATTACTTATAAAGTGTAGTTCAATTTGTCATATAATCACATTGCCACACAATTATAATTTCCTTATAATTTTATTTAATAAATTAATTCATCCCTTTTACTTACTAAATTAAAAAAAACACCTTTTAATAATATATTTAATCATAATCAACTCTATAATTTACTCATTAAATTAATTTAGAATATTAATTCAATACTTTTTTATTTTAATTAACTTCAAAATACAAAATTACAAATATTAACTTAATTAGCATATTACCTTAATTAAGTTTATTCCTTACATCTCATTATTTATTTATTTAATAATTAAATAATCAAATTAAACAAATATTTATATAACAATTAACACATTAACTAAAATATTTATTTAATTCAATAAATATTTAAAATTACATATAAAAATTATGGATTATTACATCTTTCCCTCCTTATGAGGATTCTGTCCCCAAAATCACAACTCAAATAATTCATTCATCACATTCTTCCCTCCTTACAAGGATTATGTCCCCAGAATCGATGACACAGATCAAATAAATAACTCAGGATAACTCTTCATCATTTTTTCTTTGAGTTCCCACGTACCTTCCTCGAAACTGTGGTTCTTCCATATCAACTTCACAAAAGGTATCACTTTATTCCTGAGCACTTGCTCTTTCCTGTCAACTATCTAGATAGGAATCTCCTCATAAGACAAATCTTTATCGAACTGTAATGGTTCGTACTCAATCACATATTTGTAGTCGGGTTTATATGGTCTCAATACTAAAACATGAAAAACATTGTGAACATGTTCTAATTCTGGAGGTAGAGCTACCTCGTAAGCCACTTCACCTACTCTCCGTAGCACCTCAAAGGGTCCAATAAACCTCGGGCTTAGGTTTCCTTTCCTACCAAATCTAATCTTTCCCTTCCGAGGAGAAACTATTAGGTAAACAAAATTTCCAATGTCAAATTCGTGATTTTGTTTGTGTTGATCAACATACTTCTTCTGTCTGTCTTGAGCAGCTACCAATCTTTCCCTAATGAGTTTGACAACCTCAGCGGTCTGCTGTACCAGTTTTGGTCCTAACAATTGACGTTCACCAACTTCATCCCAGCACAGTGGAGTTCTGCACTTTCTGTCATGCAATGCTTCGTAAGGCGACATTCAAATACTTGCATGGTAACTATTGTTGTAGGCGAATTCCGCCAATGGTAAATGATTATCCCAGTTTCCTTTGAAGTCCATGATGCTTGCTCTAAGCATATCTTCTAACGTCTGAATTGTTCGTTCGCTTTGGCCATCTGTTTGAGGATGGTACGCCGTACTCATTCTCAACTGTGTTCCCAAGCATTCTTGTAGTCTCTTCCAGAAGTTTGATGTCAATCACAGATCTCTGTCTAACATAATTGACATTGGAGCTCTATGTCTCGAAATAATCTCCTTGACGTACAACTTTGCCAACTGATTAAGATTGAATCTAATTTTTATCGACAAAAAGTGTGCTAATTTCGTTAGCCTGTCCACTATCACCCAAATTTCATCGTGCCTTTTCTGAGTAGTCGAAAGACCTACCATAAAATCCATTGTGATATGCTCCCACTTCCATTCTGGTATTTCCAACGGTTGAAGTAATCTGCTTGGTCTTTGATACTCGGCTTTGACTTTTTGACATGTCAAGCATTTCGCGACACAATTAGCAACATCATATTTCATATTTAACCACCAGAAATGTTATCATAAATCCTGATACATCTTCGTATTCCCTAGGTGAATTGAATATCTTGAGTTATGAGCTTCAGTCAAAATTTCATCTTTAATTTCAAGTACTGCTGGACCCCAAATCATTCCCTCGAACCTTAGTAGTCCTTCGGCATTGACCTTGAACTTCACCTCACTATCGTCAAACATCCTTTCTTTAATTTTATCGCATCCTTCATCTTGTAGTTGAGCATTTTTCATTTTTTCCACTAAAGTTGGACCATCTGCCATCTGGAACAATCTTTCATCCGATTCTTTCAGAAGTTTTACTTCCACTTCTAGTTTCGCCATTGCTGAAATAAGCTCCTCTTGGACGGTTAATAACATCAACTTCTCCCGATCCTTCCTACTCAAGGCATCAGCAACAACATTTGCTTTACCTAGATGATAAAAGATTTCATAATCATAATCTTTTATCAATTCTAGTCATCGCCTCTGACGCATGTTCAGATCCTTCTATGTGAAAATATACTTCAGACTTTTATGGTCCGTGTATATCTCACATTTCTCCCCATAGAAATAGTGTCTCCGTATCTTCAGAGAAGATACCACCATAGCCAACTCCAAATCATGAGTCGGGTATCCTTTTTCATAGTCTTTCAGTTGTCTTGAGGCATACACAATGACTTTGTCATTTTACATAAGCACATAACCCAGTCCTTTATGTGATGCATCACTATACACCACAAAATTTCATGTATTATCCGGTAACGACAACACAGGTGCCATGCTAAGCTTCTTTTTCAACTCTTGAAAACTCTCTTCGCACTTCTCTGTCCAAACAAATTTTATGGCTTTCCTAGTCAAATTCGTCAACGGAGTGGCAATCTTGGAAAAGTCTTGAATAAATTGTCTGTAGTAGCCTGCCAATCCCAAGAAACTTCTCACCTCTGATGGAGTCCTTGGTTGTTCCCATTTTATTACAGCTTCCACCATTAATGGATCTACTAAAATCCCATCTATGTCTATCACATGCCCAAGAAATTTCACGCGTTCTAGCCAAAATTCACACTTAGAGAATTTCGTATATAACTTTTCCATTCTTAGCGTCTCCAACATCAAACGTAAATGTTCCACGTGTTCCTTTTGAGATTTGGAGTACACCAAGATATCATCAATGCATACCACCACAAACTTATCTAAGATGGTTTAAACACCCTATTCATCAAATCTATGAATGCTGCAGGGGCATTGGTCAAACCAAAAGACATTACCAGAAACTCATAATGTCCATACCGAGTTCTGAATAACGTCTTTTGTACATCCTCCTTTCTTACCTTTAGTTGATGATACCCACTTCTCAAATCTATCTTCGAGAAGTATCTAGCCCCCTTCAACTGATTAAACAAGTCATTTATTCTTGGCAACGGAAATTTATTCTTAATAGTGACTTTGTTTAACTCTTATAATTAATACAAAGACACATGAACCCATCCTTCTTCTTCACGAATAACAACGGCGCTCCCCATGGTGATACACTTGACTGGATGTATTTCTTTTTTAGCAGTGCTTGAAATCGTACCATCAATTCCATCATCTCTACCGGAGCCATCCTATACGGGGCCTTCGATATCGAAGCAGTCCCTGGTGCTAAATCGATAACGAACTCTATCTCTCTATCAGACGGAAGTCCTGGTAAATCTTCTGAAAATACATCCGCAAAATCCCTAACAACTGGTACCTCTTTCAGTTTCACACCCTTCTTCTGAGTATCGACTATGTAAGCTAAATATCCTTCACACCCTTGTCTTAATAACTTCTTAGCCTGCATAATCGTCAAACATCTTGCTTGTCTAGCTATTTGCTACCATAGAAGACTACCTTTGACGGAGTCATAAGGTTTACACATTTCTTTTGGCAATCAATTATATCTCCATAATTGAATAGCCAATCGATCCCCAATATAACATCAAATTCCCCAAGTTTGATCGGAATTAAATCTACTATCATAACATTCCCCTTAATATTCACCTTACAATTCTTTTATACAAATCTAACAAGAATCACCTCCCTATTCGCAATTCCATGTTCAAAGGGAAATTCAACTCTTCACTATGCAACCCTAGACTCTTAGCAAAATCAACAGATATAAATGAACAAGTAGCACCCGAATCAAATAACACATATGAATTTATATCATTGATTGGGATAATACTTGACACGACATCTTTTGATTGTACAACATCCTTCATAGTCATGTTGAAGGTTCTGGTTGTGGGTCTGCTTGATGATGTTGGTCCAACAATAGCCAACATACCTCCACTGCCACCTCCCTTGCTTCCAGTTGCCTCTCCAGCTTTCTTCTTAGGGCACTCGCGAGCTAGATGATCCTTTGACCCGCAAGTGTAACAAGCATTCTTCTTCGGTTGATGAAAATTTGGAGCAATGTGACCCTCTTGGCCACAGTTAAAGAACACTCGCTTACCCCTCAAGCACACGCCAGTATGATTTCTCCCACATGTAGCACACGCTTCATATTTCCTTTTCTGCTAGCTACTCTGCTAACTTCTAGCACCAACACTCACATTCCACTTCCTCTTTGGATTATTGTTTCCTCCACTACTACCACCATTTTTACCTTCACTCTGATTCTTCTTCTTTCTCTGTTCCTGATTGTACTTCGTTAAGGCATCGCTTTCACCTTCCGCGATAATCGCCTTCTCAAGCACTGCTGCAAACGTCTTTAGCTAAAACATAGAGACTCTGTTGTACAATCGGAGCTTTAATCCTTGTTCAAACCTTCTCGACTTGTACTCTTCTGTGTTAACTTGATACGACACAAACCTTGCCAACTCATTAAATTTCTTCGCATACTCCGAGACCGTCATCGCACCCTGGTTCAATTCTAAAAACTAGGCCTCCATTTAATTCTTTGAGCTCTTTGGAAATTAGGTCTCAAAAAATATCTCTTTAAACCTATCCCAAGTTATCACTTCTTGTCCCCTTCAGGTTTTGTTTACCTGCCAACAGTAACTGGCTTCTACTTTTAACATGAATGTTGCAAAAGTAGTCTTCTAGTCCTCACCGACTCTAGCAACGTCGAAAAATTTTTCTATTTCCATGATCCAGGTCTGTGCCTCAACCAAATTCATGGACCCAAGAAACTCTGGTGGTCCAAATACTTTGAAATCCTTAAAAGTCACAACTTGGTTCTGCGACTAATTCTGCAGTACTCCCGCTAATAATGTCCCAAACTGCTGAACTAGGTCAGCATTGGCGTTATTATTATTGGTAGACCCCTCAGGGGTTCGTTATCGTGGTTGACGTCTTAGAGGCATTTTCTGTTAAAATACACTTATTAGATTATTACTCCATTTCCTAAGTATTTTCTACCTAACTTACACATCATAAAAGATCATCACATAACACATAACATCTTGAATAAATATTAACATTTTATTCATTCATAATCTCTTTAAAGATATAGAAACAATAGCATCACTGTTATTTACATCACTTTTCCTGAACTAATAAAGTTTTAGGATAACATCATCATATCCCATCAGTCACATAATACTTGGGATTTACATCTTATTTACTATTTAATTATTCATTCAATAATACACATTCTATTCAAACCTACTAAGTTGTTGCACAGCCTTACAACACTCCTCATCCATGATATAGAACATTATTCTACGATCTAACATATACTATGGCAATTCTTCAAACTGAGTCGGATAATACATGACTCGGTCTTGAGCTTGATTTATCACAATGTGGAAAGCACAGTCCATATCTTCCATCTTGATCTTTGCTTTTACCTCTCTCTCTGCTACTTCTACATGCTGAGAAGCTTTCTCGTACGCATCTTCAACTCTTGCTCTCTTGGCGGATTCTTCTTTTAAGTTATCCTTCAGTTTTGTGACCTCCTCTATCAGCTGCTCATTCCCCCCCTCTGTGTGAACCATCTTCCATTCCATATTGATTAGACGTTCATCAAGATCCTGGATCTCATCGTCCTTCTGTGCCATCGAAGTCTGACATTAAGCTACTAGCTCCTCCAACTCCTCGACTCTATCTTGAAGCTCAATATTACGATCATATACTTCGTCATACATATGAACTGCAATAGAGTTTGGTGAAAACTTTTCCTCCTCATCATCCTCATCCGTCTGTGGCAGCTCTACGGGGTCTTCCTCATTCGTCTCTACCACATCCTCATCATCAGGTATACCCTCATGCTCCAACTCTGAAACATCACCAACCACTGTGACCAACGGAGATGAATCCCTTGGCACCAGTTGTTCCCAAACTACCAGAATATCTCGAGGCTTCTCCTCTCTAGGCATCTGAGGTCCATTCTCCCTAGCCTGGCTGAATTCTCCCACATTAGCCATCCTAAAAACAAAAATTTTAAGTTTTTAATTACTAACTGTCACTACTCAACACTCACAAGCACATAGGTTGCAACCACATAAGCACATAGAGTTTTATTATTTCTTCCTTAAAACTTGATAAGAGTTTATCACCACTATCTTTTCAATCTCCTATAAGGTTACTTCCTAAGGTTTTTTCCCCACCTAAGGTTCATAACCTAAAGCTTTGGTACCAACTTGTGACACCCCCAAATCTGGGTACTTCATTCCCACATGATTTGGTGTTCACTATCCAACATTCATTTCTAACTACCCAAATTCAATTAAATTTTAAACAATAAATCTTTCCATTAAAGGGTTACATAATTAAATCCAATAAAATCCCAGGTTATCTAACCTTAAAAACATTCATCAAATGCGGAAAAGTAAATAATTACATCACATAATTAAACCAAGTCTGAAAACATAAATGTCAATAGATTTACAAGTCTTCAACACTTGTTCATCTTTCCTTTTCCTTTGCTAGTGGTTGGCTCATCAACCTTCTCAACTTTATCTACAATGGTTATATATATTCAAAAGTGATCAAAACAAATGTTCACTTGAAAGAATATAATGACTGGCAATGAATTAACTCATTTGAATTGAATAATATATCTGAACATCGATAATCAATAACTGATACTGGAAATTATCTGAAGGTCACAAGACTAAGAACTATGTCCAAAGTTATAAGTATTTCTTTCAACTTAAATTAAAACATTCAGACTGTAGGGACTCCCCGTACTTAGGGTGATTAGCCCTTCAAACCATGTATTGTGCATAAACATCTAAACGCTTCCGCGTAAATAATCTCCTATAATAGGGTTGTTCATCTCAGTTTTAATATACGAGTCCGCACCAAAGTAAGTTTGGTTTGGATAAGCTTCAAGTGTAATTTAGAGTTCAACGAACATCAACTAAGGATTAGTTGAATCAAAGTTTAATGACAAAGCAAAAGTTCGATATCAACGTAATACAAGGTAGTTATGAACCATAAATGAATAATGTGATGCATGAAATTCATGCTTTAAGAATAACTTTCAAAGCATTAAATATATAATGAACCTAGCTTGAACAACAATGATAAGCTCAGGTTACATAAAGAAACAAAATTAAGAACTTTGGTTGATAGAATTCAAGAACTTGCGTAATGTTATAAAAAAAAATAGGGTAACAAACTTGCACATTTATAAACATGGTAGGATGAGCTCAAAATAAAGATTAGGTTTAGGAAACTTGCGCAGCAATAGTAAACAAGATAGGATAAAGATCTTGCTTTATGTAAAGAAATAAGATTTAGGAACTTGCGTAACAATAACAACATAACTGCTTACTAAGAGATTAGAGATAAAGAACTTGCATAAATTAAGTAAGATAGGATAAAATCAAATAGAGATTAGGGTCCAGAAACTTGCTCAATTATAAACAAGATAGGGTAAAGAAAACTTACCTCGTGCATAGGTTAAACGATCACTACTCACGTTCACCGCAAGTCCTACACATACCATATGTATTGAAAACACTCATTAGTTATACTAATATTAACATCATGAGTTTAGTTCCTATTTTTAGTATGGCTCATTAACTTAGTTTAAGTTTAAACAACATCACATCATTTCATAAGCATCACATTTTAGCTTTATTATAACTAATCAAATTATAATGCCAGCGCAACATATGCACATTAACAAACTGATATAACATCCTATTACATGTTCAACATGTTATCATGCTCTTTAGATTAGGTTATAGTAACACCCAAAGGACTGTACTTGCATACGTGCATCCTGACGCCCTCCGATTGCCTCTGAGTTCACAATAGTCCTAAATATGGCAATTTTGACCCCTACTATCGACATCAAATTGAATAACTTAAAGTATAAAAGTTGTAGACATACTCGTCCTCGATTCGGATCATCTTGAATTGCATTAATCGAAGTTTGTATGAAAACGTTATGCCCATTTTAGTAAAACATATCTGGTTGGGTTTTCTCTAACGTTTCAGTAAGATCCTTACCCCATCAAGGGACCCCCACTAAAAGCAAACACAAAATGCACTTTGATACGCTCTCCGGTAGGGGGTGTGGTATTAGCTTCTCGCAGTTCTGAACGAACACAAAGAATGAAGCCAAATTAGGCCTAAAAGCTCCTTTCGAACTACTATTCCAACTTATCGAAGTTGTAATAAGTTTACAGAAACATAAAATAATGTTTCTAACACGTTTCTAACCATATAAAGAACATAAACATCAAAATTACAACATCTGAATTCACTATTTTTACTATTTATTCACTTTTTGACATTCTTAGCGAAATTAATCACTGTGAATTCGTTTTACAATTAAAATAGTCCGTTTAAATCATATTGTTTTCATTTCTTCATGTATTTTCACAATCAACAAACAATTTACAATTTATTTCATGAATTGAGCATCAATTTTGACTCTAAAATAAGCTATATCATATATATTTCACTGTAATTTGATTTCTTCACTTTTAAACCTATTTCCATGAATTTGATTACTATAAATCATGAATGAATGATATAAAACATGTTATAAACATCCATTATTTCATACAAACTCATATTTTCAATAATTATCCACAAAAATCAATTATAAAGAACTTTTTAGAAAAAAAAACTTTAAAACTAAGAATTCTACCTTTACTTTCTTGTTTAGCTTAAGCTAGAAGATGATTACAAGACTTTGATTGCTACTCCTTGTTCTTATAGAATTTTTTCTCACAATTACTCTCTCAAACTCTCTCTATAGCTCTCTCTTCTTCTCTATATTCTTTGCAAATAAGCTAGGCCAAGTGTATAACACGTAAAGAAAATAAATCTGATAAAAGACATAATACTCATTATTAAACCATCAGTTACACAACTAGGAAATCAATTTTATCAGTTTTAAACTTCAAAAGCCATAAGGTCTTGTTTGTCAAAACACTTTTAAACCCTCTTTTAATTTATTTTTATATTACTTATAAAGTATAGTTCGATTTTTCACATAATCACATTGCCATAAAATTATAATTTACTTATAATTTTTGTAACGCCCCCAAAATAGGTATACATCACCCATTCTGAGTCGCCAAATACATGGTACAAAACTTAAATACAAACGTAATTATACAACATGAGCTGAGAGTTTTAACACGAATATTATCTTCTAGACAATATCCAAACACAAATGGATTCCTCATTATAATTATTACCACACTATTTTGTAAAATAGTAAGGACTACTACAACCACCATCTCGGACCGTCACTCCATTTCCCGACTAGCCCCGACTACGTTCTCATTTCCTGAAGAGAACAATGAAAGCAAAAGGGTGAGCTGAACTAGCCTAGTAAAGAAATATTATGACTAAGATAATGAAGAATAAATTATCATTAGCCTTCAATAGTGTTAAACTGATAGAATACAATAAACAACAAGTTTAACTGCAGCGGAACAAGCAATCCATTAGAAGAGTCAAGTAGAGCATGATATCTACTATCTTCTATGATTTAAAAATTTTATCATCAATTTTATCGTTGACACTCAGCTCAATAAATAATCCACATCACTGAATTATCCAGGCACTACGGGCCAAGGATATTCATTAGTATTACGTCCACGAATTATCCATGCACTACGGGACAAGGATATTCGTGTAATCACCAATGGTCATGATCATGCCAACAACTATCCATCAATTCACTACGGGCCAATGAGGACTTTTACCACATCATTTGTAACATTACAGGTTATGATTATACTGAATAATCCCCTAGTCATAATCATACCAATCAACAGTCCATCTATGCATTACGGGAAAAAGATGACTTTCATCATAATATAAGCATGAAGATTATGACAATGATATAAGAATTCAATTAAATGAAAGCAAATGATAAATTTTAAAGATTTTAAATTTATCTAGAGTTTAAAAATGTCTAAATTGTCAACTTGATACTGCTTTGTGGAGTAAAATTCAAGAATAATATTCACGTATCAAAAATAATTTGGACAGAAAAGAATTAATTTTTTATCGTGAATAGTACTTCATGAATAGTACCCCATGAATATTACTTTATGAATAGTGCCGTACATATGAATAGTACCGTACATATAAATAATGTCATACATATGAATAGTGTCGTATAAATGAATAGTACACATGAATAGTACTCCGGTATGAAAAGCTTAAAATTTAACAAGAATGTTAAGAAAAATATCCTTTTGAAATGATACTAGATGAAGCGCAAATTTCAAGGATATTACACTAATTTCAAGGAGTATAGAAGCAATACTTTAACAAAATGAGTGTAGACTTCGAAATCTGAAACAAAATAATATTACTTACATACTACAGAGTATGGAAGAAAATATTATTTCTTACGAATATTAAATAAAAATAATATCCCTTACAACTGTTGAACGAAAATAATATTCCTTATGAATATTTAATGGAGATAATATTCCTTACGAATATTGAACAAAAATAACATTCCTTACGAATATTGAACGAAAATAAAATTCCTTACGAATACAAAAAATAATATCGTAAGCAAACATGAAATAAATAATACCCCTTACCTTAGAAGAAGACTGGATACTGCAGTAGTGAAGTAGTAGAATACTCTTCTTCTTCCTCTCTATAGTTTCTTTCTCTATAGTTGCTCTTGTGAGTCTTAGTGAATTAGTGAGAATGAAAGGAGACACGAGCTTCTATTTATAAGGAAACATAGTTTCAATAATTCCACGTTTAGGGGCTCAAATTATTATAGTTTAGTACCTTCATCTTTGCCTCTATTTTTAATTTAGTCCTTCAAGTATTATCAATGTTGCACAACCTCCCCTAATAGTACATGCATGTAAACCAATAGTTCCATACATGTGATCAAATAGTTATTTGCATGTGAACTAATACCAATTAATTGCTCATTTATCCAATTAATTACCCGTTTGGTCAATAATAACAAAACCATCCAATCACAGAGTTACCTTCTTTGAGGGTAATTGGGTCACGGAAGAATTAAAGAAAACTAAATGAACAAAAATATTTCACTCATCAATTATTATTCTCATTTTTAATCAACACAAACTTATTCATCATTAATATTATAACTCACAATATTAACAACTAGATCATCCCAGGAAAGAGGGGGCTTTCCGATAAGGATTTCTCCTTATTGGCGCGTAATTAAGTGACCAAACCCCTTTCCTCGACAGAACTTTCTAGACATCATCAATAATGAAAATAATAATATGAATAACTTTGTCGTCTCAATTATTGATTTAATAATATAAAATATTGTGTAGATGATACTGTGATAATAATTGAATCAATAATATGAGAAATACTATGCAGCAATTACTGTGGCAATAATTGAATAAAACTGAGTGACTTCTCACATAAGCATCAATAATCAAAGATATTGTATAATACCGTGTGCTATTATGTAACCACGCGTATTACTGCACTTTTACCACCAGGTATTTCAACAGTTTAACGGTAAAACTTTTGCCGTTATTTTTATAAATAGTTATTTTTGTTGTTTTCTAACTCCAACAGTAATTCTGTTATAGGTTCCACCAATGATTGTGCCGTTGTACAAATATTTCCTAATAAAATGAATATTCCCCGACCAATCAAATATTTTATGACAACTTGCTTACTTTACAAAAATTTTCACATATCACCCTTAACTTTAACCTTTTATAAATTTAACCATTTACTAAATAGAATAATAATTATAAGAAAATTGAATACTTTCATTTCATAAAATTTGGGGTCTTACAATCTCCCCTCTTTATGAAATTTTGCCCTCGAAATTTACGTACCTGGTATGTCGAAGAGGTGAGGATACCTTATTCAGATTCTAACTCTTGAGGTTTAACATTTGAGCGTAGAATATGATCTTTTTTATCCAAGATTTTAACAAATACCTCTTCATACGTTAAATCTTTTGCTATCTTGTCTAATTCTAATTCAATAATGTGGTTCGGGTCGTCCACATATTTACGTAACATCAATATATGAAAAACGTTATGAACACGCGACATACTTGGTGGTAAAGCGAGTCTATAGGCCACAGTTCCTATTCGATCGAGGATTTCAAATAGACCAATAAAAATGAGGGTTGAGATTTCCTCTCTTCGTCGATTCTTGCTTCTAGAATAACGCCTTCTTGCACCTTCTTCTTCACATCCATCTGTAGCTTGAGCGGCTTTAACTTTATCGATTAAAGTCGGTTCTAATCGTATATCCACTATTTTCACGTAGGTTCTTGGACTCTTTAACTCTATCTCCATCATTTGTAAGTCGTACGAAATAGGTCTCTGTGTTAACAATGTTGCACTCGTAACCGCATAAGATATTCTACTCAACACGTCAGCTACCACATTCGCTTTTTCAGGATGTTATTGAATGGTATGGCCGTAATCTTTCAACAGCTAGAGATAACGTCTTTGGCGCATGATACATTTGTTTTAGTTGAAGAAATATTTGAGGTTTTAGAAATGGATTTTGTACCAGGTTCAAGGTCAATACAAAATTCAATTTCATGCTCTGGAGGTAGGCTAGGAAGTTTTTCGAGGAATACGTCAGAAAATTTATAAAAATATCATTCAAATCTGGCATATTTTTATTTAAATTCGTGACATGGGATAAGAAAGCTTGACATCCATTTTTCAATAGATGAATAGCTTTATAGCTTGATATGACAACGATTGATTTCAGTGGTTTAGTTGTTTGAATTCGTATAACAGGTTGGTTAAGAATATAAAAGCTAACAACCTTAAGAAAATAATCAATTTTAGCACGATGAATAGTTAACCAATCGATTCCTAAAATCACATCAAATGCAAGTATTTTCAAAGAGATGAGATCGACAGGTAATGTGAGGGTATCAATTTTAATCAAATAAGATTTAGTGGATGAAATGAAGGTTTCTCCCAATGGAGTTTCAACCGATAAGTCAAAGTCTAATTTCTCTGGAGTCAAATTTAAACGTTGAACGCAAGTAGGAGAAATAAAATAGTGGGTAGAACCGGTATCCAATAAGGTATAGACTTCGCAAGAGTTTATGATTAACTTACCCGTGATAACTTCGTTTGGGTTCCTCGTCACGAAAATGCTCTACCTTAAACTACCAATTTTGACTTATCTAGGACAGCCTTTGGCGTCTCCATCCCAGCTGCACTTGACTGCGCTACACGACAAAATCTGGCTAGGTGACCTTCTCTTCCGAAATTATAACATGCTTTGGACTGCATCATGCAGTTTAGACTGATGTGTCCCTCCCCTCCGCATTTGAAGCATACGATCGGGGGTAGTTCTCCTTCCTTGAAAACGGGTGCTGGTGCTGCTGTCTTTCCATCATTGTTGAACCTTCTCTTCTTGAAATTTTCATTTCTATTGTCTTGGCCATGATTACCACCGAAGTGGTTACCATTTCTGACATGTTGATTCCCTCCATGTTTGTTGTCACCGCTTCAATGACTGCTATAATTGGTATTATCTCTTTGTTGGCTGCTCTCTCTTGGTTGGGTTGACTCATTATCGCGCTCCAATAACTGAGTCTTATTCACAACATCTAAATACAAGCAAAGTTTGTGAAAAATAAGGTATTAACGAATTTTGGGTTTCAAATATCTCATAAACATTCGCGTCATTCTTTCCTTATTATCTACCAAATGGGATGCAAATCGGGATAACTCTGCAAATTTAGCCTCGTACTACAATACGGTCATATTGTTTTGCTCCAGCTTGATGAACTCCACCTCCTTCATGTGAGAAATACTTTTAGGAAAGTACTTGTCGTTGAACAGTTCTTGGAACTTCTCCCAAGACATCTTTAGTGCGGCAGTTTGAGTACGTTTTACAGATTCCAACCAGTAATCTACCTCTCCTCTCAACATGAAGGTGGCAAAGGGAACCTTTTGCTCCTCGAAGCATCCCAAGATATCAAATATCTTGGTGATCTGCTTTATCCACGTCTCTACCTTAAGTGGTTCTGGATTTTCCAAAAACTCATGAGGTCCCAACTCCTTAAACTACTTAGCAGTGACCATCCGTGAGTTGTCAGTGTTTCCACCTACATTTTGAACAGGAGTCTCTCTCGCCTGATGTTGCATGAGTTGCACAAATCCTCTGAAAATCCCATCGTTCATCATTTGGTCGGTGTTGTTGTTTACCTGAGGATTATTGCCTTCCTGATGCACATTATCCTGGGTATTGATAGTTGCTGACTCAATGGTCTCATGTGCTTCATTGCTTATCTCAACATTTTCAGATGCCATTTTTAAACACTACCACAAAACAAGGGTTAATTTACATGACACATTTTATCCCTATACTCTGACCGACCAATTAAATAACAAATAAACTTAGGTAGGTCATACTAGCGAAGAAATTACCCGTCTCTCCCCTCCTAGTTCTAGTCTCACGTCTCAGCCAGGGATCATATCCCTAGGCTTTGATACCAACTGTGATGCCCCCAAAACAGGTATACATCACCCATTCTGAGTCGCCAAATACATGGTACAGAACTTAAATACAAACGTAATTATACAACATGAGCTGAGAGTTTTAACACGAATATTGTCTTCTAGACAATATCCAAACTCAAATGGAGTCCTCATTACAATTATTATTACACTATTTTGTGAAATAGTGAAGACTACTACAGCCACCATCTCGGACCGTTACTCCATTCCCTGACTAGTCCCGACTACGTTCTCATTTCCTGAAGAGAACAATAAAAGAAAAAGGGTGAGCTCAATTAGCCTAGTAAAGAAAAATTATGACTAAGATAATGCAAAATAAATAATCGTTAGCCTTCAACAATGTTAAACTGATAGAATAAAATAAACCACAAGTTTAACTGCAGCGGAACAAGCAATCCATTAGAAGAGTCAAGTAGAGCATAATATCTACTATCTTCTATGATTTAAAAAGTTTATCATCAATTTTATCGCTGAGGCTCAGTTCAATAAAGATTCCATATCACTGAATTATCCATGCACTACGGGCCAAGGATATTCATTAGTATCACGTCCATGAATTAATCATGCACTACATGTAAGACCCCATCTTGGGAGTACCAAAATGTATCGTGATCCATCCTGGGAGTACAACACACCGTTTGTAATCCATCCTGGGAGTACCAAAATGTATCGTGATCTTCGACATACATTTTGGTGGAGCAATATGAAGAGAGAGATAGCGGGGTTTATCTCAAGGTGTCTAACTTGTCAATGAGTCAAGGTAGAGCATCAAGTGCCAAAAGGTCCATTACAACCACTTGAAATTCCAGAATGGAAGTTGGAGCACATTACCATGGATTTTGTTACTGGTCTTCCCAAGGTTTCTCAAGGTATAGATGTGATTTGGGTCATTGCTGATAGATTGACCAAGTCTGCTCATTTCTTATCGATACGAGAAACTTATACACTTGAACGTCTTGCTAGTATGTATATAAACGAGATTGTAAGATTGCATGGTATGCCAGTATCCATAGTTTTTGATCGAGACCCAAGATTCACTTTAAGATTTTGGGTTAGTTTGCAAAAAAAGCTATGGGCGCATTTTCTGATTTAGTTGGCATATCATCCTCGGGACGGACGCCGCAATCGAGAGAGGACTATTCAAACTCTTGAAGATTTATTAAGACTCTGTGTCCTTGACTTCAAGGGAAGTTAGGACAAGTTCTTACCATTGGTGGAGTTTTTCTACAACAACCGTTATCAAGCAAGTATTGGCATGGCTCCATTCGAGGCGTTGTATGGAAGAAAGTGTCGTTCTCCAGTATATTGGGATGAGGTGGGTGAAGCAACGTTGTTGGGACCGGATTTGGTTCGTATGACTACGGAAAAGATTCAAACAATCCGACAACGTATAAAAACCTCACAAGATCGACAAAAGAGTTATGTTGATCTTCATTGAAAGGACGTGGAATTTGATATTGGAGATCATGTGTTGTTACGTGTTGCTCCATGGAAAGAAGTTACGAGATTTGGAAAGAGAAGAAAGCTCAATCCTCGATTCATTGGCCCATTTTTAATCCTCGATCGAGTAGGAACTGTGGCATATAGACTCGTTTTACCGCCAAGTATGTCTCGTGTTCATAACGTTTTTCATATATCCATGTTACGTAAATATGTGGAAGACCCGAACCACATTATTGAATTAGAACCGGACGTGATAGAGGAAGATTTAACGTATGAAGAGTTACCTATTAAAATCTTGGATAAGATGGATCATATTCTACGCTCCAAGGTTATACCTCAAGTCAAAGTTTTGTGGAGAAACCACGACGTGGAAGAAATGACTTAGGAGTTAGAATCTGAAATGAAGTCAAGATATCCTCACCTATTCGACATACCAGGTACGTACCCTAATTTTGAGGGAGAAATTTCATAAGAAGGGGAGGTTGTAAGACCCCAACTTTTATGAATAAAGATGATTTTTCTATAATTATCATTTTTGAATATTATGGAATGATTTTGTTATAATATTATAGTTGTGGGTAGTATTTATAAATTCTACAAAGTATGCAAGTTGTTATATTATATTCGATTGGTCGGAGAATATTCATTTTAGCGAGAATATTAAATACAACGGCCTTGATCATTGGTGGACCCCATAATGTAAATTATTGTCGGATTGAGAAAACGATAAAAATATATTTATGAAAATAATGACGAAGTTTTTTTACTGCTATTATCTTGTTGAACTACTCGGTAGTAAAAGTAATGCGATGTCTGGCATTGGTTGCATAGTAGCACACGCGGTATTGATTATTGATGCTTACGTGAGAAGTCACTCGGTTATACTCAATTATTACTACAATGGTGTTGTATCATATCTCTCATATTATTGATTCGATTATTGTCACAGTATCATCTGCATAATATGTTATTTTATTAAATCAATAATTGAGATGACAAAGTTATTCATATTATTAAATTTTAATATTTACAATGTCTAAAAGTTCTGTCAAGGAGAGGTTTGGTCACCTAATTGCATGCCAATAGGGAGAAATCCTTATTGGAAAGCCCCATATTTCCTGGGAACGACCTTGTTGATAAATATTGTGAGTTATAATATTAATGATGAATGTTATTAAAATTGAAGTTGTGCTCGGAATTGAATTTGGAGACGCGGACGTGATATTTGAGTCCGGAACGATGAAATTAGTAAAAATAGACTATAAACACATAATTTTCTGGGTTTTACTATTTGGTTAAAAAGTCAACAGTTGACTTTTTGGGAAAAGTCAAACTTTGAAATTTCAAAATTTATATTTTTGATAAAAATGGTTTCATTGTGTTGGAATTATTTGTGTTAGTGAAAATCGACATTTATTTCGATAATAATTGATGTCTGGAGGTTATATTGATAAATCGGGTATTTAACCGGATAAATGAGAAATTGATTGCTATTATTTCACATGATTATAACTATTTGTTCACATGTGTATACTATTATTTCACATTCTTGTTACTATTAGGGGAGTTGGTGCAAGATTGATAATACTTGTATGACTAAGTTAAAAATAGAGGTATAGATGGAGGTACTATACTGTAATTCGTATTTTCACATGTCTAGAACTATTGATTCACATGATTCTCTATTGAATCACATTATTTACTATTAGGGGAGGTGGTGCAAGTTTGATAATACTTGCATGACTAAATTAAAAATAATGGAAAAGTTGGAGCTATTGTACTGTAATTTTTCGAGCCCCAAAACGTGCAATTATTGAAACTATATTTTTCTGTAAATAGAAGCTCATTCTTCCTTCATTTCTCACCAATTCACTAAAGCTATAGAGCAATTATTATAAAGAGAAATTGTAGAGAGAAAATCAGAAGAAGAGAAGCTTCTACCTCCTCACTACTCCTATATCCAGCTTTCTTTCAAACGTAAGGGTATTATTTCTTTCTTTCGTCTTCATGAAGAGAACTTTTGTTATTCCATTCTTTATTATTACGTTGGAATAACTTTGGTTATCTGGCACCGCATACATGGTGAAATTCTTCATTATTCCATTCTTTATTATTTTGTTGGAACATCACATGCATGCTTTCGCCGACACTGGTTCTGTCTTTATTATTACATTTGGAACATCATGTATACGTGCTTTTCTGTGGGACTGGTTTTCGCTCTTTATTATTATGTTGGAATATCATATACATGCATTTTACGCCGACCTGGTAGTTCCGTCTTTATTATTACATTGGAATATCACATGCATGCGTTTTACACGACTTGGTTCCGTCTTTATTATTCTCATGGAATAACTTTGCATATGCGGTCTCTGCGCATGCTTGGTGATTTCTTTTGTTATTCTATTCCTTATTATACTCAGTTGGTTAAAGTTTTGACTTCTATACTCCATGAAATTAGTGGAATATCCTTGATATTTGCGCTTCATCCAGTATCTTTTCATGGAAATATTCTTGAATTTTACTTTACAAAGAAGTATCATGTTGACAATTTGGACGTTATTAGTTCCTGGATAAATTAATTCGTGAACTTGTTTTATTGAATTCTTATATCATTGTCATCATCCTCATGTTTATATTTTTTGAAAGTCATCTGTGGCACATGTAGTGCATAGATGGACTTGGTATGATTATGACCGAGGATTATTCGGTATATAATCATGGTACCGTAATGTTACAAATGATGTGATAAAAGTCCTCATTGGCCCGTAGTGCATTGATGGATAGTTGTTTGCATGATCATGACCATTGATGAATACACGAATGTCCTTGGGCCGTAGTGCATGGATAATTGTGGTCGTGATACTAAAGGATATCCTTGGCCGTAGTCCAGGGGTGATTCGATGATGTGGATTATTTATTAAGCTGAGTCCCTGTGATAAATGTGAAGAAAAACCTTTTAAATCATAAAAGATAGTAGATTTTATTCTCTACTTGACTCTTTTAATGGATTGCTTGTTCCGCTGCAGTTAAACTTAATGTCTATTGTATTTTATCAGTTTAACATTGTTGAAGACTAATGATAATTTATTCTGCATTATCTTAGTCATAATATTTCTTACTGGGCTAGTTGAGCTCACCCTTTTGCTTTCATTAATCTCTTCAGGAAATGAGAACGTAGCGGGGACTAGTCGGGGAACAGAGTGACAGTCCAGAGGATAACATTAGTAGTCCTCACTATTCTATTAAATAGTGTGACAATAAATATAATGAGGACTTATTCTGAGAGTGGATATTTTCTAGAAGACAATATTTGTATTAAAACGCATAGCTCTTTTGTTGTATATTAAAGATTGTATTTGTATCATGTACCATGTATTTGGTGACTCAGGATAGGTGATGTATACCTATTTTGGGGGCGTCACACTACAGGCCAAGAATATTCGTGTAATCACCAATGGTCATGATCATGCCACCAACTGTCCATCAATGAACTATGGGTCAATGAGGACTTTTACCACATCATTTGTAACATTATAGGTCATGATTATACCGAATAATCCCTAGTCATAATCCTACAAATCAACAGTCCATCTATGCACTACAGGCAAAAGATTACTTTCATCACAATATAAGCATGAGGATGATGACAATGATATAAGAATTCAATTAAATGAAAGCAAATGATAAATTTTAAAGATTTAAATTTATCCAGAGTTTAAAAATGTCCAAATTGTCAACATGATACTACTTTGTGGAGTAAAATTTAAGAATAATATTCATGTATCAAAAATAATTTGGATAGAAAATAATTAATTTTTAGTCATGAATTGTACCCCGGGTGAATAGTACCTGAGTGAATAGTACCCCATGAATAGTACTTCATGAATAGTACTTCGTGAATAGTGCCATATATATGAATAGTGCCGTACATATGAATAATGCCGTGTAAATGAATAGTACCCATGAATAGTACTCCGGCATGAAAAGCTTAAAATTTAACAAGAATGTTCTAGAAAAATATCCTTGTGAAACGATACTAGATGAAGCGCAAATTTCAAGGATATTCTACTAATTTGAAGGAGTATAGAAGCAATACTTTAACAAACTGAGTGTAGAATTCGGAATCTGAAACGAAATAATATTACTTATATACTACAGAGTATGAAAGAAAATATTATTTCTTACGAATATTGAACAATAATAATATCCCTTACAACTGTTGAACGAAAATAATATTCCTTATGAATATTGAACGAAGATAATATTCCTTACGAATATTGAACGAAAATAATATTCCTTATGAATAGTGAACGAAAATAAAATTCCTTACGAATACGAAAAATAATATCGTAAGCGAATATGAAATAAATAATACCCCTTATGTAAGACCCCAAATTTTATGAAATGAAAGTATTCAATTTTCTTATAATTATTATTTTATTTTGTAAATGGTTAAATTGATAAAGGGTTAAAGTTAATGGTGATATGTGAAAATTTTTGCAAAGTATGCAAGTTGTTATAAAATATTCGTTTGGTCAGGGAATATTCTTTTTGTCGGGGAATATCCGTACGATGGTACAATCATTGGTGGACCCCACAACGGAGGTATTGTCGTAGTAAGAAAACGACATAATTATCTTTTTATGAAAATAACGGCGAAAGTGTTACCGTAAAAAACTGTTGAACTACCCGGTAGTAAAAGTAATGCGGATGATCTGGCGTGGTTGCATAATAGTACACACGGTATTTATTATTGATGCTTACGTGAAAGTCACTTTCGGTTATACTCAATTATTACTACGATAATTCTTTGCATCCTATTTCTCATGTTATTGATTCGATTATTGTCACAGTATCATCTGCATAATATGATATATTATTAAATCAATAATTGAGACGAAAAAGTTATTCATATTATTAAATTGCAATATTTACAATGTCTAGAAGTTCTGTCAATGAGAGGTTTGGTCACCTAATTACGCGCCAATAGAGAAAAATCCTTATTAGAAAGCCCCCTCTTTCTTGAGAACGACCTGGTTGTTAAATATTGTGAGTTATAATATTAATGATGAATGTTATTAAATATTGAAGTTGAGTTCGGAGTTGAATTTAGAGACGCGGACGTGATATTTGAGTCCGGGACGATGAAATTAGTAGAAATAGACTATAAACACAAAATTTACTGGGGTTGACTTTTTCGAAAAAAGTCAAACTTCGAAATTTCAAAAATAAAATTTTTGAGAAAAATAGTTCCATTGTGTTGGAATTATTAGTGTTGGCGAAAATCGACATTTATTTAAATAATAATTTATGTCTGGAGGTTATATTGACCAATCGGGTAATTAATCGAATAAATGAGCAATTAATTGCTATTAATTCACATGATTACAACTATTTATTCACATGTGTGTACTATTGATTCACATTCATTTACTATTAGGAGAGTTGGTGCAAGATTGATAATACTTGCATGACTAAGTTAAAAATGGAGGTATAGATGGAGGTATTATACTGTAATTTGTATTTTCACATGATTATAACTATTGATTCATATGATTGAACTATTGATTCCCATTATTTACTATTAGGGGAGGTGGTGCAAGTTTGATAATACTTGCAGGAGTAAATTAAAAATGAAAGAAAAGTTGAAGGTATTGTACAGTAATATTTCAAGCCCCAAAACGTGCAATTATCGAAACTATATTTTCCTATAAATAGAAGCTCATTCTTCCTTCATTTCTCACCAATTCACTAAAGCTATAGAGAAATTATTATAGAGAAAACTTATAGAGAGAAAGAAGAAGAGAAGTCTGCTACCTCTCTACTCCAGTATCCAGTTTCTTTCTAAGGTAAGAGGTATTATTTTTTTCATATTCATGAAGCGAGCTATTGTTATTCCATTCCATATTATTATGTTGGAATAACCTATCTATGCGAAGTACTGCATATATGGTGAAATTCTTCTATTCTTCTATTCTTTATTATTCTATTGGAATATCACATGCATGCGGATTACGCGTGACACGGTTACATTCTTTATTATTCTGTTGGAATATCCCTTTTGTTGCGGATTCGGCATGACCTAGTTCCATTCTTTATTATTCTATTGGAATAACTTGTTTGTGCGATCTATCGCATGCGCGTGAATTCGTTGTTATTCTATTCTTTATTATTTTGTTGGAATATCACATGCATGCGGATTCTGGCGTGACTGGTTCCATTATTTATTATTCATTGGGAATAACACATGCATGCGGTCTATCGCATGCATGGTGTATTCTTACATTATTCCATTCTTTATTATTCTATTGGAATAACTTTGTCTATGTGGATTACCGCATGCATGGTGAATGATCCTTTGTATTCATTCCTTATTAAATTGTAGAAATGATCTGTCTACGTGGATTACCGTATGGCAGGTGAAAAATCCATTTGCAATTTCGTTATTTTTTTGACCCTCAAAAATTCTAGAAAAAATCGAAATGATAATTTGATGAGTTTTCTATATTGTGTCCGAAGATGGCGATTTTTGGATGTATAGATTAAGAGTTATAGATTTTATGGGAAAAGACTATTTTAAAAGTAAACCCTTATAACTCCTTGTGGTTAACTCCAAAATTGGTGAAATTTTTATTGGGAGTACATATATATAACAGGAGTATACCCTGTAAATTTCAAAATTTTTGGACAAAAGTACAATTTATGATAAATATCTAAATATGCGGCAATTTTGGCCATATGAAAAATAGTAAATGAATTTTAAAAATTCTGGGAAAAATATATGTTCAATATGGGACTATATTCTGCTAAATCCCAAAAAAGAAATATTTTTGGTACTGATTTGGTATTTTTCATGAAAATGAACTAGTTATGAGTAAATGAATTAAATATGTTATGTGAAGTAAAAAAATTGGAAAATAGGATTTTATGGCTTGGGAATCTTATTTAGGGTATATGCAGATTTTTGATGAGGGATTTGATCATTGGTGATGAAATCTTATGAGTATGGCATTTTTGAATGATAAAAATGCATTATTTGGTAAAGTGTAAACAATTGAAATAAATTATTTATAAGTTTAAGAAGTGATTAAAATATTATTATAATATTAATAATATTAGATTATGAGTTTATTAAGTGATTGATAATATTTGGATAAATTTAAAGTCTTTAATATTTATCCTTGTTTTCGTTTAATTTGATTTTGTTTGATTATTGCTTATATCATTGTCATCATCCTCATGCTTATATTGTGATGAAAGTCATCTTTGGCTTACGTGCATAGATGGACTTGGTATGATTATGACCAGGGATTATTCGGTATAATCATGACCATAATGAAACAAATGATGTGGTCAAAGTCTTCATTGGCCGGTAGTGCATTGATGGGCAGTTTTTTTGGTATGATTATGACCAAGGATTATTCGGTATAGTCATGATCATTGATGATTTAATGAATATCCTTGGCCCGTAGTGTAGGATGACTTCGATGATGTGGTTTATTTATTAAAATTTGAGTCTCGAAAAAATAAAAATTGATGAAAATATTTTAAATCATAGAAGATAGTAGATATCATACTCTACTTGACTCTTCTAATGGATTGCTTATTCTGCTGCGATTAAACTTGATGTCTATTGCATTTTATCGGTTTAACATTGTTGAAGACTAATGATAATTTATTACGCATTATCTTAGTCATAATATTTCTTCTTTGAATAGTTGAGCTCACCCTTTCTTTCTTTGTTTTATTCTTTTGAGAAAATGAGAATATAGTGGCCGGGACTAGTCGGGGAGCGGTGTGACGGTCCGGATGATAGCATTAGTAGTCCTCACTATTACATTAAATAGTGTGACAATAAATGTAATGAGGACTCCATTGAGTGTGGATATTGTCTAGATGACAATATTCTTATTAAAACTCTTAGATTATGTTTTGTGGTATTTTACACGAATATTGTATAATTAAGTTGTATTTGAATTTTGTACCATGTATTTGGTGACTCAAGATGGGTGATGTATACCTATTTTGGTGGCGTCACAGCTGGTATCAAAGCTTAGGGATATGATCCCTGGCTGAGATGTGAGACAAGAACTAGGAGGGGAGAGACGGGGAATTCCTTCGCTAGTATGACCTACCTAAGTTTATTTGGTATTTAATTGGTTGGTCAGAGTATAGGGATAATTTGTGATATGTTAATTAACCCTTGTTTTGTGGTAGTATTGCAAAATTGCAGCTGAAAATGTTAACAATGGAGTGAATGAGATCATGGAGACAACTCTAATCACCAACCAGAATAATGTGATGTCAGGCGAAGAAGGAATTAGAGATATCCATGTGGTGAGTGAAGAATTGATAGTTGCACCCGAGATAGTCATAGAGGTAGCAGCTGAGAGTGAGGAAGAAGAGGAAGAAGAGGAACCTGAGGAGAATTTATTAGAAGAATTTTATGATCGAAATTTAGAATTGCATAATCGTGTTCATGAGTTAGAAGAAGCGAAATTTGAAGAAGCGGCGGTGGTGGTGTGGAACAAAAGGATGCAACAATTCAAGCTTGTGTTACCTGATATGTGATGGTTGAACAGAAGCACTCTTTCGTAGAGTATAAGATGATAAAGTTGGAATCGAAATGAAAGAAGAAACAAGCGAGCAGTGAGAATGAGTGATGCGTGGGTAAAAAGCGACCTGACGCGTTGATATTGTGGAAAGAGATGTCTGATCTAAGAAGGCTAAAATAGATGATATATATTTCGCTTTGTGGACTGCAATTGAGAAAACCCAACATCGAGTTTTGAATTACCCGGTACATTGCGGTCAACCTCAATTTTATATGGATCGAAGATTAATGATTCAGATCATGAAACATGAGTACGATGAAGCAGTTGAGGGTGGAATATGCCCTATAGAAAAGTCAATTTCAACAGTAGTGATGACACTAAATGCTACCCCAGACAAGTCAAAGTCGGGTAGTTCAAGGGAGAGCGGTTGTCATGACTTCCCAACAAGTGAGGAACCCAAATGAAGTTATCACGGGTTAGTTAATTATAAATTCTTGCGAAGTCTATACCTTATTAGATACCGGTTCTACCCATTATTTTATCTCTATTGCTTGCGCTCAACATTTATATTTAACTCCGTAAAAATTAGACTTTGACTTATCTGTGGAGACTTTGTTAGGAGAAACTTTTATCATATCCACTGTTTATAAATCTTGTTTGATCCAAGTGGGCACAATCACGTTACCTGTCGATATTATCTCTTTGAAAATACTTGCCTTTGATGCGATTTTAAGAATCGATTGGTTAACTACTCATCATGCTTTTCGTAAGGTTGTTAGCTTTCATATTCCTAACCAACCTGTTATACGAATTCAAGCAACCAAACCACTAAAGTCAATCATTGTCATATCAAGCCATATGTAAAGAACCCCGAGCCTTTCGCTGGTGACTTCAAAGTCTTGGGATGCACCAAAGCCAGACTTTCCGTAGGCGACAGTGTGAATGACGATGGCAAGTTGATAGGTATCAATGTGACGTGTTATCTAAGTCTTGGATGAGGGCCACAGTTTTGAATGATATTTGTATTGTTAATAAATTTCCTGGCGTATTCTTGAAGACTTCTTAGCCTAACCCTAAAACGTGAAATCGAATTTTGTATTGACCCTATTACAAAACCCATTTCTAAAACCCTCAAATATTTATTCAACTAAAATGAACGTAATATGCGTCAAAGACGTTGGCTCGAGCTGTTGAAGATTACAACCATACTATTCAATATTATCGTGGAAATAGCGAACGTGGTAGCTGATGCATTGAGTAGAAGATAGTATGCCTTTATGAGTGCGACGTTGTTAACACAAAGACACATTTCATATAACTTACAAATGATGAAGATAGAGTTAAAGACTCTAGGGACCCACGTGAAGATAACGAATATACGAGTAGAATAGACTTTAATCGATAAAGTTAAAGCCACTCAAACTACACACCTGAAGCTGATGAATATGAAGAAGAAGGTTCAAGAAGGCGTTATTCTAAAAGCAAGAGTCGATGAATAGAGGAAATCTCAACCCTTGATTTTATTAGTCTATTTGAAATCCTCGATCGAGTAGGAACTGTGGCCTATAGACTCATTTTACCGCCAAGTATGTCGCGTGTTCATAACGTTTTTTTACGTATCGATGTTACGTAAATATGTGGATGACCCGAACCACGTTATTAAATTAGAACTAGACGAGATAGCAGAAGATTTAACGTATGAGGAGATACGTGTTAAAATCTTGGATAGGAAGGATCATATTCAACACTCAATGGTTATACTTCAAGAGTTAGAATCCGAAATGAAGTCAAGGTATCCTCATCATACCAGGTACGTACATAAATTTCGAGGGTGAAATTTCATAAGGAGGGTAGATTGTAAGACCCCGAATTTTATGAAATGAAAGTATTCAATTTTCTTATAATTATTATTTTATTTCGTAAATGGTTAAATTGATAGAGGGTTAAAGTTAAGAGTGATATGTGAAATTTTTTGCAAAGTATGCAAGTTGTTATAAAATATTTGTTTGGTCGGGGAATATTCTTTTTGTCGGGGAATATCCGTACAACAACACAATCATTGGTGGACCCCACAAAGGAGGTAATGTCATAGTAAGAAAACGACAGAATTATCTTTTTATAAAAATAACGGCGAAAGTGTTACCGTTAAAAACTGTTGAACTACCCGGTAGTAAAAGTACAGTGATACGTGTGGTTGCATAGTAACACACGATATTGATTATTGATGCTTACGTAAGAAGTCACTCAGTTATACTCAATTATTGCTATAGTAATTGTTGCATCATATTTCTCATGTTATTGATTCGATAATTGTCATAGTATCATCTACATAATATGATATATTATTAAATCAATAATTGAGACGACAAAGTTATTCATATTATTAAATTGCAATATTTAAAATGTCTAGAAGTTCTGTCAAGGAGAGGTTTGGTCACATAATTGCGCGCCAATAGGAAGAAATCCTTATTGGAAAGCCCCCTATTTCCTGGGAACGACCTGGTTGTTAAATATTGTGAGTTATAATATTAATGATGAATGTTATTAAAAATCAAAGTTGAGTTCGGAGTTGAATGTGGAGACACGGACGTGATATTTGAGTCCGGAATGATGAAATTAGTAGAAATAGACTATCAACACAAAATTTGCTGGGGTTGACTTTTTGGTCAAAAAGTCAACAGTTGACTTTTTCAAAAAAGTCAAACTTTGAAATTTCAAAAATGAAATTTTTGAAAAAAATAGTTCCATTGTGTTGGAATTATTAGTGTTAGTGAAAATTGACATTTATTTCGATAATAATTGATGTCTGGAAGTTATATTGACCAATCGGGTAATTAATAGAATAATAAGCAATTAATTGCTATTAATTCACATGCTTATAACTATTTGTTCACATGTGTGTACTATTGATTCACATTCATTTACTATTAGGGGAGTTGGTGTAAGATTGATAATACTTGCATGACTAAGTTAAAAATGGAGGTATAGATGGAGGTACTATACTGTAATTTGTATTTTCACATGATTATAACTATTGATTCATATGATTGAACTATTGATTCACATTATTTCATATTAGGGAGGTGGTGGTGCAAGTTTGATAATACTTGCGGGGACTAAATTAAAAATGAAAGAAAAGTTGAAGGTATTGTCTGTAATATTTTGAGCCCCAAAACATGCAATTATCGAAACTATATTTTCCTATAAATAGAAGCTCATTCTTCCTTTATTTCTCACCAATTCACTAAAGCTATAGAACAAATATTATAGAGAAAAATTATAGAGAGAAAGAAGAAGAGAAGTCTGCTACCTCTCTACTCAAGTATCCAGTTTCTTTCTAAGTTAAGGGGTATTATTTCTTTCATATTCATGAAGAGAGCTATTGTTATTCCATTCCATATTATAATGTTGGAATAACCTGTCTATGCGAAGTACTGCATACATGATAAAATTCTTTTATTATTCTATTCTTTATTATTCTGTTGGAATATCTTGTCTACATGCGGATTCTGCGTGACACAGTTCCGATTCTTTATTATTACATTGGAATATCACATGCATCTGAATTCTGGCGTGACTGGTTCCATTCTTTATTATTACATTGGAATAACCTCTGCATGCGATCTATCGCATGCACTCGGTGAATTTTGTTGTTATTCCATTCTTTATTATTCTATTGGAATATCTTGTGCATGCGGATTCTGCATGACAGTTCCATTATTTATTATTCGATTTGGAATAACACATGCGTGCGGTCTATCGCATGCATGGTGAATTCTTACATTATTCTATTCTTTATTATTACATTGGAATAACTTTGTCTATGTGGATTACCGCATGCATGGTGAATGATCCTTTGTATTCATTCCTTATTAAATTTTAGAAATGATCTATCTACGTGGATTACCGCATGGCGGGTAAAAAATCCATTTGCAATTTCGTAATTTTTCTGACCCTCAAAAATTCAAGAAAAATTTGAAATGATAATTTGATGAGTTTTCTATATTGTGTCCAAAGATGGCGATTTTTGGATGTATAGATTAAGAGTTATGGATTTTATGGGAAAAAACTATTTTAAAAGTAAACCCTTATAACTCCTTGTGGTTAACTCCAAAATTGGTGAAATTTTTATTGGGAGTACATGTATATAACAGGAGTATACCCTTTAAATTTTGAAATTTTTGGACAAAAGTACAATTTATGATAAATGTCTAAATATTCGGCAGTTTTGGCCATATGAAAATTAGTAAATGAAATTTTAAAAGTTTCGAGAAAAATATATGTTCAATATGGGACTATATTCTGCTAAATCCCAAAAAAGAAATATTTTTGGGACTGATTTGGTATTTTTCATGAAAATGAACTAGCTATGAGTAAATGAATTAAATATGTTATGTGAAGTAAAAAAATTAAAAAATAGGATTTTATGGCTTGGGAATCCTATATAGGGTATATGCAGATTGATGACAGATTTGATCATTGGTGATGAAATCTTATGAGTATGGCATTTTTGAATGATAAAAATGCATTATTTGGTAAAGTGTAAACAATTGAAATAAATTATTTATAAGTTTAAGAAGTGATTAAAATATTATTATAATATTAGATTATGAGTTTATTAAGTGATTGATAATATTTGGATAAATTTAAAGTCTTTAATATTTATCCTTGATTTCATTTAATTTGATTTTGTTTGATTATTGCTTATATCATTGTCATCATCCTCATGCTTATATTGTGATGAAAGTCATCTTTGGCGTACGTGCATAGATGGACTTGGTATGTTTATGACCAGGGATTATTCGGTATAATCATGACCGTAATGTAACGAATGATGTGGTAAAAGTCCTCATTGGTCGGTAGTGCATTGATGGACAATTTTTTTTTGTATGATTATGACCAGGGATTATTCGGTATAGTCATGATCATTGATGATTTAATGAATATCATTGGCCCATAGTGCAGGGATGACTCGGTGATGTGGTTTATTTATTAAAATTTGAGTCTCGTGATAAAAATTGATGAAAACATTTTAAATCATAGAAGATAGTAGATATCATGCTCTACTTGACTCTTTAATGGATTTCTTATTTCATTGCAGATTAAACTTGATGTCTATTGTATTTTGTCGGTTTAACATTATTGAAGACTAATGATAATTTATCGCATTATCTTAGTCATAATATTTCTTCTTGGGCTAGTTGAGCTCACCCTTTTTTTCATTGTTCTCTTGAGAAATGAGAATATAATGGCGGGACTAGTCGGGGAGCGGGTGGCGGTCGGATGATAGCATTAGTAGTCCTCACTATTACATTAAATAGTGTGACAATAAATGTAATGAGAACTCCATTGAGTGTGGATATTATCTAGATGACAATATTCTTATTAAAACTCTTAGATTATGTTTTGTCGTATTTTACACGACTGTTGTATAATTAAGTTGTATTTGAATTTTGTACCATGTATTTGGCGACTCAAGATGGGTGATGTATACCTATTTTGGGGGTGTCACACCTTACCTTAGTAGAAGACTGGATACTGCAATAGTGAAGTAGCAGAATACTCTTCTTCTTCCTCTTTATAGTTTCTCTCTCTGTAGTTGCTCTTATGAGTCTTAGTGAATTGATGAGAATGAAATAAGAAATGAGCTTCTATTTATAGGAAAACATAGTTTCAATAATTGCACGTTTAGGGGCTCGAATTATTACAGTTTAGTACCTTTATCTTTGCCACCATTTTTAATTTAGTCCTTCAAGTATTATCAATCTTTCACAACCTCCCCTAATAGTACATGCATGTGAACCAATAGTTCCATGGATGTGATCAAACAGTTATTTGCATGTGAACTAATAGCAATTAATCGCTCATTTATATGATTAGTTACCCGTTTGGTCAATAATAATAAAACCAGCCAATCACAGACTTATCTCCTTTGAGGGTAATTGGGTCACGAAAGAATTAAAGAAAACTAAATGAACTAAAATCTTTCACTCGTCAATTATTATTCTTATCTTTAATCAACACGAACTTATTCATCATTAGTATTATAACTCATAATATTAAAAACCAGATCATTCCCAAGAAAGAGAGGGCTTTCCGATAAGTATTTCTCCTTACTGGCACGCAATTAGGTGACCAAACCCCTTTCCTCGACAGAACTTTCTAGACATCGTCAATAATGCAAATAATAATATGAATAACTTTGCCGTCTCAAATATTGATTTAGTAATATAAAATATTGTGCATATGATACTGTGATAATAATTGAATCAATAATATGAGAGATACTATGCAGCAATTACTGTGGTAATAATTGAATTAAATTGAGTGACTTCTCACGTAAGCATCAATAATCAAAGATACTGTACAATACCGTGTGCTACTATGCAATCACGTGTATTACTGTACTTTTACTACCAGGTATTTCAATTGTTTAACGGTAAAACTTTTGCCATTATTTTTATAAAAAGTTATTTCTGTCGTTTTCTAACTCCGACAGTAATTCTGTTGTGGGGTCCATCAATGATTGTGTTGTCGTACAAATATTCCCTAATAAAACGAATATTCTCCAACCAATCGAATATTATATGACAACTTGCTTACTTTGTAAAAATTTTCACATATCACCCTTAACTTTAACCTTTTATCAATTTAACCATTTACTAAATAGAATAATAATTATAAGAAAATTGAATACTTTCATTTTATAAAATTCAAGGTCTTACAGCTTTTATTTAATAAATTAATACATTACTTTTACTTACTAAATTAAAAATGAGCTTTTAATAATTTATTTTATCATAATCAACTCTATAATTAACTCATTAAATTAATTTAGAATATTAATTCATTACTCTTTTATTTTAATTAACTTCAAAATACAAAATTACAGAATATTAACTTAATTATCATATTACCTTAATTAAGTTAATTCCCACAAACTCATGAATTATTTATTTAACAATTAAATAATCAAATTAAACAAATTTTATATAACAATAAACACATTAACTAAAATATTTATTTAATTCAATAAATATTTTAAATTACATATAAAAATTTTGGATTGTTACAATCTTATTCATAATATTTTTTACTAAGCTAGTTGAGCTTACCCTTTTCCTTTTGGTTTCATTGTTCTTCTCAGGAGGCGAGAATGTAGCTGGGACTAGTCGGGGAGTGAAGTAATGGTCAAAGATGGTTATTATAGTAGTCCTCACTATTTTGTAAAATAGTGTGACAATAATTGTAATGAGGACTTTATTTGAGTTTAGATATTGTCTACGAGATAATATTTATATTGAAACTCACAGCTTATGTTTTGTCGAATTTTACACGATAATTAATAGTTGTATAAATAAAGTTTATATTTGAATTTTTTACCATGTATTTGGCGACTCAAAATGGGTTGTGTGGACCTATTTTGGGGGCGTCACAGTTGGTAGCAGAGCTTAGGGATATGATCTCTGGTGGAGATCTGGGATTATAACTGGGAGGGGAGAGATGAGTAAATCCTTCGCTAGTGTGTTCTACCTAAGCTTATTTGTTATTTAATTGGTCAGTCGAAATATAGGGATAATATGTGGCATGTAAATTTCTTTAATTAACCCTTGTTTTGTGGCATTATTTGAGAATGGCATATGAAAATTTTGAGATATGCAATGGAGCACATGAGACCGTTGAGACACCACTAATCAATAAGCAGGATAATGTGCATCAGGAAGGCAATAATCCTCATGTAAACAACAACACCGACCAAACGATGAATGATGAGATGTTAAGGAGATTTCTATAATTCATGCAACACCAAACAAGAGAGACTCTTGTTCAAAATGCGGGTGCAAACAATAGTAACTCACAGCTGGTCACTACTAAACAATTCAAGGAGTTGGGACTGATGGAGTTTTTTGGAAAGCTAGAGTTACTCAAGGCAGAAACTTGGATTAAGTAGATCACCAAAATATTTGATGTCTTGGGATGAACAGAGGAGCATAAGGTTCCCTTCGCCACCTTTATGTTGCGTGGAGAGGCAGATTACTGGTGGGAATCTATAAAATGTACTCATCTTTCCACATTGAAGATGTCTTGGGTGAAGTTCCAGGTATTGTTCAACAACAAGTATTTTCCAGAAAGTATTCGTCATATGAAGGAGGTGGAATTCATCAAACTGGAACAGAACAATATGATTATATCACAATATGAGGCCAAGTTTGCAGAGTCATCCCGGTTTGCATCCCATTTGGTGGATAATGAGGAGCGAATGACACGAATATTTCTGAGAGGTTTGAAACTTGAAATTTGTCAATACCATATTTCTCATAAACTTTTTTTGTATTCAGATGTTATGAATAGGGCTCAATTATTAGAGTGAGATAATGAGACAGTTCAACTAAAAGACAACAACCAATAACACGATAATAGTCGTACTAGTGGCAACAGTCATCGGAGCAGTGATAACCATTGTGGAGAAAATTATCATGCCAGAAATGGTAACCACTTCGGTGGTAATTATGGCCAAGATAATAGGAGAGATGAACCAAGTGGAAAAAACTTTAAAAAGAGAATATTAAACAATGACAACAGAAAGACATCGGCAGCAGCACCAACACCCATTTCTAGGTAAGGAAAACGACCACTTGTTAGATGTTACAGATGCAGAGTGGAGGGACACACCAGTCCAAACTGTACACAACCTTCCAAGGTGTGTTTTAGCTGTGGAAAAGACGGTCACATAGCTTAATTTTGTCCTGTAGCGAAGTTAAGTCCAGCTGGAACGGTGACACCAAAGGCTGTCACGAAAAAGTCAAAGTCGGTGGTTCAAGGGAGAGCGTTTGCCATGACTTCCCAAAAATTGAGGAACCCGAATGAAGTTATCATGGGTAAGCTAATCACAAACTCTTGCAAAATCTATACCTTATTAGATACCGGTTCTACCCATTCTTTTATTTCACATGCTTGTGCTCAATGTTTGAACTTGACCCCTGAGAAATTACTTATCTGTTGAAATCCTCACATTACCTATTGATCTCATTTCTTTGAAAATACTTGCATTTGATGTGATTTTAGGGATTGATTGGTTAACTACTCATCATGCTAAAATTGATTGTTTTCTTAAATTCGTTAGTTTTCATATTCCTAACCAACCTGTTATGCGAATTCAAGCAACCAAACCACTAAAGTCAATCACTGTCATATCAAGTCATAAAGCCATTCATTTAGTAAAAATCAGATGTCAAGATTTCTTAGCACATGTCACGGATTTAAACAAAAATACGTTAGATTTGAATGATATTTCTATTGTTAATAAATTTCATGACGTATTTCCTGAAGAACTTCTTGGCCTACCCCCAGAGCTTGAAATCGAATTTTGTATTGACCTTAAACCTGGTACAAAACTCATTTCCAAAACCCCATATCGAATGGCTCCTGTTGAACTTTAGGAGTTAAAAATCCAACTACAGGAACTGTTAGACATTGGTTTCATTCGTCCTAGTACATCTCCTTGGAGTGCTCCTATTTTATTCTTAAAGAAAAAAGATGGGAGTATAAGACTTTGCATTGACTATCGGAAGTTGAACCATGCCACATCAAAAATAGGTACTTGTTATCTCAAATTGATGATCAGTTTGATCAGTTACAATGTGCTAAATTCTTCTCAAATATCTATCTTCATTCCGAATATCATCAGTTAAAGATTAAAACTGATGACATTCCAAAGACTTCTTTTAGAACTCAGTACGAACATTACAAATTCCTAGTCCTATCTTTTGAATTGACTAATGCTCCTGCTGCCTTCATGGATATGATAAAACGAGTATTCAAGGAATATTTGGATCATTTTTTGGTTGTCTTTATTGATGACATCCTCATCTACTCTAAAAGCCGTGAAGATCATGAGAAACACTTGAGGCTGATACTCCAAAAGCTTCATGAAAACAAGTTATATGTTAAGTTGAAGAAATGCGAGTTCTAACTTGAGGAAGTAGCATTCCATAGGCACGTGATATCAAAATAGGGAATATCAGTTGACCCGACAAAGATTAAAGGAATACAAAGTTGGGAGAAAGTTAAGTTAGTAGCCGAAATACGTAGCTTTCTGGGCTTAACTGGTTATTATCGGAGATTCGTTGAAGGATTTTCTCGAATCGCTACTCCATTAACTTAGCTGACTCAAAAAGATACAAAATTTGGATGGAGCGAAGAATGTGAGAAGAGCTTCCAAGAACTCGAGAGGAGACTCATTTCAGCACCTGTTCTGACAATACCATCAGGTTCGTAGGGATTTGTCATCTACAACGATGCTTCAGGCAGATAGGATGTGTTCTTATGTAACATGGGAAAGTTATAGCCTATGCCTCACGAAAACTCAAAGAATATGAGAGGAATTATCCTACTTATGATCTAGAGTTAGCAGTAGTCATTTTCGCGCTAAAGATCTAGAGACACTAACTATACGGGGAGAAAGTGGAGATTTATACAGACCATAAGAGCCTCAAATATTTCTTCACCTAAAAGGAACTTAACATACGACAATGACGTTGGCTTGAGCTGTGGAAAGATTACGACCATACCATTCAATACCATCCTAGAAAAGTGAATGTGGTAGCTGACGTGTTGAGTAGAAGATCATATGCGGGTACGAGTGCGATGTTGTTAACTTAAAAACCCATTTTGTATGACTTAGAAAGGATGGAGATTGAGTTAAAAACTCCATGGACCCACGTGAAGATGGCCAATATAGGCGTAGAACTAGTTTTAGTTGATAAAGTTAAAGCTGCTAAAGCTATAGACCAGGAGTTGATGCATATGAAGAAGAAAGTACAAGAAGGTGCTATTCTAGAAGCAAGGATCGAAGAGGAAGGAATACTTCGAGTCAACTCTAGACTTTGTGTTCCTAATGACTCTGATTTGAAGTATAAAATCATGATGGAGGCACACAACACACCGTTTGCAATCCATCCTGAGTGTACCAAAATGTATCATGATCTTCGACATACATTTTGGTGGAGCAATATGAAGATAGAGATTGCGGAGTTTATCTCAAGGTGTCTAACTTGTCAACGTGTCAAGGTGGAACATCAAGTGCCAAAAGGTCCATTGTAACCACTTGAAATTCCAGAATGGAAGTGTGAACACATCAACATTGATTTCATTACTGGTCTTTCCAAGGTTTCTCATGTCATAGATGCAATTTGGGTCATTATCAATAGATTAACCAAGTCTGCTCATTTCTTGCCTATACGAGAAATTTATTCACTTGAACGTCTTGCTCGTATGTACATAAATGAGATTGTATGACTGCATGGTATGCCAGTATCCATAATTTTTTATCGAGACCCAAGATTCACTTTACAATTTTGGGTCAGCTTATAGAAAGCTATGGGCACTGATTTATGATTCAATTCTACATATCATTCCTAGACGGACGGGCAATCAGAAAGGACTATTTAAACTCTTAAAGATCTATTGAGACTCTGTGTCCTAGACTTCAAAGGAATTTTGGACAAGTACTTACCATTGGTTGAATTCTCATACAACAACAATTATCAAGCATGTATAGGCATGGCTCCATTCGAGGCGTTGTATGGAAGAAAGTGTCGTTCTCCAGTATGCTGGGACGAGGTGGGTGAAACAACATTATTGGGACCAGAATTGGAACGTATGATACGAAAACGTATACAAACCTCACAAGATCAAAAAAAGAGTTATACCGATATTCATCGAAGGGACGTGGAGTTTAATGTTGGAGATCATGTATTATTACGTGTTTCTCCATGGAAAGGAGTTATGAGATTCAGAAAGAGAGGAAAGCTCAACCCTCGATTTATTGGTCCATTTGAAATCCTCGATCGAGTAGGAATTGTGGCCTACAGACTCGCCTTACCACTAAGTATGTCTCGTGTTCATAACGTTTTTCATATATCCATGCTATATAAATATGTAAAAGACCCGAACCACATTATTGAAATAGAACTAGACGAGATAGCAGAAGATTTAACGTATGAAGAGGTACCTATTAAAATCTTGGATAAGAAAGAACATATTCTACGCTCAAAGGTTATACCTCAAGTCAAAGTTTTATGGAGAAACCATGATATTGAGGAAATGACCTAGGAGTTATAATCTGAAATGAAAACAAGGTATCCTCACCTCTTCGACATACCAAGTACATACATCAATTTCGAGGAAGAAATTTTATAAGGAGGGGAGGTTATAAGATCCCAACTTTTTATGAATAAAGATTTAATTTCTCTAAATATTATTTTGAATAATAAGGTATTGATTTGATATAATGCTATAGTTATGAGTGATATGTGCAAATTTTGCAAAGTAAGCAAGTTGTCATAGAATATTCTTTTTGTCAAAAAATGTTCTTTTTATCGGGGAATATTCATACGACGGTGCAATAATTGGTGGACCACATAACGGAATAACTGTCGGATATAGAAAGCAACAGAAATAACCTTTTTATAAAAAATAACGGCAAAACTTTTACCGTTAACTATTGAAATACCCGGTGATAAAAGTACAGTTGTAAGACCCCGAATTTTATGAAATGAAAGTATTCAATTTTCGTATAATTATTATTCTATTCAGTAAATGGTTAAATTGATAAAAGGTTAAAGTTAAGGGTGATATGTGAAAAGTTTAAAAAGTAAGCAAGTGGTTATAAAATATTCGTTTGGCCGGGAAATATTCTTTTTGTCACGAAATATCCGTACGACAGCACAATCATTGGTAGACCACAAAACGGAATAACTGTCAGATATAGAACGTGATAGAAATAACCTTTTATTAAAAATAAAGGCAAAACTTTTTACCGTTAAATTGTTGAAATACCCGGTGATAAAAGTATAGTAATACGCATTGTTGCACGGTATCTCTGATTATTGATGCTTACGTAAGAAATCACTAAGTCTCATTAAATAATTGCCACAGTAGTTGCTGCATAGTATCTCATATTATTGATTCTATTATTATCACAGAATCATCTGCACAATATTTTATATTATTAAATTAATAATTGAGATGAAACAATTATTATTTGCATTATTGATAATGTCTAAAAAGTTCTGTCGAGGAAAGGGGTTTGGTTATTTAATTGCGCGCTAATAAGGAGAAATCCTTATCAGAAAGCTCCCTCTTTCCTGGGAATGATCTGGTTGTCAATATTATGAGTTATAATATTAAATGATGAATAATTGTTGAAAGATTAAAAAATGTGTTGTGGTAATTAATTATTCAATTTTTTTTGATATAAATAGAGGGGTTCGTCATTAGGCGTTTTGTTGTAAGTTTGACTTATTATTCCGTGGGGAGATGTGCTAACTTTTCAGACCGTTGGTTGAAGTTATAATAATAAATCAATATGGACCATTGGTTGAAGTTATAATAGTAAATCAATATGGACCGTTGGTTGAAATTATAATAGTAAATTAATATGGACCGTTAGTTGAAGTTTTAATAGTAAATCAATATGGACCGTTCGTTTTAATAGTAAATCAATTTGGACTGTTCGTGAATTATTTACTATTTAGTCCATTCTTCTATAAATAGAAGTTCATTCCTTCATTATTTTTTACGAATTCACTAAAACTCTAGATAGAGAAACTATAGAGAGAAAGAAGAAGAGTATTCTGCTACTTCACTATTGCAGTATCCAATCTTCTACTAAGGTAATGGATGTTATTTTTCATATGGTAAGGGGTATTATGTATTTCATATTTATGACACCCCCAAAATAGGTATACACAACCCATTCTGAGTTGCCAAATACATGGTACAGAATTTAAATACAAACTTAATTTATACAATACGACAAATGTAGCTGAGAGTTTTAACACATATATTATCTCATATCCAAACTCAAATGGAGTCCTCATTATAATTATTATCACACTATTTCATAGAATAGTGAGGACTATTATAGCCACCATCTTAGACCATCACTCCATTCCCCGACTAGTCCCAAATATATTCTCATTTCCTGAAGAGAACAATGAAAGAAAAGGGTGAGCTCAACTAGCCTAGTAAAGAATATTATAACTATCCTTAGTCTTCAACAGTATAAAAATTGATAGAATACAATAGACAACAAGTTTAACTGCAGCGGAACAAGCAATCCATTAGAAGAGTCAAGTAGAGCATGATATCTACTATCTTCTATGATTTAAAAGTTAATCATTAATAATTTATCTTTGCAACACATCTCAATAAATATTCCACATCACTGAATTATCCATGCACTACGGGCCAAGGATATTCATTAGTATCACATCCATGAATCATCCATGCACTACGGGCTAAGGATATTCATTATTATCACCAGTGGTCATGATCATGCCAAACAACTGTCCATCAATGCACTACGGACCAATGAGGACTTTTACCACATCATTTGTAACATTACAGGTCATGATTATACCGATACATAATTTCTGGTCATAATCATACCAATCAATAGTCCATCTATGCACTACGGTCTAAAGATGACTTTTATCATAATATAAGCATGAGGATGATGACAATAATACAAAAATTCAATTAAGTGAGATCAAGGATAAATTTTAAAGATTTATAATTCAATTTATCCAGAGTTTAAGAATGTCTAAATTGTCAACATGATAACTGCTTTGTGGAGTAAAATTCAAGAATAATATTCATATATCAAAAATAATTTGGACAGAAAAGAAATCAAATTTTATCATGAATAGTACCCTAGGTGAATAGTATTCGAGTGAATAGTACCCTGTGAATAGTACTTCGTGAATAGTACCCCGACATGAAAAAATTAAAATTTAACAAGAATGTTCAGAAAAATATTTCCGTGAAACAATACTAGATGAAACGCAAATTTTAAGGATATTCCACTAATTTGAAGGAGTATAGAAGCATTACTTATTAAAATAAGTGTAAAATTAGGAATATGAAACAAAATAATTTTACTTACATACTACAGAGTATGGAAGAAAATATTATTTCTTACGAATATTGAACAAAAATAATATCCCTTACCTTAAAAGGAGAGTAATTCTAAATTGTATAGCGGGGATATTCTTGAAGAAAACTTGCACTATTTGCAACACTCAAAGTTTCCTTAAACTCAAAAGAAATACGCTCAATAGTATAGAAGAAGAATTTTCTGATTCTGGTGTAATTTTTATTTCTAAACTAAGCATCCTATTTATAGGAGAATGACTGGATACTATTTAGAAAAAAAAATCACGGACTGCACAGTAGGAACATTCACGGGAGTGCACCGGCGAAGAATTTTTTTTTTTTAATTTTACTATGCAGTACAATGCAAACACTATGCATTACTATGCAAACAATAAAATATAATATATTCTATTTATAAAAAGTATTCTATTTTATATAAAAAGTTTTCTGTTTTATTACTATTATAATAATAATAAAACAAAAACTGAGATAACTTTCTACCGGTGATTTTGAAAAATGAGTAAGTGTGGGTCCATATAATAAGCTAAACTTACAACAAATACTTTATAAAAAACACCCTCTATTTATCACAATTCACTTGGCTTCACTAAACACATTTTTAATAGTATTTATTCATCATTAATATTATAACTCGTAATATTAACAACCAGATCATTTCAAGGAAAGAGGGGGCTTTCTGATAAGTGTAAGACCCCAACTTTTATGAATAAAGTGGAATTTCCTCTATTTATTATTTTGAAATAGTAAGGGGTTGATTTGATTAATGTGGTTAGTTATGGGTAAAATGCGCAAATATTTTAAATAAGCAAGTGGTTATAAAATATTCATTGTTGTCGGGGAATATTCGTTTGGTCGTGGAATATTTTTATTGTTTGGGAATATTCGATTAAATGCGACCAATAAAATTATATATGTGGGCCCCATAACTAAAATTGATTGAATGAAGAAAACGACAAGTATGAGTTTTTTATAAATAACGACGTTGTTGTTACCGTCAACACTGTTGGGATACCCGGTGGTTAAAACACAATAATACGCGGTGTTGTGTATGTACAAGAGTATACCAGATTGCACCAATTATTGATTCTTACGTAAGAAGGCACTACACAATAATTGTTACAGTAATTACTGTTCAATATTTAATTTTATTGATTCAATAATTGCTACGTTGATATTTTATATTATTGTTGTTTCCATAATTGTCACTGCACATTATTTCCCATTATCAGATCAATAATTTATATTATTTGAATTATATTGTTAGATAGTATTATTGGAAATGTCTAAGGAAGTTCTGTCTAGAAAAGGGGTTTGGTCACCTAATTGTACGCCAGTAAGGAGAAATCCTTATCGGAAAGACCCATCTTTCTTGGGAACGACCTAGTTGTCATTATTATGATTCTGTAATATTATTTGTGAATAATTAATTATTGATTTATATGATAAGGAAAATATTTATTTATGTGGATATAAATGGAGAAATTTTTAAAAAAGTGACAATTGTTGAAAATTGAAATTTTATCTATATTATTATATTACAATTGTATAATGTGATAATATAATAATATAATAATGATGATATTTTTACAATGAATGTGTGATATATGAATAATTGAGGAGGAAGAGTACTTTTGTTACAATAAATGATAAAAACATGTTAAACATGTCGGTGGACCCCATTTTTGACTGAAATTTGATTATAGCCTTCAAAATCTTCCGTATGTGGATTTTGGTCAATTTCTGTTTAGAATTTGGAAAAACTTAAAACTATAAAGTTGTAGAGAATTAAATTTCCTATAGAATGGACATAAGATTAGAAATTTTTTTGATAAAATGGCTATTTATTATGAATTATTGAAGTTCCGGAATAATTGATTTTTGAGTTTTAAATTTTTTTTAAGAAAAACGTTTTTATTATGTTGGTGGACCCCACTTGTATTGAAAATGTGATTTCAGATTTTTCAAAGTGGACGGAATTTTTTTATAAATATTAATGTTTTATTAAATTTTTTGCTTTGTTGTTTTAAGCATTTTCCTAATAATAGGGTGCTTAGGTTAGAATTGAAAATCCCACTAGAAACTGAAGTTTTCTCTCTCTATATTATCGAGCGTATTTTTGTGAGTATTTTGATACTTTGAGTGTTGCTATACGGTGCAAGTTCCCTGCAGCGTTATATCTAATATTTCAGCCAGAAGTACTATTCTTATGAGGTAAGGGATGTTATTTTCTTCGTAAATGAAATTATTTATTTCAATATTATTATGCCGAAATATTGGTATGAATTTTATTGTGAAATTTCTACTTTTTTGTGACGGAGTTACTATTCACGTATACGGCACTATTCTTGTATATGACACTATTCACGAATACGACACTATTCATCAAAAAATAAAATTTTCTCTTCTTTGTCCTAGATGTCTATTTTTGTTACTATCTTTGATTGTATCCATGTTTTGATCTTCATTCTTGAATTTTACTCCACTATGGTATATTATGGGGTGTTTTTGAACATGGATAAACTGAAGTACGAATCCTTAATATTTGTTCTTTTGTCTCACTGGATTCGTTTTCTTTAAAATATTTTTCATCATCCTTAGTCCTAAATGATGATATAACTGAATATCTTTGGCTTGTAGTGCAAAGATGAATGATTTCCTGATAAATATCTTTGGCCTGTAGTGCAAAGATGAATAGGTGTTGAGATGAACATGACCAACTAATGAATATCTTTGGCCTGTAGTGCAAAGATGAATATTTGATTCAATGTATATTGATTAATGTTACAAGGATAAAATATTGATGATGGACTTTTAAATTCATAGATAATAGTAGATTTCATTCTCTACTTAACTCTTCTAATGAATTGTTATTTCCACTGCGAATATTGATCTGAAACTTGTTGTCTATTATATTTTATCAGATTTTTCCCTGTTGAGGACTAACGATAATTTGTTCTATATTATCTTAGTCATAATATTCTCACCAATCAGGAGAACGTGCAACATGATGATAATGTTCCTCCTGTAAACAACACCACTGATCAGACGATGAATGATAAGATGTATAGAAGCTTTTTGCAGTTCATGCAAAATTAGACGAGGGAGACTCATGTACAAAATACAAGTGGAAATGATAGTAATGCGCGGTTTGTCACAGCCAAGCAGTTCAAAGAGTTGGGACCACCAGAATTCTAGGGAAAGTTGGATCCGATTAAGGCGGAAACGTGGGTCAAGCAAATTACCAAGATATTAGATGTCTTGGGATGAACGGAGGAACAGAAAGTTCTATTCGCCACCTTTATGTTCCGTGGTGAGGCAGATTACTGGTGGGAATCTCTGAAGTGTACCCAACCAGCCACACTCAACATGTCTTGGGAAACATTTCAGAAACTGTTCAATGACAAGTATTTTCCTGAAAGTATTCGCCATATGAAGGAGGTAGAGTTTATTAGACTGGAACAGAACAACATGACGGTGTCCCAGTACGAGGCTAAGTTCGCGGAGTTATCTAGGTTTGCACCTCATTTGGTAGAGAATGAGGAACATATGACGCGAATGTATCAAAGAGGTCTGAAACCCGATATACGTCAATATCCCATTTCTCATAAATTTTCTCTATATTCAGATGTTGTCAACATGGCTCAATTATTAGAGCGAGATAATGAGTACGTTCAACCGAGGGACCACAACTAGGGTCATACCGGTGGCAGCAGTCATCGGAGAAATGATAACCAGAGGGGAGGGAAAACTACGAACAAAAGCGGTAACCACTCTGGTGGTAATCGTGGCCATGATAATAGAAGAAGCGAGTCGGGGGGAGATTTTAAAAAGAGAAGGTACAACAATGACAATGTGAAGACGTCAGCACCAACATTAACTGTTTCTAAGGGAGGAGAACGACCATCGTATGTTATAAATGTGGACAAGAGGGACACATCAGCCCAAACTGCCCACAACAATTCAAGGTATGTTATAATTGTGGAAAAGGTCATATCGCTCGAGATTGTACTATAGCGAAACCAAGTCCAACGGGGATGGTGACTCAAAAGGCTGTCCCAGACAAGTCAAAGTCAACGGTTCCTGGAAGAGTGTTTGTCATGACTGACCAAAATGCGAGGAACCCAAATGAGGTGATCATGGGTAAGCTAATCATAAACTCTTGCGAAGTTTATACCTTACTAGATACCAGTTCTACCCATTCATTTATCTCTCCTGCTTGTGCTCAACGTTTAAACTTGATTCCGGAGAAATTAGACTTTGACTTATCCGTGGAGACTCCGTTAGGAGAAAATTTCATTACATCCACTGTTTATAAATCTTATTTGATCCAAGTTGGCACCATCACATTACTTGTTGATCTTATCTCTTTAAAGATACTTGCATTTGATGTAATTTTAGGGATTGATTAGTTAACCACTCATCATGCTAAAATTGATTTTTTTTCATAAGGTTGTTAGTTTTCATATTCCTAACCAACCTGTTATGTGAATTCAAGCAACCAAACCACTAAAGTCAATCACTGTCATATCAAGTCATAAAGCCATTCGTTTATTAAAAAATGGATGTCAAGCTTTCTTAGCCCATGGCATGGACTTGAACAAAAACACGTCAGATTTGAATAATATTTCTATTGTTAGCGAATTTCCTGACGTATTTCCTGAAGAACTTCTCGGTCTACCCCCAGAATGTGAAGTTGAATTTGTTATTGACCTTGAACCTGGTACAAAGCCCATTTCTAAAACCCCATATCGAATGGCTCCTATTGAACTTCAGGAGTTAAAGGTCCAACTATAGGAGTTGTTGGACATCGGTTTCATTCGTCCTAGTACATCTTTTTGGGGTGCTCCTATTTTATTCGTAAAGAAGAAAGACTGGAGTATGCGACTTTGTATTGACTACCAGGAATTGAACCATGTCACCATCAAGAATAGGTATCCGCTACCTCGTATTGATGGCCTATTTGACCAGTTGCAAGGAGCACAATTCTTTTCAAAGATCGATCTTCATTCTGGATATCATCAACGGAAGATTAAATTTGAGGATATTCCGAAGACTGACTTTAGAACTTGGTACGGGCATTATGAATTCCTTGTCATATCTTTTGGATTTACTAATGCTCCTGCGGCTTTCATGGATATGATGAACTGAGTATTCAAGGAATATTTGGATAAGTTCATTGTTGTCTTTATTGATGACATCCTCATATATTCCAAAAGTCGTAAAGATCATGAGCACCATTTGAAGTTGGTACTTCTAAGGCTTCGTGAAAACAAGTTATATGTCAGGCTAAAGAAATGCGTGTTCTGGATTGAGGAAGTAGCATTCCTTGGGCATGTGGTGTCAAAATATGGGGTATCTGTTCACCCGGCGAAGATTGAAGCAATACAAAGTTAGGAGCAACCTAAGACTGTAACCGAAGTACGTAGCTTTCTAAGCTTAGCTAGTTATTATCAGAGATTCGTGGAAGAATTTTCTTGAATCGCTACTCCATTAACTTAGTTGACTCGGAAAGATACAAAATTTGTATGGAGCGAGGAAGAGTTTTTAAGAGCTTAAGAGGAGACTCATTTCGGCACCTATTCTGGCAATATCATCTGGTTTGGATAGATTTATTATCTATAGCGATGCTTCAGGCAAAGGGTTAGGATGTGTTCTCATGTAACATGGGAAAGTTATAGCCTATGCCTCGCGACAACTCAAAGAATATGAGAGGAATTACCCTACTCATGATCTAGAGTTGGCAGCGGTCGTTTTCGCATTGAAAATTTGAAGACACTATCTATATGGGGAGATAGTGGAGATATATTCAGACCATAAAAGCCTCAAATATTTCTTCACCCAAAAGGAACTAAACATGCACCAACGACGTTGGCTCGAGCTGTTGAAAGATTACGACCACACCATTCAATACCATCCTCGAAAAGCGAATGTGGTAGCTGACGCATTAAGTAGAAGATCATATGGAATGCGATGTTGTCAACACAAAGGCCCATTTTACGTGATTTACAAAATATGAAGATAGAATTCAAGACTCTGGGAACCCATGCAATGATGTCAAGTATACGTATAGAACCAACTTTAATCGATAAAGTTAAAGTTGCTCAAGCAACAGACCCGGAGCTGATGCGTATGAAGAAGAAAGTACAAGAAGGTGTTATCCCAGAAGTAAGAATCGATGAAGAATGAATACTTCGAGTCAATTCCAGACTTTGTGTTCCTAACGACTCTAATTTGAAGTACAAGATCATGATAGAGGCACACAATACACTGTTTGCAATCCATCCTGGAAGTACCAAAATTTATCATGATCTTTGACATACATTTTGGTGGAACAATATGAAGAGAGAGATCACAAAGTTTATCTCGAGGTGTTTAACTTGTCAACGTGTAAAGACGGAGCATCAAGTGGCAAAGGGTCCATTGCAACCACTTGAGATTCCAAAATAGAAGTGGGAACACATTACCATGGATTTCGTTACGGGTCTTCCATGGTTTCTCAAGGCATAAATGCTATTTGGGTTATTGTTGATAGATTAACTAAGTCTACTCATTTCTTGCTGATACGGGAGACTTATTCCCTTGAACGTCTTGCTCGTATGTACGTAAATGAGATTGTGAGATTGCATGGCATGCCAGTATCCATAGTTTTGGATCGTGACCCAAGATTCACTTCATGATTTTGGGTTAGCTTGCAAAAAGCTATGTGCACGGATTTACGATTCAATTTGGCATACCAACCTCAAACGGATAGAAAATTAGAGAGAACAATTCAAACTCTTGAAGATCTATTAAGACTCTGTGTCCTAGACTTCAAAGGGAGTTTGGGATAAGTATTTATCATTAGTGGAATTCTCCTACAACAACAGTTATCAGGTAAGTATAGGTGTGGCTCCATTCAAAGCATTGTATGGGCGAAAGTGTCACTCTTCAGTATGTTGGGATGAGGTGGGTAAAGTAACATTGTTAGGACCATAATTGGTACGTATGACTACAGAAAAGATCCAAATGATTCGACAACGTATACAAACGGCACAGGATCGACAAAAGAGTTATGCGGATCTTCATCGAAAGGACGTGGAATTTGGTATTGGGGAACATGTATTGTTGCGTGTGGCTCTATGGAAGGGAGTTACAAGATTTGGGAAGAGAGGAAAGCTCAATCCACGATTTATTGGTCCATTTCAAATTCTTGACCGAGTAGAAAATGTGGCCTATAGACTCACGTTACCTCCAAGCATGTCTCGTGTTCATAATGTTTTTCACATATCTGTGCTTCGTAAATATGTGAAAGACCCGAACCACATTATTGAGTTAGAACCAGACGAAATAGCCGAAGATTTAACTTACGAAGAGGCACCTGTCAAGATCTTTGATAGGAAGGAGCATGTCCTACGCACAAAGGTCATACCACAAGTCAAAGTTTTGTGGAGGAACCATGCTATTGAGGAAATGACCTGGGAGTTGGAAACAGAAATGAAAGCGAGGTATCCTCACCTTCTCGAAACTCCAAGTACGTATGTCAATTTTGAGGACGAAATTTCCTAAGGAGGGAAGGTTGTAAGACCCCAACTTTTATGAATAAAGTGGAATTTTCTCTATTTATTATTTTGAAATAGTAAGGGGTTAATTTGATTAATGTGGTTAGTTATGGGTAAAATGCGCAAATATTTTAAATAAGTCAGTGGTTATAAAATATTCATTGTTGTCGGGGAATATTCATTTGGTCGTGGAATATTCTTGTTATCGGGGAATATTCATACGACGGTGCAGCCTTGTGTGGGCCCCATAAAGGAAAGCGATTGAATAAAGAAAACGACAAGTATGAGTTTTTTTTATAAATAACGACGTAGTTATTACCGTTAACACTGTTGGGAATACCCGATGGTTAAAACTTCGATGTCACGTGGTGTTGCCGCATGGCAGCACGGTATTGCACCAATTATTGATTCTTACGTAAGAAGGCACTACTCAATAATTGTTTCACGGTAATTCTTCATTCGATTTTTATTTTATTGATTCAATAATTGCTACGTTGATATTTTATATTATTGTTGTTTTCATAATTGTCACTGCACAATATTTTCCATTATCAGATCAATAATTTATATTATTTGAATAATATTATTAGATAGCATTATTGGCAATGCCTAAGGAAGTTCTATCTAGGAAAGGGGTTTGGTCACCTAATTGTGCGCCAGTAAGGAGAAATCCTTATCGGAAAGCCCCATCTTTCCTGGGAACGACCTGGTTGGCATTATTGTGATTCTGTAATATTATTTGTGAATAATTAATTATTGATTTATATGATAAGGAAAATATTTATTTATGTGGATATAAATGGAGGAATTTTTAGAAAAGTGACAATTATTGAAAATAATTGAAAATTTATTTATATTATTATATTACAATTGTATAATGTGATAATATAATAATATAATAATGGCGATATTTTTATAATGAATGTGTGATATATGAATAATTGAGGAGAAAGAGTATTTTTGTTACAATAAATGATAAAAACATGTTAAACATGTCGGTGGACCCCATTTTTGACTGAAATTTGATTATGGCCTGCAACATCGTCTGTATGTGAATTTCGGCCAATTTCTGTTTAAAATTTGGAAAAACTTAAATCTACAAAGTTGTAGAGAATTAAATTTTCTATGGAATGGACATAAGATTCGAATTTTTCTGATAAAAGAGCTATTTATTATGAATTATTGAAGTTCTGAAACAATTGATTTTTGAGTTTTAATTTTTTTTAAGAAAAAAGTTTTTATTATGTTGGTGTGCCCCACTTGTATTGAAAATGTGTTGAGTTTAGATTTTTCAAAGTGGGCGGAATTTTTTTATAAATAATAATATTTTATTAAATTTTCTGCTTTGGTGTTCTAAGCATTTTCCTATAAATAGGTTGCTTAGGTTAGAATTGAAAATCACACCAGAAATTGAAGTTTTCTCTCTCTATATTATCAAGCGTATTTTTGTGAGTATTTGATACTTTGAGTGTTGCTATACGGTGCAAGTTCCCTTCAGCATTATATGTAACAACCCGATATTTTCTATATAATTAAATCAGAAATTTTGCGTATAATTTTTTTTATTTTAAAACTAGAAATATGTGCAAGGTAAAGTATATGTATATATGTGATAAATAAAATTTATTTATTATATGAATAATTTCAAATAATTTTATTTTAGAATTATTTACCATTATAAGTATATTCTTATAATAATTAATTTTATAGTAAAATATTTTTTATTATTATTTATAAAATATGATTATATATTATTTAAATAATATATGAAATGATTATTGGAATTATTATAATAATTATTTTATTATATGAATTCTATTTTAGATTATTAAGTAATTATTTTAACTTAATTGATAGTGCTATATATGCAAGATAAATCAGATATGGAATCCAAACCCTAATTTTGGATTTTGATCAAGAAATGAGAATAATAATATAATATTATTTTTATTTTAGTGCTATAAATGTACTGTAAGTGTATAGACTGATAATGGTTGGTCAAATATGGTGTATTATGATAAACCCTAGTATTAATTTAATAAACCCTATTTTGAAACTCAAATACGAGTTCAAGGCTATTCGGTAACTATGTTATGTGATAACTTAAGTGTACTTTAGAATTTATTGTTAATTAGGGAAACTCTAACTGTTATTTAGAAACCCTAATTAACTAGAAACCCTAAATTCTAAATTAGTAACCCTAATTTCTAAACTAGAACCTTAACTGTTAAAATATACAACTAACTGTTAAGTAGGGAAACCCTAATTATTATTTAGGAAACCCTAATTGCAAATTGATAACCCTAATTATAAAAATTAGGAATTTTAAATGCTAAAACAAAAACTCTAATTGTTAATTGTAAACCCTAATTACTAATTTGGCACGCTTAATGATAATTAGTAAAACCTAAACCTAATTTTCAAGTCTATGTAATTAGAAAACTAATTGTAATTAGGAAACTCTAAATTACATTTTTAGGAAACTAAAATTTTTATTTTAAACCCTAAATGGAAATCCTAGAAACTAAAATTCTAAAACCTTAGGGTTAAACCCTAAGGGTTAAACCCTAAGGGTTAAACCCCAAGGGTAGGAATAGAATGTCAAGTTTGCCATTAAAATCATGAGCCAATTGTCCAAAAAGCCCTTTTATAATTCATTATTTTGTTGCTTGCAAATCTTGGCAAAATATTGAGTTGGTAAACCACCAAGATTGCCCATATGACAGATAACAACACAACTCATCCATATAGCTCAGCCAAATCATTTACATTCAATATATACATATAGATCAAGAGAGAGAAATGTTCATATTTTAGCCCATTTGGTCACCAATACTCATCCAAGACCATCTCTCTCTAGAACCCACGAAATTCTTTGGCATTTCAGTCCCCAAAACAAGCCCAACTAACACCCATAACAAAATCCAGAAACCAGATTCAAGTTAGTTCATAGAAAGGTATAAAACCTTATATCAAATCTGATTTTTGATCTTGTGTTAAATGATATATTTTTATGACAAAACATGTTGTTTGTAATCTATATTGATGATCTGGGTTGATAGATGTTAGATCCATAACATCTATAGGCTCAGGTTTGATGTTTTTGCAAATCTGGAAAATATTTTTTTGATGTCTGACAACGAATGTCAGACCTTATATCTCAGTTATTGTTAATGATTTTTGTGTTTTTAAAAGTTTGTACTTGTAGTATGTAATGTGGTCTTTAATCTGGACTTAAAATCATGCATATATCAGATCCAGATTTCAATATATGGGTGGTCAAAACCCGTTGACTGACCATGAGTACTGAACAAGTTCTGGGTAACCCAGAACTTGCCCAGATCGGTCTAACAAGAAGTTTGAAGTCCTGGATCTGACAGTGTGTTGACTATTTATGTTTGACTTTGCATCTAAGTTGTAATATGTTGTTTATACTACATTTTTATGCCTTAAAATCTTCTAAACATCAAACTGGGTGATTATAGTGGACGGTCATGTAAGGTTTTGTGAAAATCAAAGTAGCAATCAAAATGCAAAATTAGCAGAAGCAAAATAAAATCAAATTTTAAAATTTTTCACAAACCAATTACCCGGATCATCCTTTATGCATATTATTAATTAAAACGAAGAACAAGAAGTTATAGAATCATACTCTTGTAGATACGAGCTTCCACGGGTACGAGTTCACCTCCTACTTCTCCGCGATCTCCTTGAATCTCCTGGTAGATTCCTTTCTTTGATCAATATAAGCCACCCAAGTGTGTGGCCTCTAGAGGTGATCCACCAAGGAAGAAGAATTTTTAAGAAGAAGGGTGTATTGGCTCAAACCCTAGTTTTTCCATCTCTATAGTAAAAAGGGCGTACTCTCCAACTATTGGAATTACGTATATCTAATATCTGATATAAGACTCCTCTTATAAAAATATCAGGTAACCCTATAAAAATAAGGTATTATTTATTTAATTAAACTCTTTTAATTAAATAGGCTCCCTAATCTTATTAGGGATAATTACTTGCCAAGGTGGAATTAAAATGGGCTTCCTATTGACAGGCAAGTAAAACTCCATTAGGTATTCCTTAGCGAGTCACGTTCAGTGAACTTATTCTCTAATAAGCACCTACATACTTGCTTCAGTGTCTCCACACAAATGATCATGAGATCAATCATCCTCATCCAATGAGCAAGCAACGACGTACGTACAATCTCTATCGAAATTCACTAATCCCTTTTTGTAATCCATTGATTGAAACATTTTAGTTTTAAGCTATCTAAGAATTTAGATCTCATTAGCATGATCTCATCATGATTCTAAAAGCATTGCTTAAAACTATGGGTTTATCACATATTATTAAAACAGCACCATGTAGATAATAAATGCCTTTAATAAATAATTGTTTTATTAATAAACAAATAAGATTGATTACAAAGTATATGTGAGATCCCGAATTTTATGAAATAAAAGTATTCAATTTTTCTATTTTGGTAAATAGTTAAATTGATAAAAGTTTAAAGTTAAGGGTCATATTTGAATTTTTTTTTAAAGTAAGCAAGTTGTCATAAAATAACCGGTAGTAAAAGTACAGTAATACGCGTGGTTGCATAGTAGCACACGGTATTGATTATTGATGCTTATGTGAGAAGTTACTCAGTTATACTCAATTATTTCTATAAAAATTGCTGCATCATATCTCTCGTATTATTGATTCAATTATTGTCACAGTATCATCTACATAATATTTTATATATTATTAAATCAATAATTGAGACGACAAAGTTATTCATATTATTATTTGTAATATGGACAATGTCTGAAGTTACATCGAGGAGAGGTTTGGTCACCTAATCATGCGCTACCATAAGGAGAAATCCTTATCGAAAAGCCCCCTCTTTCCTGGGAACGACCTGGTTGTTAAATATTGTGAGTTATAATATTAATGATGAATGTTATTTAAAATCAAATTTGAGTTCCGAGTTGAATTTGGAGACGCAGATGTGATATTTGAGTCTGGAACGATAAAATTAGTAGAAATAGACTATAAACGCAAAATTTACCGGGGTTGACTTTTTGGTCAAAAAGTCAACAGTTGACTTTTTTGGAAAAAGTTAAACTTCGAATTTTCAAAAATGTTTTTTTTTGATAAAAATAGTTCCATTGTGTTGGGATTATTAGTGTTAGTGGAAATTGACATTTATTTTGATATTAATTGATGTCTGAAAGTTATATTGACCAATCGGGTAATTAACCGGATAAATGAGCATTTAATTACTATTAATTCACATGATTATAACTATTTATCACATGTGTGTACTATTGATTCACATTCTTGTACTATTAGGGGAGGTGGTGCAAGATTGATAATACTTGCATGACTAAGTTAAAAATGGAGGTATGATTTTTAGGTACTTATAACGTAATTCGATATTTTCACATGATTATAACTATTGATTCGCATGATTGAACTATTGATTCACATTATTTACTATTAGGGGAGGTGGTGCAAGTTTGATATTACTTGCAGGACTAAATTAAAAAGGAAGAAAAAGAGGAAGGTATTATACTGTAATATTTCGAGCCCCAAAATGTGCAATTATTGAAACTATATTTTCTTATAAATAGAAGTTCATTCTTCCTTCATTTCTCACCAATTCACTAAAGCTATAGAGTAATTATTATAGAGAGAAATTATAGAGAGAGAGAAGAAGAGAAGTCTGCTACCTCTCTACTCCAGTATCTAGTTTCTTTCTAAGGTAAGGGATATTATTATTATTGTAAGGGGTATTATTTCTTTCGTATTCATGAAGAGAGCTTCTGTTATTCCATTCCTTATTATTATATTGGAATAACATGTCTATGCGAAGTACTGCATACATGGTGAAATTCTTCTATTATTCCATTCTTTATTATTCTGTTGGAATATCCTATCTGTGCGGATTACACATGATCTGGTTTCGTTCTTTATTATTCTGTTTGAATATCACATGCGTGTGGATTACATGACGACCGGTTCCATTCTTTATTATTCTCGCTGGATTAACTTTTATGCAATGCGATTACATCACATGCTTGGTGAATTCTGTTCTTATTCCATTCTTTATTATTATGTTGGAATATCACACATACATGCGTGGAGATTACGCATGACTGGTTCCATTATTTATTATTACGTTGGAATAACTTTGTTTGTGCTGCCTATCGCATGCTCGTGAATTCATTGTTATTTCATTCTTTATTATTACATTGGAATATCCCATCTGCATGCGGATTCGCATGACATTCAGTTCCATTATTTATTATTCTGCCGGCATAACTTTTGTATGCGCGGCCTATTGCATGCTGGTGAATTACATTGTTATTCCATTCTTTATTATTCATTGGAATATCACATGCGTGCGGATTACGCATGACACAGTTCCATTATTTATTATTCTGTTGGAATAACTTTTTTGTGTCTGCGGCCTATCGCATGCCCGTGAATTCTCATTGTTATTTCATTCTTTATTATTCATTGGAATATCCATGCTGCAAGCGGATTACGCGTGACACAGTTCCATTATTTATTATTCTTTGGCATAACTTTGTATGCTGCGGCCTATTGCATGCCCGGTGAATTCTTTGTTATTCCATTCTTTATTATTCTGTTGGAATATCATGTCTGTGCGGATTACGCATGACCTGGTTCCATTATTTATTATTCTATTGGAATAACCTATCTATGCGGTCTATCGCATGCCTGGTGAATTCTGTTGTTATTCCATTCTTTATTATTACATTGGAATATCACATGCATAAGGATTACGCACGACACGGTTCCATTATTTATTATTACATTAAAATAACTTTGATATGTGCGATTATCGCATGCACGTGAATTTCATTTGTTATTCCATTCTTTATTATTCTGTTGGAATATCCTGTTTGTGCGGATTACGCATAACCTGGTTCTATTTTTTATTTTCCTGTTGGAATATCCTGTCTGTGCGAATTACGCATGACCTGGTTCCATTCTTTATTATTCTTTTGGAATAACCTGTCTGTGTGGACTACCACATGCATGGTGAATTCTTCTATTATTCCATAATTTATTATTATGTTGGAATAACCTGTCTATGTGGATTACCGCATGCATGGTGAATGATCATTTGTATTCATTCATTATTAAATTGTGGAAATGATCTGTCTACGTGGATTACCGCATGGCGGGTGAAAATCCATTTACAATTTCGTAATTTTTCTGACCCTCAAAAATTCTGAAAAAATTTGAAATGATAATTTGATGAGTTTTCTAGATTGTGTCCAAAAATGATTATTTTTTGATGTATAGATTAAGAGTTATGAATTTTATAGGAAAAGACTATTTTAAAAGTAAACCCTTATAACTCCTTGTGGTTAACTCCAAAATTGGTGAAATTTTTATTGGGAGTACATGTATATAACAGAGAGTATACCTATAAAATTTCAAAATTTTGGACAAAAGTACAATTTATGATAAATGTCTAAATATTCGGCGATTTTGGCCATATGAAAATAGTAAATGAATTTTAAAATTCCTGAAAAATATATATTTCAATATGGGACTATATTCTGCTAATCCCGAAATGAATAATTTTTGGGACTTATTTGGTATTTTTCATGAAAATGATTTAATTACTGAACATATGAATTAAATATGTTATGTGAATAAGTTAAAAAATTGGTAAATAAGAGTTTATGGCTTGGAAATCCTATATAAGGTATATGTAGATTTTTGATGAGTGATTTGATCATTGGTGATGAAATCTTATGAGTATGGCATTTTGAATGATTAAATACATTATTTGGTAAAGTGTAAACAATTAAAATAATTGTTTATAAGTTTAAGAAGTGATTAAAATATTATTATAATATTAATAATATTAGATTATGAATTTATTAAGTGATTGATAATATTTGGATAAATTTAAAGTCTTTAATATTTATCCTTGATTTTGTTTGATTAATGCTTATATCATTGTCATCATCCTCATGCTTATATTATGATGAAAGTTATCTTTGGCTTACGTGCATAGATTAACTGTTGATTATTGGTTTTATAGTTGTATATCTTTAGCTTACGTTACACATGATGGATTTGTTGATTATTGGTTTTATGATTTGAATATCTTTGGCTTATGTGCGAAAAGATGGATTTTATTGATTATTAGTTCTATGAATTGTATATCTTTGGCTTACGTGCAAAGATGGATCGTTGATTATTAGTTTTACTGATTTGTATATCTTAGGCTTACGTGCAAAGATGAACTATTGATTGATGAGTATCTTTGGCTTATGTGCATAGATGAACTGTTTATTGGTATGATTATGACCAGGGATCATTCGGTATAATCATGACCCATAATGTTATAAATGATGTGGTAAAAGTCCTCATTGGCCCGTAATGCATTGATTGACAGTTATTGGTATGATTATAACCAGGGATTATTCGGTATAATCATGACCATTGATGATTACATGAATATCCTTGGTCGTAGTTCAGGGATGATTCGATGATGTGGATTATTTATTAAGCTGAGTCTCAGCGTTAAAATATTGATTATACACTTTTAATTCGTAAAAGATAGTAGATATCATGCTCTACTTGACTCTTTTAAAATACAGTTTTATGTCTTTGGCTTGTAGTGCAAAGATGAATTGTTAATGAATATCTTGGCCGTAGTGCAAAGATGAATTTATTAGTATGATTATGAGTAGGAATTGTGATTTGGTATAACCATGATTTTTGATGTTTCAGGTGAAGATAGGTGATGAAAATTATCTTCGTCCTGGGTGCGAAGAGGAATTTAGAACCACAATTATGATTATGAGTTATTCATATGATTGTGGACAGGAACTGTTGATTGATGTTACAGGGATAAAACATTGTTGGTGGACTTTTAACATGGAAAAGATAATAGAACTTATGGTCTATTTAACTCTTTTAATGGATTGATCGTTCCTTTGCAACTATGGTTGAAAAGTTTTATCATCTACCATATGTTCTAAATTTTTGATTTATTATTGATGAAAGTTATTGATAATTTAGTTATCTTTAGTCATGATATTCTTTACTGGGATAGTTGTGCTCACCCTTTTGCTTCACAATTCCTTTCAGGTAATAAAGGTGTAGCTGGGTCGAGCGGGGTATTAAGAGGATTAGAACGGTGGTCTATAGCTGTTGAGGTTTTCCCTAAATAGTATGGATATAATTTTATTAATAACTTTAGATAAGTGTGTCGTATTGTATACGTCATTTGATATTTAATTTTGGTGAACCGAATAGGGTGAGGTGAACCCAACTTTGGAAGGGTGTTTTGCGACTATCATACAAGATGTCTAATGACATACAACCTCGTGTTATCATAAGACAGGGTTGTGCACATCCACTTACTGAGTATATCTACGAGCACTACCTATATAATCTTGGAGTTTATTTGAATTATAATTTTCACTTGGAGACAATGGAGATAATTATATGTCAAGAGAAGACTCACCATTGGAAAGAAGATGATAGTAATCTTCTCGTTTTTCTTTGGGGTCTATTGGGTCAACCAAGGATAATTCTATGGATATATGATATCTATCATAACCTAGACGCATGGCCTCCCATGTATGAAGGTTTCCTTGAGCACTTCCAAAATATTTTAATTTCTAAAATAGTTTTTTACTGTACTTTAATGTAAAGTACCATTGTAAGGTTGTGGTTGAGGCACCATGAGAGTTACATACATTTGTATTAAAACTCACAGTTTAACTGTGGTCGTATTTTACACGACAGTTCAATAGTTGAATAAATGAAGTTTGTATTTGATTTTTATAGTATGATATCTGGCGACTCAGAATGGGCCGTGTAGACCTATTTTGGGGGCGTCACAAATGGTATTAGAGCTTAGGGATATGGTCACTAGCGGAGATATGAGTCTAGAACTAGAAGGGGAGAGACGAGTAATATACTTCGCTAGTGTGTGACTTACCTAAGCTAAAATTTTTTACTTGATAAGTTGGCAATTTGTGATATGTCAATTGACCTTTGTTTTGAAGATAAATTCTAGAATGATATCTGAAATACAGAGATGAGCAATGGAAAAATCATGATTCAGAGGATATAACCGGGAAGGTACAATCTAAAAAGAAAGAAAGGTATTCTCATCTCTTCGAACTACCAGGTACGTAAATTTCGAGGGCGAAATTTCATAAGGAGGGGAGATTGTGAGATCCCGAATTTTATGAAATTAAAGTATTCAATTTTTCTATTTTGGTAAATAGTTAAATTGATAAAAGTTTAAAGTTAAGGGTCATATTTGAAATTTTTTTAAAGTAAGCAAGTTGTCATAAAATAACTGGTAGTAAAAGTACAGTAATACGCGTGGTTGCATAGTAGCACATGGTATTGATTATTGATGCTTATGTGAGAAGTCACTCAGTTATACTCAATTATTTCTATAAAAATTGCTGCATCATATCTCTCATATTATTGATTCAATTATTGTCACAGTATCATCTACATAATATTTTATATATTATTAAATCAATAATTGAGACAACAAAGTTATTCATATTATTATTTATAATATTGACAATGTCTAGAAGTTCTGTCAAGGAAAGGTTTGGTCACCTAATTGTGCGCCAATAAGGAGAAATCATTATCAGAAAGCCCTATCTTTCCTAGGAACGACCTGGTTGTTAAATATTGTGAGTTATAATATTAATGATGAATGTTATCAAAGATCGAATTTGAGTTCGGAGTTGAATTTGGAGACGCGGACGTGATATTTGAGTCCAGAACGATGAAATTAGTAGAAATAGACTATAAACAAAAAATTTACCTGGGTTGACTTTTTGGTCAAAAAGTCAACAGTTGACTTTTTCAAAAAAGTCAAACTTCAAAATTTCAAAAATAATTTTTTTGATAAAAATAGTTCCATTGTGTTGGGATTATTAGTGTTAGTGAAAATCGACATTTATTTTGATATTAATTGATGTCTGGAAGTTATATTGACCAATTGGGTAATTAACCGGATAAATGAGCATTTAATTGCTATTAATTCACATGATTATAACTATTTATCACATGTGTGTACTATTGATTCACATTCTTGTACTATTAGAGGAGGTGGTGCAAGATTGATAATACTTGCATGACTATGTTAAAAATGAAGGTATAGATGGAGGTACTATACTGTAATTCGTATTTTATCATGATTATAACTATTGATTCACATGATTGAACTATTGATTCACATTATTTATTATTAGGGGAGGTGGGGCAAGTTTGATAATACTTGCAGGACTAAATTAAAAAGGAAGAAAAAGAGGAAGGTATTATACTGTAATATTTCGAGCCCCAAAATGTGCAATTATTGAAACTATATTTTCCTATAAATAGAAGTTCATTCTTCCTTCATTTCTCACCAATTCACTAAAGCTATAGAGCAATTATTATAGAGAGAAATTATAGAGAGAAAGAAGAAGAGAAGTCTGCTACCTCTCTACTCCGGTATCCAGTTTCTTTCTAAGGTGGGGGATATTATTATTATTGTAAGGGGTATTATTTCTTTTGTATTCATGAAGAGAGCTTCTGTTATTCCATTCCTTATTATTATGTTGGAATAACTTGTCTATGCGAAGAACTACATACATGGTGAAATTCTTCTATTATTCAATTCTTTATTATTCTGTTAGAATATCCTGTCTGTGCGGATTACACATGACCTGGTTTCGTTCTTCATTATTCTATTGAAATATACTGTCTGTGCGGATTACGCATGACCTGGTGAATTCTGTTGTTATTCCATTATTTATTATTCTGTTGGAATATCATGTCTGTGCGGATTACACATGACCTGGTTCCATTATTAATTATTCTGTTGGAATAACCTGTCTGTGCGGTCTATCGCATGCCTGGTGAATTCTGTTGTTATTCCATTCTTTATTATTCTGTTGGAATATCCTGTCTATGCGGATTACGCATGACTTGGTTCCACTATTTATTATTCTGTTAAAATAACATGTATGTGCGGTCTAACGCATGCCTGGTAATTCTGTTGTTATTCCATTCTTTATTATTCTGTTGAAATATCCTGTCTGTGCGGATTACGCATGACCTGGTTCTATTTTTTATTATTATTTTGTTGGAATATCATGTCTGTGCGAATTACGCATGACCTGTTTCCATTCTTAATTATTTTGTTGGAATAACCTGTCTGTGTGGACTACCGCATGCATGGTGAATTCTTCTATTATTCCATTATTTATTATTTTGTTGGAATAACCTGTCTATGTGGATTACCGCATGCATGGTGAATGATCATTTGTATTCATTCATTATTAAATTGTGGAAATGATCTGTCTACGTGGATTACCGCATGGCGGGTGAAAATCCATTTAGAATTTCGTAATTTTTCTGACCCTCAAAAATTCTGAAAAAATTTGAAATGATAATTTGATGAGTTTTCTAGATTGTGTCCAAAAATGATTATTTTTTGATGTATAGATTAAGAGTTATGAATTTTATAGGAAAAGACTATTTTAAAAGTAAACCCTTATAACTCCTTGTGGTTAACTCCAAAATTGGTGAAATTTTTATTGGGAGTACATGTATATAACAGGAGTATACCCTATAAATTTCAAAATTTTTGGACAAAAGTACAATTTATGATAAATGTCTAAATATTCGGCAGTTTTGGCCATATGAAAAATAGTAAATGAATTTTAAAAATTCCGAGAAAAATATATGTTCAATATGGGACTATATTCTGCTAAATCCCGGAAATGAATAATTTTTGGGACTTATTTGGTATTTTTCATGAAAATGGTTTAGTTACGAACATATGAATTAAATATGTTATGTGAATAAGTTAAAAAAATTGGTAAATAAGAGTTTATGGCTTGAAAATCCTATATAAGGTATATGTAGATTTTTGATGAGTGATTTGATCATTGGTGACGAAATCTTATGAGTATGGCATTTTTGAATGATTAAATACATTATTTCGTAAAGTGTAAACAATTAAAATAAATTGTTTATAAGTTTAAGAAGTGATTAAAATATTATTATAATATTAATAATATTATATTATGAATTTATTAAGTGATTGATAATATTTGGATAAATTTAAAGTCTTTAATATTTATCCTTGATTTCGTTTAATTAATGCTTATATCATTGTCATCATCCTCATGCTTATATTTTGATGAAAGTTATCTTTGGCTTACGTGCATAGATTGACTGTTGATTATTGGTTTTATAGTTGTATATCTTTGGCTTACGTGTACAGATGGACTGTTGATTATTGGTTTTACAGTTGAATATCTTTGGCTTACGTGCAAAGATGGACTGTTGATTATTGGTTCTACAGTTGTATATCTTTGGCTTACGTGCAAAGATGGACTGTTGATTATTGGTTTTATAGTTGTATATCTTAGGCTTACGTGCAAAGATGAACTATTGATTGATGAGTATCTTTGGCTTATGTGCATAGATGAACTGTTTATTGGTATGATTATGACCAGGGATCATTCAGTATAATAATGACCCGTAATGTTATAGATGATGTGGTAAAAGTCCTCATTGGCTGTGAGGCATTAATGGGCCGATTATTGGTATGATTATAACCGTGGATTATTCGGTATAATCATGACCATTGATGATTATATGAATATCCTCGGTAGTAGTGCAAGGATGATTCGATGATGTGGATTATTTATTAAGTCGAGTCTCAAATAAAAATATTGATTATACATTTTAATTCGTAAAAGATTGTAGATATCATGCTCTACTTGACTCTTTTAAAATACAGTTGTATGTCTTTGGCTTGTAGTGCAAAGATGAATTGTTAATGAATATCTTGGCCGTAGTGCAAAGATGAATTTATTAGTATGATTATGAGCAGGAATTGTGATTTGGTATAACCATGATTTTTGATGTTTCAGGTGAAGATAGGTGATCAAAATTATCTTCGTCCTGGGTGAGAAGAGGAATTTAGAACCACAATTATGATTATGAGTTATTCATATGATTGTGGACAGGAACTGTTGATTGATGTTACAGGAATAAAACATTGTTGGTGCACTTTTAACATGGAGAAGATAATAGACCTTATGGTCTATTTGACTCTTTTAATGGATTGCTCGTTCCGCTGCAACTATTGTTGAAAAGTTTAATCAACTACCATATGTTCTGAATCTCTGATTTATTATTGATGAAAGCTATTGATAACTTAATTATCTTTAGTCATGATATTCTTTACTAGGCTAGTTGTGCTCACCCTTTTGCTTCACAATTCCTTTCAGGTAATAAAGGTGTAGCTGGGTCGAGCGGGGTATTAAGAGTATTATAACAGTGGTCTATAGCTGTTGAGGTTCTCCCTAAATAGTATGGATATAATTTTATTAATAACTTTAGATAAGTGTGTCGTATTGTATACGTCATTTGATATTTAATTTTGGTGAACCGAATAGGGTGAGGTGAACCCAACTTTGGAAGGGTGTTTGGCGACTATCATACAAGATGTCTAAGGACATACAACCTTGTGTTATCATAAGATGGGGTTGTGTACATCCACTTGCTGAGTATATCTACGAGCACTACCTATATAATCTTGGAGTTTATTTGAAATATAATTTTCACTTGGAGACAACGGAGATAATTATTTGTCAAGAGAAGACTCACCATTGGAAAGAAGATGATAGTAATTCATGAGTAGGTTTTATACCTATGAATCTGATATTAGTAAACTTAATTATTGTTATCTTTAATTGTTTTTTAGTATCTTTATATGTGTTTTGTGTTTATTTCTTGTAGGTTGGAGATGGAGGGACAAATTGGTCATTTCGGACAAGAAAAAGGTCAAAAATCATGAAAATTAGAGCTGAGTGGCATTTTTGTAATTACGTTGTCTTGAGAAGCGCCAGCGCTTGAAATGGTTTACCTGAGAGCGCCTAGCGCCATGCGAAAAAAGGAGAAATTTTCTACTGCCAAGTGGGTTTTTGAAGCCAAAAAGGAATCTGATTGAGGTGGGAGACTAATACAAATAGGAGAAGACTTTAGAAAAGACGTATCACTCAATTTTTCAAGAGATTTGCAGAGAGAACAAGGAAGAAAAACACGAAGGAGAATTGCAAAGGCTGAAGATCTAAGAGAGAGTATTGGAGCAAATTCAGAGTTTCTTCTTCTCTTCTCTAGTTTTATTTTTAGTAACTATCTGGGATGTTTGGATTATTAATTTGGATGATGTTTTTCTTTATTATTATTATGAACTAAATTTTCATTAAGATTGCAACGGAACTTGGTATGTAGTTTAAATTGCAAGCTTCCCATTGAATGAAAGTTGGTTTTTATTGAATTGTTTATCATATCTTATCTTATGTTTTGTTTGATTAATTGTTACCGTGATAATCTATATAAAATTGGAAGATGGAGTATAGATTGAGATCAGGATATGATAACATCTGTTCATATAATCTGAATAGGGTTAATATGATTAGCATGTAGGATAGGAATATACTTATGTGTCTTTTGTATCCATTGAAAGAATTTATGCGTAAAACCCTAATTAACTTGATTCACATAGGAATATAGTGAGTTGATTAACTGGGGTGTTCCTTGTAATTCCTCATCTTAAAGATGGGATTTAAGAGGATTTGTTCATGTGTCTTTGGAAGAAGTGCGTGAATTTTATAAAGCATTATTGGATAATGATTCATATTAATTAATTGATTTAAATGGGAAGTAATTATTTTAAATGAAATACCAAGGGAAGTTGTAATCTTAGCCTGTTAAATCTGCAGTTATTCTTGTGAAATTCTGATTTTAATTATTAGTTTTGTTGGGTTTAATTTTCAAATCACAAACAATATTTCGTAGTTTAAAATAGGATTAATTGCATTGTAATTAGTAATTGATAAATATTTTTCTATTTCCTCGTGGGAACGATATCCTTGCTTGCTGAATATTACAATTGAACGCGTATACTTGCGTGTCAAAGTGCTATTAAGAAATTAGGCAACAAGTTTTTGGCGCCGTTGCCGGGGAAATTAGTTTAATATTTTGTCAGTATTAATTTTGATAGTGTTAATCTTAATTTAAACCTTTTCTTTTCTGTTATATTCAGGTGTTCTTGACTAGTGTATGCAAACGCGATCAAAAAAGCCAGATTTATTGCCTCACGAGGACGACATAGAGAAAAAATTTCTGCGGTTACGTAAGTGGGTTAAAGAAACCAAAGAGGCACTTGATAAGAAAGATACTATGGCTGAAGAAGAACAAAAAGCATCATGGATTATGCTACGCCATGAAGTTTAAAAATTTAGTCAAGTATTACGAGACCTGCCATTACAGCTACAAGTTTTGAGATAAAACCGGGGACAATACAGATGATTCAAAATTCATGTCAGTTTGGAGGGTTACCGAATGATGATCCGAACGATCACATAGTCACTTTTATATAGATCTCATGATACTTTCAAGTACAATAATGTGTCGAGGATGCAATAAGGCTAAGGTTATTTCCATTTACTCTCGTAGATAAGGCTAAGAGTTGGCTCCATTCACTACCACCGTGCTCGATAACTACATGGAATGACCTAGCCCAAAAATTTCTTGCAAAATTTTTCCCTTGCGCAAAAAAGCAAAAGTTATGAACGATATCTTCTTTCGCTCAAAGACGATTCGTAATCACTATATGAAGCTTGGGAGAGATTCAAAGACTCATCATGCGAAATGTCCACACCATGGGATTCCTAAATGGCTTCAGTGCAAACTTTTTATAATGGTTTATTCAAAGACAAAGGAGATCAAGTATAGATGCTACAAATGGAGGACCTATTATGGCCAAGAATTGTGATGAGGGGATATCACCGCTTGAAACCATGGCAAATTTAATAATTATCAATGGCCAACAAAGAAGAATGGCTCACCCAAGGACAAATGGGGTGTATGAAAGTGGATGCGATGACAAAGATTGTCAACTCAAGTGACAAATGCTTCGTTATGCTCTTACAAAGAAGATAGATGCACTTGGGGTACAACCAACTCGTAAAATGGAAACGATTTGTGAAATATAAATGCGGTAGCCACCAAGTGATCAATGTGCAATAAATCCCGAGTCACCCAGTTTGTTTCCAATTATAACAGCAAAGCAGGCGCTTATCCAAACAACTACAATCCAAAGAGAGTGAGAAACCACCGAAATTTTTCTTGAGTAATAATCACCACATGCTCAATCACAAGCTCCAAGGAAATCATATCCACCTGCATTTCAGCCACATTAACAATCTCAACAACACCCACAACCTTAACAACCTGATAAGCTATCACAAATGGAAGAATTGTTGGCATGATTGGCAACTCAGTTTGAAGCCACAACAAAAAACCAATCAGTTGCAATAAAGAACCTTGAGAACCAAATTGGGCAGATAGCTAATGCTTTGAATACTAGAACTCCAGGTTCTTTACCTAGTGATACGGAGAAAAATCCAAGGAACGATGAAAATGAGCAATGTAAGGCAGTTACACTCAGAAGTAGGAAGGAGTTGACTACAGATCTAGACGGACAAAAGAAAATAATTTCAGTTGAGGATGGTGAACAAGAGAGTGGAAATTCGGAAAGTAAATCTGGGGAAAAAGTTGTGAAAAAACAAGAAGATAAGAAAACAGCAGTCGTACCACCTGTGTCGTTTCCTCAAAGATTGCAAAAGCAAAAATTAGATAGACAATTTTCAAAATTTTTAGAAGTATTCAAAAAGCTGCAAATCAACATTCCATTCGCAGATGCTTTAGAACAAATGCCTAGCTATGCGAAATTCATGAAAGATATTTTAGCAAGAAAGAGGAAGCTAGGGGAGTTCAAAATCAGAAGGCTGATGTAAGAATGTAGCACAATTCTCAGAAAGAAAGTTACCACCGAAGTCAAGGATCCGGGTAGCTTCACCATACCGCATGCACGATTGGACCCCGCCTTTTAACAGATGTTTGTGTGATTTGGGTTCGAGTATTAACTTGATGCCACTTTCGATCTACACTCATTGGGACTACCAAAGACCAAAGCCAACAAATATATCTTTACAACTCATGCAGATAGATCGCTGACATACCCTAGGGGTATTGTGGAAGACATATTAGTAAAGGTGGACAAATTCATATTTCCAAATTTAATTTCATTGTGTTGACTATGAAGAGGATAAAGACATACCCATTATCCTTGGAAGACCGCTTTTTAGCCACCGAAGGACATTAATTGATGTACAAAAGGGAGAGTTAACAATGAGAGTCCAAGATGAAGAAATAACTTTTAATATTTTCAAGGCTATGAAATTTTCAAGGAGAGGAAGAGTGCTTTAGAGTTGATCCGATCAAGAAGCAACTGGAGAGGTATTTAGTGAATCAGAATGAAGACCCTCTTGAAACCGCATTGGTTAGTGAAAATTTATTTGATGATTCAACTGTAAGCTAGAATGGGTTCAAATGTTAGATTCAAATTCAAGTTCACACGATGTTTGCAAAAATTTAAACCTTTGGATTATTGGGGAAAGCCGGATGAAAAGGTGAAAACATCCTTAAAAGAACCGCCACCTTGAACTTAAACCATTGCTTAACCATCTACGGTATGCCTACCTTGGTTTTCTTCCTCCTTTCCGCTTATTATTTCGCATCACTTGATAAGGTTCAAGAAGAAAAGCTACTAAGGGTACTTCTAAGAATACAAGACCGCTTCTGGATGGACTCTCACGGATATCAAGGGATAAGCCCATCAATTTGCATGCATAAGATTTTGTTGGAAGATGAAGCGAAACCGACTATCGAACAACAACGAAGACTCAATCCCATCACGAAGGAAGTTGTCAAAAGGAAATCATTAAATGGTTGGATGCGGAATTATCTACCCTATCTCGATAGCTCATGGGTAAGTCCGCTTCAATGTGTGCCAAAGAAAGGGGAATGACAAGAGTTGCAAATGAGCATAATGAATTGATCCCAACTCGATCAAAGCTACGTCAAGGTGTGTGTATGGATTACGAAAAGTTGAATAAGGCCACCAGAAGGACCATTTTCCTCTACCATTCATAGATCGATGTTGGATGTGGCTTGCGGCACGAGTATTATTGTCTCTTGGATGGATACTCGTTTATAACCAGATTGCCATTGCACCCAGGATCGTGAGAAAACAACATTCACATGCCCATATGGTACCTTTGCTTTTCGCGTAATGTCTTTTGATTATGTAATGCGCCGGTGACATTTCAACGGTGTATGATGGCTATTTTTTCCGATATGGTCGAACAAAATCTCGAGGTATTTATGGATGATTTTTCGCTTTTGGGGATTCATTTGATTATTGTTTGGAAAATCTCACTCGTGCTCAAAAGGTGTATGGAAACGAATTTGGTTTTAAACCGAGAAATGTCATTTTATGGTGCAAGAGGAATAATCTTGGGTCATCGAGTGTCATCAAAAGGAATTGAGGTTGATAGAGCTAAGATCGAAACCATTGAGAGCCCCGCCACCACCTATTTCCATAAAGGGTATTCAAGTTTTTTTGGGACACGCTGGTTTTATAGACGATTTATAAAAGACTTCTCCAAAATTACGAAACCACTTTGTAATCTTTTGGAGAAGGATGTCCCATTCAACTTTGATCAAGCATGCCCGAAGCTATTGATGTGTTGAAGAAGAAACTAGTTACCGCACCGTAATCATAAATACCAGATCGAGTATCCCGCTCAATTAATGTGTGATGCTAATAACTTTTCATGATTAGCGCAGCTTCTTGCCAACGAAAGGATAAAATTTTTCACGCTATATACTATGCTAGTAAGACGTTAACGGATGCCCAACTGAATTATACCACTACCGAGAAGGAGCTATTAGCAGTTGTTTATGCATTTGATAAATTTCGCTCATATTTGATTGGGACAAAGGTGATCGTGTTTACAGATCATTCGGCAATTAAGTACTTAATAACAAAGAAGGACGCAAAGCCGAGATTAATTAGATGGGTATTATTGCTACAAGAGTTTGACTTGGAGATCCGGGACCGAAAAGGAACAGAAAATCAGGTTGCTGATCATTTATCAAGATTAGAGAATTCAGAACTAAAAAAAATGACACAACAATGATCAATGAATTTTTTCCGGATGAACAACTGTTTGCGGTAAGGATGGATACACCATGGTATATAGATTATGTAAATTTCATTGTGAGTAAGGTGTTTCCGCCAGATTTGACAAGTCAGCAGAAGAAGAAATTTCTCCATGATGTGGAATAGTATTTATGGGATGAGCCATTTTTATTTAAACAGTGTGGCAATCAAGTAATAAGAAGGTGTGTCCCAGAAGTTGAAATGGAGAATATTCTATACCAATGTCATGCATCTGACTATGGTGGACATTTTGGGGGAGAAAGAACGGCAGCTAAGGTACTTCAATGTGGATTTTTCTGGCCAACACTCTTTAAGGATGCCCGTGTGATTTCTTTGAAATGTGACAGATGCCAAAGAGTTGGTAATATATCAAAGTGACACTAGATGCCACTTAATATGATACTAGAAGTCGAATTGTTTGATGTTTGGAGCATCGACTTCATGGGACCATTTCCATCATCTTTCAGTAACTCCTATATACTTCTAGCGGTGGACTAGGTTTCGAAGTGGGTAGAAGCTATAGCATCGCCCACCAATGATGCTAAGGTTGTGGTTAAGTTCATTCGAAAGAATATTTTCTCTAGATAAGGCACTCCTCGCGCAATCATTAGTGATGAAGGCACACACTTTTGTAATAAACAGTTTTCACCTATTCTCGCTAAGTACGGAGTCACTCATAAGATATCTACTGCTTACCATCCACAAACAAGTGGTCAAGCCGAGGTATCTAACCGAGAAGTGAAACGAATCCTCGAGAAGATAGTGAATCCTAGTCGGAAAGATTGGGATAGCAAGTTGGATGATGCTTTATGGGCATACCGCATACCTTACAAAACTCCGATAGGGATGTCTCCGCATGTGTTAGTATATGGAAGGCATGCCATCTTCCAAATTGAACTAGAACATAGTGCTTATTGGGCAATTCGGAAGTTAAACTTTGATATGTTTGTAATGGGAGAGAAGCGCCTCTTACAATTGAACCAAATGGATGAATTCGCACTCCAATCGTATTTACGAGAACGCCGGGTTATATAAAGAAAAGATTAAGAGGTGGCATGATGAGAAAATTCTCGAAAGAAAGTTTGAAGCAGGCAAACAAAGCTATTATACAATTCAAGGCTTAAACTGCTTCTGTGAAAGTTGAAATCCCGCTTGGTCGTGGCCATTTATCATTACAAAAGTTTATCCTCACGAGTTGTGGAGGTGGGAAGACCCTTGATGCCAAACGCCAATTTCAAAGTCAACGAACAAAGATTGAAGCACTACTACGGGGGTTGTGTTGATCGTTAAAAGACATCCACAACCTTTACGATTAGAACAGTAGAAGAAAGTCAGTCAAGACTATAAACCAAGCGCTAACCGGGAGGCAACCCAAGATCTTTTATTGTTATTTTTTATTTTTACATTTATTTATTTTATTTACTTTACTGTTAGTTTATTTAGTGGTTAAACTTTTATAGTTTAAGATTTGTTACACCCCTGACGTTCTCTAACACGATATTCAATTGATTTCAGGATAGGAAACAAGATTTCTTATTTGGCGGGTTTGACTAATGGCCACTACGACTACCAAGCATTTATGAGCTTAATAGATGAATGTCCATTTGTCAAAATCTCAAATTTCTAATCATTTCCTTCATTTTTAGTGTTATTGAATTGCTTAATGGTGTAGGGTATTTTTGTTTTTGTTTTTCTTTCGTAGTATGTTAGTCTAGTTAATTATGTAGTTTATCTTAGTTTAGGGTTTTTAAAATAAATCTTAATCTCCTTGCAAAAGAAGAAACTAACAATTAAAATTGGGGTATTGCAGGTTGAAATCAACTAGTTTGGAAAATTATCACCAAGACATGCCCAACCGCCAGCGCCCAAAGCCCAAAGACAAAACAAGCGCCTAGCACCTCTCACTCTGATGAGTGAGATGAGAACCGCGCTAGCGCCTAAGCCCAAGCACAAGCAAGCGCCGCCTAGGCGCTAAAGTCGAGAGAGACTGAGAAAGCCCACAAGCGCCTAAGCGCCCACATCTAGCGCAAAACAAGCGCCTAGCGCCCAAGTTTTTAAGGCATTCATTTTCAACCGCCAGCGGCGATCAACCAATAAAAACCAAGCGCCTAGCGCCCCTACCGCAACGTGAATTTTTTTAGCCCTAATTGAGCATAACTCCTCCAAACCCAATTCAAACACTCTCTTTTGCTCTCCCACTCCAACTCAAACTTACTCAAATCGCATCCCTCTCTGACTCTACCCACGATAATCAATGTTTCCTTGTATAAGCATAATCAAACACTCAATCCCCTACCCAAACTAAGGCAATTAATCTCCATCTTGTCATCCTTCCTCACCAATTCGGACACCAACTTACATTTAAACCCCATCTATCTGAAGTAAGGGTTCAAAGCTCAAATTGCTCCTGCAACTTTGATTGGAACATCATATTTGACTATAACCAAGTAAGTGTACATAATTTTCGTGCAAATTGTTTGGATTCACTTGGATAATAGCTACGTTAGTACTTTGAAGCTAGTTTCTTTCATTGTGTTGGCTCAAGTGGGTTTGGGTACTCTTGATTGTTTCTTGTATTGCATTGGAAGGATATTGTGCTTAGTAATTGACAAATTTGGTGAAACTTAAGTTTGGGTGAGTGCTTCAACAATAGTGTTCAAAATTTTTGCACACCAAGTGTTCGATAATTTGTCACAAAGAGGATTTGGCCATCCTAAGCCACTGAACATCATTTGGTGGGGCAAGAAAATATCTCATAAGACTTATTGCTACTAAGAGGCATAGAGGAGAGACTTCGGGCACTTCGCAAAAGTTTGACAAAAAGAGATTTACAAGTGCTAAAGCGTCCGAAAGATATTACAATTCGCTTTCTTGTAAAACGCTAATTCCCGAGCGTGGATTATTGCCAGAGATAGAAGATGGGGAATTACTACAAATGATTGGGAGTAGAAGATGGGCGAACTTTACAGCCCAACCGGATTCATCGGTCGTTAAAATTGTTAAGGAATTCTACGCTAATGCAAAAGATCATATTGGAAACATGATTGAGGTTCGCGGAAAATCAGTGGAAGTCAGTTCCAGGTCCATAAATGCTTACTACGGCTTGAACACAATACCCAATAATGGCTTCATGCAATATTTAGAGCACGAAATGACTACTATAGTGGTCATCATTCAAGCTTTGTGTGTACCTGGAACACAATGGAAATTAAATGATCAACAAGAAGCTATTTTGTTCCCTACATCCGCATTAAGTAGTTACGGGAAAGCATGGCATGCCTTTATTTGTGCCAAGTTTATGTCATGTAGACATACTAGTGATGTTATAAATCAATCCAAGCAAAGATTGCTTTTCTCATATCATTGCACAAGGAAAATCTATAGATGTGGGTCAGGTTATACATAATTCCATTGACAGAGCAATTCAAGGAGGGACCACAGGTGGACTACCTCATCCATCTTTGATTACTGGACTATGTTGAGAAGCTGGCGTAAAATGGGATGCCGAAGAAGCTACACAACCTCCTTTAGCCGCAATTGACCACTCAGTTATAAAAAAGTACAAGGTATGGGGCGGGGGCACACCACACCCGAGAGGGTTAGATTTCATTATTGTGCCTCCCGAGCCTGCAGACGAGCCTTATCAACAGTCCCACGACAATCCTTCTGCAGCTGGAAGTTCTGGGCCACCACCAAATTTTTTTGAAGATATTCGTCGAGATTTAAGCAATAAAACTAGAAGGATTGACATGGTGGCTACTCGAGTTCAGTAGGGTTTTGACCGAATGGAAAGAAATTAGGATAGCCTAGCTCAGCGACAAACGGAGGTGTATCAAAACTGTAGTGCAGTATTCCTAGAGATGTTTGCCCGCATGAATCCAGCTGCCGCTCCCTACCAATTTCCACCATTGTCTGCATACCCCCCGGCTGATGAAAAAGAAGAAGAAGAAGAGGATACTGACGAAGAATAAGGCTTTGATCTTTCAGGGAAGTCCTCAGTGCCTAATTTCTTATGTTTTCTTTGTTATATACAATAAGGACATTGCATAGGTTAAGTTTGGGGGTGCATTCTTCCAGTTCCAGTTGCATTCATGTAGTATTCATTTAGTAGTTTTTCATATAATTTTCATTCTAATTTCTGAAAAAAATGGAAAAATAAAAGAAAAATTTAAGTATTTGCATGTTTCCAGCTGTTAGGTAGTTAAGTCTGTTTTAGCCAGTGATGAGATTGGAATTGAGTAGACAAGTATAGTATTGACTGTTAAGACTGTGATCTGATTTCTTGTCATGATTTAAATCTTTACTTGTTTGAAACTGATATAATAAGGATAGCACAGTAAAAACAACTTTGTTGACTGATTGAGTTTAAATTGACACATAATGGTCTTCTTTAGGATAATACTAGTTTGAATGAATGAAAGACATGAATAGGCGAAGATGACTGAATTTAGACAAAAACTTAAGTTTGGGGGGGAAATTTAGGATATATAAGCTTGAAAAAAAAAATGAAAAAAAAAAAGATGAAAAAAAATATATATCATGGCTAGTCTTGTTTCGGGGCCTTTGTTACTTGAGCAAGTACGCCCGAGGGGATTATCTTTACACCTAGCGCCCTAAGGTCTTATATGGTCTGGGAGTCGTTGGTCGAAAGCTCGCTAAGGGGTAGCACTGTTAGCCTAATGGAATGAGACATTGCACAGTCATGGTTAAAAAAAATATATGAAAAAATAATAATAAAACGGGAAAAGACCAAAAAGCCCCGTAAAGCAAAGTAAAGCATAAGTATCCCGAATTGAACTCTTGAATTTGGTGGAAGTTTGACTTTAGTTTGATCTTGCTTGTTCATGAATTTTGTCAGTTTGCATTGTATGATGCCTTTAAAGAGATCTATTATGTGTTGTATTTAGCATTATATCAGTTAGCATGGATGTCGAGCACACACGCACTATATCAATAATAACAGGGTAAGATTTGATGATTGACAAGGAAATTATTGATCTATTTTGATATGATGTACTAGCATGTTTATTGTGATTTCTCCAAGGCTTGATGAATAGATTTTGTTCTGTTTGACTGCTGGAATTTAGGCATGTAGATAGTTGCATTTGCATTGCATAGTCAGTTATTACATTGTGTTGTGTTGCTTGGGGACAAGCAATTGGTTAATTTTGGGGGTATTTAATGAGAAGGTTTTATACTTATGAATCTGATATTATTAAACTTAATTATTGTTATCTTTAATTGTTTTTTAGGATCTTTTTATGTGTTTTGTGTTTATTTCTTGTAGGTTGGAGATGGAGGGACAAATTGGTCATTTTGGAGAAGAAAAAGGTCAAAAATCATGAAAATTAGAGCTGAGTGGCATTTTTGTAATTACGTTGTCATAATCAAGCGCCTAGGCGCTTGTAATTACAATTGAACGCGTATACTTGTGTGTTAAAGTGCTATTAAGAAATTAGGCAACAATAATCTTCTCATTTTTCTTTGGGGTCTATTGGGTTAACCAAAGATAATTCTGTGGACATATGATATCTATTATAACCTAGACGCATGGTCTCCCATGTACGAAGGTTTCCTTGAGCTCTTCCCAAAGATTTTAATTTCTAAAACAGTTTTTGACTGTATTTTTATGTAAAGTACCATTGTAAGGTTGTGGTCGAGGCACCATGAGAGTTACATACATTTGTATTAAAACTCACAGTTTAACTGTGGTCGTATTCTCGCACGACGCTCAACAATTGATAAATGAAGTTTGTATTTAATTTTTTTAGTATGATATCTGGCGACTCAGAATGGGTCGTGTGGACCTATTTTGGGGGCGTCACTGTATATGCTTTATCATCATACATGATTGGCTTGTATGCATACTTCTTTCAATCTCGCACTTGCACTAAAGCCAATCGTTGTGGTATCTCATACCCATCTTCTCTAAGTGACGATCAAACTGTTGTTGTTTTAACGCTTTAGTAAATGGATCTGCAATATTGTCTTGAGAGTCCACACGCTCCAGGGTGACGTCTCCTCTTTCAATGATCTCTCTGATCAAATGAAATTGCCGCAACACGTGTTTGGATTTCTGATGAGACCTGGGCTCCTTAGCCTGCGCAACAGCTCTAGTGTTGTCACAGAATAAAGGCATTGTTCCTGTAATGCTAGGAACCACACCAAGTTCGGTAATGAACTTCTTCATCCAAATAGCTTCCTTTGCAGCTTCACTTGCAGCTATGTACTCTGACTCTGTCACTGAATCAACAACTGTTTGCTATTTGGAACTTTTCTAACTCACTGTGCCACCGTTTAAGGTAAACACATACCCCGAAATGGATTTACTATCATCTTGTTCTGTTTGAAAACTTGAGTCTGTGAAGCTCTCTAGTTTTAATTCAGACCCACCGTAGATAAGAAATACATCCTTAGTTCTTCTTAAGTACTTTAGGATATTTTTCACTGCCTTCCAGTGTTCTTTTCCTGGATTCGAGTGATATCTGCTTGTTACACTAAGTGCATGAGCGACATCTGGTCTAGTATATATCATACCGTACATGATAGATCCTATTACTGAAGCATAACAAATCTTACTCATACGGTCTCTCTCCTCAAGTGTCTTTGGGGCATGTTTCTTGGAGAGATGTATTCCATGGCTCATCGGCATCAGACCTCTTTTGGAATCTTCCATGCTAAACCTCTTTAGCATCGAGTCAATGAACGTTCCTTGGGACAAATCAAGCATCCTTTTAGATCTATCTCTATAGATCTTTATCCCCAAAATATAGGATGTTTCTCCCAAGTCCTTCATGGAGAAGTGTTTAGATAACCAGATTTTAATTGATTATAGCATAGGAATATCATTCCCTATCAGTAATATATCATCAACATATAATACAAGGAATGAAACAGCGCTCCCACTAACCTTCTTATACACACATGGTTCATCCTCATTTTTGATAAAATCAAACTCTTTGATTGTCTCATCAAAATGGATGTTCTACCTACGAGAAGCTTACTTCAATCCATTAATGGATCGTTGTAGCTTACAGACTTGATTTGTTCCAACCTTTGAAACAAATCCCTCTGGATGTGTCATATACACATCCACCTCAAGTTTCCAATTGAGGAAGGTTGTTTTCACGTCCATCTGCCAGATTTCGTAGTCATGGTAAGCTACAATCGCAAGCAAAATCCGAATGGACTTGAGCATTGCTACTGGTGAGAAGGTTTCGTCATAGTCAACTTCTTGTCTTTGTTTGAAACCTTTTGCGACCAGTCGGGCCTTATAGGTCTCTACCTTGCCGTCTGCTCCAGTCTTTCTTTTAAAGACCCATTTACACCCAATAGGCTTAATGCCTTCAGGTGGTGAAACCAAAGTCCATACTTGGTTCTCATATATGGAGTCTATCTCGGATTTCATGGCTTCTTACCACTTCTTTGAGTCTTTACTACTCATAGCCTGTTCGTAATTCAATAGATCATCATCATCTATGATGCGTACCTCATCGTCGTCTTCTATAACAAGTCCATACCTATCAGGTATCTTCGGTACTTTTCCAGATCTATAGTGGTATAGAAGTAATCTCTACTTGGACAGGTTCATCCATTTGATCTATAGTGGTTTGTGGTTCTTGAATTTCTTCAAGATCTATTTTCCTCCCACCGACCCCTTCAAGGATAAACTCCTTTTCCATGAAGGCAACATGTTTGGCAACAAACACCTTTTGTTCAATAGGATTGTAGAAATAATATCCTAAACTTTCTTTAGGATATCCCACAAAAGTACACTTATCAGATCTTGTCCCAAGCTTATCATTCTGAAACCTTTTCACATAAGCTGGACATCCCCAAATCTTAACATGCTTAAGAATAGGCTTCCTTCCTGTCCATATCTCATATGAAATCTTAGGGACGGATTTTGAGGGAACCTTATTTAGTAGATATGTAGCCGCTTCTAGGGCATATCCCCAGAATGATACTGGAAGATCGGTAAAACTCATCATGGAACGAACCATGTCCAACAGTGTTCGATTTCTCCTTTCAGACACACCATTCAACTGTGGCGTCCTTGGTGGAGTCCATTCTGAGATTATACCATTTTCTTTGATACAATTGAGAAACTCACTGCTCAAGTATTCACCACCTCGATCTGATCGAAGAATCTTAAAACTTTTGCCCGTTTGTTTCTCTACTTCACTTCTGAACTCTTTGAACTTTTCAAATGATTCAGATTTGTATTTCATTAAATACACATATCCAAATCTTGAGTGATCATCAGTGAATATAATAAAATAAGAATACCCTCCTCATGCATTCGTTGTCATAGGTCCACATACATCTGTGTGTACCAACGATAACAACTCTGTAACTCTTTCTCCTTTTCCACTAAAAGGAGATTTAGTCATTTTTCCCATGAGACAAGATTCACAAGTTGGATATGATTCATAATCTGATAGCTCTAGGAGCCCATCTTTATACAACTTAGATAATCTTGTTTCATTAATATGACCAAGTCTACAGTCCCACGTATAGGTATAATTAACATCATCTCTTTCCCTTTTCTTAGTTTGTTCAATTTGAAGTATATTTTCATGCAAGTCAAGAATGTAAAGTCCATTTCGTAAATTACCAACACCATATAAAACATTATTATTATAAATAGAACAACTATTGTTCTTTATTATAATGTCAAAACCATCCATATCCAATACAGATATTCAAATAATGTTTCTAATAAGTGACGGAACAAAATAACAATTATTTAAACTAATGGATTTTTTCGTAGGCAATGCTAAACAATAAGTCCCTACAGCTAATGCCACAACCTTTGATCCATTTCCCACGCATAGGACGACCTCATCCTTGCTCGACTTTCTCTACTTCCGACCGGTCCTCAGATATTATTACATATGTGAGAACCACAGTCGGTATCCAATACCCAAGTAGAAGATTGACTTTCAGAAAAATTAATTTCAATCATAAACAAACCTTGATTAGGATTTGAAGCTTCTCCAATGTTCTTTTGCTTTTGTTCCGCAAGATAATCCTTGCAGTTCCTCTTCTAGTTACCTGGCTTATTGCAATGGAAGTAAATTCCTTTGCTAGCTGGATCAGGTTTCTTTTGATTCTTCACTTTCGTCTTTCCCTTAGCCTTCTTGGATTTCTTCTTTTCAGAAGATACCTTGGGCCTCTTCCTTTTCTTGGAAGAATCATCCACCAGTAAGACATGGTTCTTATTGGATGGGAAGTTACCTTCAGCAGTTTTCAACATGTTAAGTAATTCAAGCAAGCTGGCATCTAACTTATTCATGTGAAAATTCACAACAAATTGTGAGAAGGTGTCTGGGAGTGACTGCAAGACTAAATCCTGACTCAACTCCCCATCTATGACGAACCCAAGCTGTCCAAGACGTTCAATCAGATTGATCATCTTTAAGACATTAGTCTCAACGGTATTTCCCTCGGTCATCCGAGATCGGAAGAGCTCCTTAGATATCTCATATCTAGAAGTCCTACTTTGCTCACCATACAACTCTTGAAGGTGCAGTAGCATAGTAGGAGCATCCATGTTTTCATGCTGACGCTGAAGCTCGTTACTCATGGATGCGAGCATGATGCATTGAGCCACTGATGCATCATCTTGCCACTGTTTAAAAGTAGTAATCTCTTCCTCAGAAGCTGTTTCTGCAACTTTTGCAGGTACAAACGAATTTAGGACATAAGAAATCTTTTCAAAGAAGAAGAACAATTCTCGATTCCTTAACCAATTAGTAATTGCATGCAGTCATTTTGTTAGCATCAAGTATGCTACGCAGTGAAATTAGTGAATGTGACATTTTCAAAATTCTGCATATAAAAAGACAATATTTTAGCAAACATTCATTTAATTAATTACCAAAATAAATTAGGTCTTATTTTATATTGGTATCTCCCACTATTTTCTTCAAACTATATTACCCTCATGAATTTAGTTCGGCAATATCTAATTAAAGATTTGCTAGTGAGAATAAGGATCCCATTTCAAATGTATATATCCTTGTGTGTGCACAACAAACTATATATAAATAAATAGGTAGAAAACTCTTTTCAATTACATCATCATGTAACTCCTTATATTTTGCCTCTTAAATCATAATGGTCAAGTGTGTGCACATCCGAACTAAAATGATTTAAGTTAAGTCATACCCAGCATTTCCATATAAGTGAAGAGAAAACTACAATCCTTGTGTGTGCACAACAAAGCGGTAATGTTCAATTCCTTATAAACATCAAATGTAATAAAAACATCTCAAATATTTAATACTTGCCTTGTGTGTGCACAACAAACTCATATTAAATATGTGACGCCCCCAAAATAGGTATACATCACCCATCTTGAGTCGCCAAATACATGGTACAAAAATATAAAATACACCTTAATAATACAACTGTCGTGTAACATACGACAAAACATAAGCTGAAAGTTTAAACAAGGATATTGCCTTCTAAACAATATCCACTCTCGATGGAGTCCTCATTACATTTATTGTCACACTATTTAACAGAATAGTGAGGACTACTAATGCTATCTTCTGGACCGTCACTCCGTTCCCCGACTCGTCCCAGCTATATTCTCATTTCCTGAAGAGAACAGTGAAAGGAATGGTGAGCTCAACTAGGCCAGTAAGAAATATTATGACTAAGATAATGCAGAATGAATTATCATTAGTCTCAACAATGTTAAACTGATATAATACAATAGACATCAAGTTTAACTGCAGCGGAACAAATAATCCATTAAAAGAGTCAAGTAGAGAATAAAATCTACTATCTTTTATGATTTAAAAAGTTTTTCATCAACTTAATCGCTGAGACTCAGCTTAATAAATAATCCACATCATTAAATCATCCCTGCACTACAGGCCAAGGATATTATTTAGCATCATGACCACGAATTATCCATGCACAACGGGCCAAAGATAATCGTGTTTTCATCAACGGTCCTGATCATGCCATAAAATAATTCATCTTTGCTCCCTTGGTTGAAGAGAATCCATAGTCATAATCATACCAAAAATTGTCCATCAATGCACTACGGGCCAATGAGGACTTTTTCCACATCATTTGTAACATTACGGTCATGATTATACCGAATAATCCCTGGTCATAATCATACCAAGTCCATCTATGCACTACAGGCCACAGATGACTTTCAACGAAATATAAACATGAGAATGATGACAATGATATAAGAATTCAATAAAACAAGGTCAAGAATTAAATTATCCAGGAACTAATAACGTCCAAATTGTCAACATGGTACTTCTTTGTATAGTGAAATTCAAGAATGCTCAGAAGAATATTTCCATGAAAAGATACTGGATGAAGCACAAATATCAAGGATATTCCACTAATTTCATGGAGTATAGAAGTCAAAACTTTAACCAACTGAGTATAATAAAGAATGGGATAACAAAAAGAAATCACCATGCATGCGGTATTTGATGTATGGCATTATTCTAACGAATAATAAATAACGGAACCAAGTCAAAGTAATACGCATGATGGGATATTCCAATAGAATAATAAAGAATGGAATAACAATGAAATCACCATGCATGCGGTACTTTGCATGAGCGAAAGTTATTCCAACAGAATAATAAATAACGGAACCGTGTCGGTAAAATTCCCAATCGAGCGGATGTTCCAATGTAATAATAAAGAATGGAATAATAACAAAATCACCATGCATGCGGTACTTGCATGACGAGTTAATCCAATGAGAATAATAAATAATCGGAACCAGTCCCAAGCATAAAACGCCATGAGATGAGATATTCCAATGTAATAATAAAGAATGGAATAATGTAAGAATTTCACCAAGTATATGGTAGATCACAGATACGAGTTATTCCAACAGAATAATAAAGATTTTAACCAGGTCCCACAGTAAACACACGACGGGATATTCCAATAGAATAATAAAGAATGGAATAACAATGAAATTTCACCATGTATGTATACTTCAGCATGAATTGAGTTATTCCAAAGAATAATAAATAATGGAATAAAGAAGAATTTCACCAAGTATAGGGTAGATCACAGATATAAGTTATTCCAATGTAATAATAAAGAATGGAATAACAGAAGTTCTCTTCATGAATATGAAAAAAAAATAATACCCCTTACGAGTACAACAAATAATATCCATTACCTTAGAATAAAGCTGGATACTGTAATAAAGAGGGAGCAGACTTCTCTTCTTCTTTCTCTCTATAATTTCTCACTATAATAATTGCTCTATAGCTTTGGTGAATTGGTGAAAAATGAAGGAAGAATGAGCTTTTATTTATAGAAAAATATAGTTTCGATAATTGCACGTTTTGGAGCTCAAAAAATTATTGTACAATACCTCCAACTTTTCTTTCATTTTTAATTTAGTCCTGCAAGTATTATCAATCTTTCACCAAATCCCCTAATAGTAAATCATGTGAATCAATAGTAAAATCATGTGACTAAATAGTTTTAAACATGTGAAAAAATTAATTACAATATAGTACCTCCATCTATACCTCCATCTTTAACTTAGTTATGCAAGTATTATCAATCTTGCACCAACTCCCCTAATAGTAAATGAATGTGACTCAATAGTACACACATGTGAACAAATAGTTATATAAGCATGTGAATAAGTAGTAATTAATTACTCATTTATCCGATAAATTACCCGATTTATCAATATAACCCCCAGACATCAATTATCATCGGAATAGATATCGATTTCAACTAACACCTATAATCCCAACACAATGGAACTATCAAATTCATCTTTAATCAACACGAACTTATTCATCATTAATATTATAACTCACAATATTTAACAACCAAGTCGTTCCTAGGAAAGAGGGGGCTTTCTAATAAGGATTTCTCCCTATCATGCCAGCAATTAGGTGACCAAACCTCTCCTTGGCGAACTTCTAGACATTGTAAATATTGCAATTTAATAATATGAATAACTTTTTTTCGCCTCAATTATTGATTTAATAATATAACATATATAATGCATGATAATCTTTGTGACAATAATCGAATCAATAATATGAGAGATATGATGCAACAATTACTGTAGCAATAATTGAGTATAACTGAGTGACTTCTTAAATAAGCATCAATAATCAATACCGTGTGCTACTATGCAACCACGCGTATTACTGTACTTTTACTACTAAGTAGTTTAACAGTTTTAACGGTAACACTTCCGCCGATATAAAAAGATAATAATGTCGTTTTCTAAATACAACAATACTTCCGTTGTGGGGTCCACCAATGATTGTGCCGTCGTACGGATATTCCCCGACAAAAAGAATATTCCCCGACCAAACGAATATTTTATAATAACTTGCATACTTTTCAAAATTTATAAATACTACCCACAACTATAACATTATACCATAATATTCAAAAAAAAATTATTTCGAGAAAATTAAATATTTATTCATAAAATCCGGGGTTTCACAATCTCCCCTCCTTATGAAATTTTGCCCTCGAAATTTACGTACGTACCTGGTATGCTGAAGAGGTGAGGGTACCTTGACTTCATTTCAGATTCTAACTCTTGAGGTATAACCTTTGAGTGTCGAATATAATCCTTCTTATCCAAGATTTTAACACGTATCTCCTCATACATTAAATCATCCGCTATCTCATCCGGTTCTAAATTAATAATGTGGTTCAGGTCATCCACATATTTACGTAACATCGATTCGTTAAAAATGTTATGAACACGCGACATACTTGGCGGTAAAACAAGTCTATAGGTCACAGTTCCTACTCGATCAAGGATTTCAAATGGGCCAATTAAATTGATCGTTGAGATTTCATCTCTTTGTTGATTCTTTCTTCTAGAATAACGCCCTCTTGAACCTTCTTTAGTCATCAGCTCCGGGTGTGTAGCTTGAGCGGATTTAACTTTATCGATTAAAATCAATTCTAATCGTATATTCGTTATCTTCACGTGGGTTCCTAGAGTCTTTAACTCTATCTTCATCATTTGTAAGTCATACGAAATGGGTCTTTATGTTAACAACATCGCACTCGTAAACGCATACGATCTTCTACTCAACGCGTCAGCTACCACATTCACTTTTTCACGATGGTATTGAATGGTACGATCATAATCTTCAACAGCTCGAGCCAACTTCTTTGGCGCATGTTACGTTTGCTTTAGTTGAAGAAATATTTAAGGGTTTTAGAAATGGTTTTGTACTGGGGTCAATACAAAATTCGATTTCACGCTCTAGGGGTAGGCTAAGAAATCTTCAAGAATACGTACGTCAGGAAATTTATTAACAATAGAAATATCATGTGACTCTCATCCCAAGACTTGGATAGTACATCACATTATCAACTTGCCATCGTCATTCATGACGTCGCCTATGGAAAGTCTGGCTTTGATGCATTCCACACAAGGAAGTCAACAACCAAAGGATCGGGGCTCTTTACTTATGGCTTGATATGACAATGATTGACAACAGGTTGGTTAGGAATATGAAAGCTAACAACCTTACTAAAAGCATGATGAGTAGTTAATCAATCGATTCCTAAAATCACATCAAAGGCAAGTATTTTCAAAAAGAGATAAGATCGACAAGTAACGTGAAAGTGTCAATTTGAATTAAACAAGATTTATAATTAGTGGATGTAACGAAGGTTTCTTCCAACTGAGTTTTAACAGATGAATCAAAGTCTAACTTCTCTGGAGTTAAATTCAAACATTGAACACAACTAGGTGAAATAAAAGAGTGAGTAGAACCGGTATCTAATATGGTATAGACTTCGCAAGAGTTTATGATTAACTTACCCGTGATAATTTTATTCAGGTTCCTCGTCATGAAAAAAAAATTCTCTCTCTTAAACTACCGGCTTTGGCTTGTCTGGGACATCATTTGGCATCACTATCCAAGCTGGACTTGACTTCACCATACGACAAAATTGAGCTAGGTGACCTTCTCTTCAGTAATTAAAACACGTTTTGGATTGCTGCGTACAGTTTGGACGGATGTGTCCCTCCTGTCCGCATTTGAAACATACGACCGGTGGTCATTCTTCTTCCTTTGAAACAGGTGCTGGTGTCGACGTCTTCATGTCATTGTTGAACCTTCTCTTCTTGAAATGTCCATTCTTATTGTTTTGGCCATGATTACCACCGAAGTGGTTACCATTCATGGCATGATAATTTCCCCCACGATTATTATCATTGTTCCGATGACCATTGCCACCGGTAAGATTATTATCGTGTTGTTGGTCGTTGCCTTTTGGTTGTGCTGACTCATTATCGCGTTCCAATAACTGAGCCCTATTCACAACATCTGAATATAAACAAAGTTTGTGAGAAATGAGGTATTGATGTATATTGGGTTTCAAACCTCTTAGAAACATTCGCGTCATTCGCTCTTCATTATCGACCAAATGGGATGCAAACCGAGATAACTCGGCAAACTTAGCCTCGTACTGTGACACGGTCATGTTGTTTTGCTCCAACTTGATAAACTCCACCTCCTTCATGTGACGAATATTTTCAGGAAAGTACTTGTCATTGAACAGCTCTTGGAACTTCTCCCAAGACATCTTGAGTCGCCGATCGAGTACGCTTTTCTGATTCCCACCATGTCCGCCTCTTCACGCAATATAAGGGTGGCAAAGGGAACCTTTTGCTCCTCTGAGCATCCCAAGAAATCAAATATCTTGGTGATCTGCTTTAACCACGTCTACGCCTTAAGTGGTTCTGGCTTTCCCAAAAACTCCGGTGGTCCCAGCTCCTTGAACTGCTTAGCGGTGACCAACTGTGGGTTGCCATTGTTTCCACTTGCATTATGAACAGGAGTCTCTCTCGTTTGCATGAATTCTAAAAAGCTCCCAAATGTACCGTCATTTGTCATTTGATCAGTGTTGTTGTTTACAGGAGGATTATTTTCTTCCTGATGCACATTATCCTGATTATTAATCTGTGGAGACTCAACGGTCTCCTGTGCTCCATTCATGTTCTCAACATTCTCGGATGTCATTTTCAAATACTGCCACAAAATAAGGGTTAATTAACAAATCACATATTATCCATATACTCTGACCGACCAATTAAATACCAAATAAACTTAGGTAGGTCATACTAGCGAAGGAATTCCCCGTCTCTCCCCTCCTAGTTCTTGTCTCACGTCTCAGCCAGGGATAATATCCCTAAGCTTTGATACCAACTGTAACGCCCCCAAAATAGGTATACATCACCCATCTTGAGTTGCCAAATACATGGTACAAAAATATAAAATATAACTTAATAATACAACTGTCGTGTAACATACGACAAAACATAAGCTGAGAATTTAAACAAGGATATTGCCTTCTAGACAATATCCACTCTCGATGGAGTCCTCATTACATTTATTGTCACACTATTTAACAGAATAGTGAGGACTACTAATGCTATCTTCTGGACCGTCACTCCGTTCCCCGACTCGTCCCAAATTATATTCTCATTTCACGAATAGAATGCGGAAAGGAAGGGTGAGCTCAACTAGGCCAGTAAGAAATATTATGACTAAGATAATGCAGAATGAATTATCATTAGTCTCAACAATGTTAAACTGATATAATATAATAGACATCAAGTTTAACTGCAGCGGAACAAATAATCCATTAAAAGAGTCAAGTAGATAATAAAATCTACTATCTTTTATGATTTAAAAAGTTTTTCATCAACTTAATCGCTGAGACTCAGCTTAATAAATAATCCACATCATCAAATCATCCCTGCACTACAGGCCAAGGATATTATTTAGCATCATAACCACGAATTATCCATGCACTACGGGCCAAAGATAATCGTGTTTTCATCAACGGTCCTGATCATGCCATAAAATAATTCATCTTTGCTCCCTTGGTTGAAGAGAATCCATAGTCATAATCATACCAAAAACTGTCCATCAATGCACTACGGGCCAATGAGGACTTTTTCCACATCATTTGTAACATTACGGTCATGATTATACCGAATAATCCCTGGTCATAATCATACCAAGTCCATCTATGCACTACAAAATACGTATGACTTTTTAACGAAATATAAACATGAGGATGATGACAATGATATAAGAATTCAATAAAACAAGTTCAAGAATTAAATTATCCAGGAACTAATAAGGTCCAAATTGTCAACATGGTACTTCTTTGTATAGTAAAATTCAAGAATGCTCAGAAGAATATTTTCATGAAAAGATACAAGATGAAGCGCAAATATCAAGAATATTCCACTAATTTCATGGAGTATAGAAGTCAAAACTTTAACCAACTGAATATAATAAAGAATGGGATAACAAAAAGAAATCACCATGCATGCGGTACTTCGCATAGACAGATTATTCTAACAGAATAATAAATAATGGAACCAGGTCAGGCGTAATACGCACTGATAGGATATTCCAATAGAATAATAAAGAATGGAATAACAACAGAAATCACCATGCATGCGGTGCCAGCATGTAGACGAAGTTATTCCAACAGAATAATAAATAACGGAACCAAGTCGGTGTAAATTCCCACAAGCGGGATGTTCCAATGAATAATAAAGAATGGAATAACAACGAAATCACCATGCATGCGGTACTTAGCATGAGCGTGTTATTCCAATGAATAATAAATAACGAGACCAGTGTCCCACGTAAAACGCGAGACAGGATATTCTAACGAATAATAATAAAGAATGGAATAATGAAGAATTTCACCAAGTATATGGTAGATCTAGCGTATCTGAGGATATTCCAACAGAATAATAAAGATTTTAACCAGTCCGTAAGAAACGCATGTGAGCAGGATATTCACGAAAGTAATATGCACACAAGCCAATCATGTTTGATGATAAAGAATATACTTTGTAACAATCTTATTCATTTATTAATAAAAAGTATTAATTTTATTAAAGGCTTTTAATTATCTACATGATCTTGTTTTATAATATGTGATAAACCCATAGTTTTAAGCAATGCTTTTAGAATAATGATGATGATCATTCTAATGAGATCTAAATTCTTAGAAAGCTTAAAACTAAAATAGTTCCCAATCGTTGGATTACTAAATTGGGGATTAGTAAATCCGGGATAGATTGGTACATACGTTAACTTGCTCATTGGATGAGGATGATTGATCTCATGATCATTTGTGTGGAGACACTAAAGCAAGTATGTAGGTGCTTATTAGAGAAAATAAGTTCACTTTGAACGTGGCTCGCTAAGGAATACCTAATGGAGTTTTACTTGCTTCGGTAGGAATTCTCAGAGTGATAGTAATAGTACAAGTGATCCTTGGACTTGAGATCATCATAGTATCTTGTGTATGATGAGTTATACTTTGACTTATTCCTTAAGACCCTTAGGGTATATCAAAGGGTATGCTTGGGTATAATAAGTTGTACATGGAGATAATGTATGATCAATAAAGAATCTACCACTTCTATTAAAAGAAGAGAAATGTCCTATGTGATTCGATAAATGACAACCCAGTAGTCCTTGGCCAAGGCAGAATGAAATTAGAAAGGAGTTTCTAATTTGCATTATTTAGAGTTGTGCATTTAAGAGTCGAAATACATATAATTAAATAAAATAAGACTTGACAGTAATTTCATGTCTTATATTTAATTGGGACATTGTATGGTGGAAAGATTGAATTGTACAGTAACTATTTACTCAAAGGTTCTTTTATGATTAATGTTGAAATCTATATTATCTGGAAAGTCGCCGATCGCTAGGAGGCTTATCCCTATTTGAGAATAAATATTATTGAAATAAATTAATTATTTAATTTATTTATTTAAATAAGATTAGAATTGTTCTAATTGATTTATTCACAACCTAGCTTAATATGGAGAACCTAAAGGGTCACACCATAAAAGGAAGAATAATTATTTATGAAGTTAATGGCATAATCGTAATAATATGTTATGTATATTTAATTTAATCTATGGTGATAGAATAAATTAAATAGCTTAATATTTATTATTTAATATTTTAGAAATATTAAATATAAATTAATAAGAGGAGTCTTATTAATATTATTACAATTATTATTATTATTTTAATTTCTAAAAGAGTTTAGGAATTAATTTAATATAAGTACTCTCATTTATTCCTAATTGGATTAGGAAGGAAAATTAATTAAAGGAGTTTAATTAATTATCCCTAATAAGATTAGGAAGCTTAATTAATTAAAAGAATTTAATTAATTAAATAAAACCCAATTCCTTAATTGTTAAGGTGGGTTGCCCACATCTATAAATAAGAGGAGTCTTATTATGGGTGATGTGGTTGTTGACTTTTACAACATACGTAATATTTCCAATGGTTGAAGAGTACGCTCTTTTTCTATAGAGATAGAAAAACTAGGGTTTAGCCAACCACCCCTTCTTCTTGAAAATTCTTTTTCCTTGGTGGATAACCTCTAGAGGCCAAACACTTGGGTGGCTAACGTTGATCAAAGGAAGGAACCAAACCCGGTGGATTCAAGTTGAATGTGAAAGGATTTGGAGGTGAACTTGTACCTGAGGAAGCTCGATCTTCAAGGGTATGATTTTATTCTTTATCTTTTCGTTTAATTAATAATTGTGCATAAAGGGTGATCCGGGTATATGGTTTGTAAAATTTTTAAACTCTGATTTTTACACGTTTCCGCTTATTTTTGCAATTTGATTGCGTTCTTGAATATTACAAACCTAACAGTGGCATCAGAGCCAAACCTTTATGCGAATTATTAATTATTTTAATTTGATATTATATTGATATGTGTTTAGAACAATTTAATTGGGCATAATTTTATTGTATAAAATTTATTTAATAAAAAAAATGCAAAATCTTTTTTTTTAAAAGGGGCTTTGCGAATTACGGAACACGAATATTATAAATTAGTTAATTGTTAACAGTGAATTGGTTTGATTACTCAAAAGCATGATTACGTGTAATAAAAAAAAAAAAAACTGGAGTCCCTTATATTTTTTTTTTTTTTATACAAGGGATCTGTACGGTTTTTTTTTTTTCATGGTTCATTTTTTTTTATGCCTGTTTTTTTTGGTAAGGTCTCCCACGTGATTCGCCAGCAAAAGAAATTACATGAGCTTAAATTGCGCACGGAAATCAAGGAGATTCCATGCTTCTTAGTTATCTATATTAGATATATATAATATTATATTTCGGTTTATATATATATATATTCTTAATTATTTTATAATTAAAATAAAAAGTTTATTTTAATTTTTTTTTTTTTAAAAGGTTTATTTTAATATTAAAATAAAAGAGTTTATTTTAATTTTAAAATTAAATTTCATGCTAACTAATTAGAGTTGGAATTGGATTCCATGATAACTAATTGGAGTTAAAATTGGATTATATGTTTCCTTAAATAAAGGAGTTTATTTAGATATGAAATAAGATTTCATATTATTCAAAATAAAGGAGTTTATTTGTGAATAGGAAAGAGAATCCTAATTTCCTTAAATAAAGGAGTTTATTTAGATATGAAATATGATTTCATATTATTCAAAATAAAGGAGTTTATTTGTGAATAGGAAAGAGAATCCGTGTTTCCTTTAATAAAGGAGTTTTTTTTTTTTATGGAATTAGATTCCATAATTAATTAAAATAAAGGAGTTTATTTTGATTAAAGATTTTGATTAAAATAAAATAGTTTATTTTATTCAAAATTAAATAAATTAAAATAAAATAGTTTTATTTTAATTTAAATTTGGATTAAAATAAAGGAGTTTATTTTGATTCAAAAATAAATTTTATACTAACTAAATTTGCCCATTAAATGATATCAATATATATATTAAATGTTTATTATTCATGAGATGAATGTTATTTATTGATGCATATGGTGATGTGTATGATAATAAATGGGATTGATTATGGACTATCGACCAATATGATTGGATTTTATTTTAGTTGGATGCATGAATGTATGAGTTTTATTAAATGGGGTCTGCGTACCTCGTCTTCTCTAATTTTCTAAATGTAAATTCTATCTCCCTCCTATGTACCTCCCCTTGACTGCTGATCAAGGTTTCTATTTATTTTAAATAGTTTTGTAATAGGAATAGTTAGAATTAATTTTGAAGAATTAGAGATCAAGGAGCAAGGAGCGCTTGAAGACCCGTTTGTAATGGAGCCCATGTTTAAATGTAATAGTTATATTTAAATGTTATTTCTTGCACCCCTAGGGTTTGACCTTTTGGTTCACTTGGTGGCTCTAATGAACCAAACTAGAATAAAGTCCATAATCAATTCGGGTAGAATATAGTATTCTATATGTGCATGCTTATACTATATATATTATATATTATGCAAACATGCTTCGCATGTTCATTAATATGACGCGTATTAATTCATTTACTATTTTTCAAAAATCAATTTCTAATTAATTCCTTAAGAAATTAGCTACCTCAAGTTTAACTCCAAAAATTCCCAAATCTTGGCAGGACCTTACACATGTTAACGTGAGCTTCTAGTTTAAATTTCATGGTCATCTGAGTTATAGAACTCGGTTATAGCGTTTTTTTAAAAAAAACCTAAATATTGAAATAGTCATAACTTGCTCATTTTAAGTCGAGAATGAGCTCATTTTTGGACAGGAGGTACTTTATACCATATACCTTCATGTACCAAAAGGCCAGAATTTTTCTCATAATTTAAGTGGCCGAAACAGTCCCTCTAAAATCATGGCAGCAGCTTTTTTGATTTTTGCAGCTTTGCACTCCTTTGCTAAAATCAGTCCACACAAAAATCTACAACACCTTTTCCAGTAATTCCACTTGTATTAGTTAGGTAACTCATAGATCTAACTCTAGGACTTGACCACATTCAAAAATTCAAAATATAATAGGAGATATGGTCAATTGAATTTCATGTTACGTTTTTCACCAAAATCTGATTTTCAACTCTTTGTGATTTCTAAGAAACTTTCATGTTTTCACATAATAACCAACATAACTCATCATAACACTTACTAATACTTCATATACCCATGATTTTCATTAGTCCAATGCTTTTATTATGACTTTCATCATAATCCTCGTAAATGATCCTTTTAGTTGAAGAAATATTTGAGGGTTTAAGAAATGGGTTTTTATCTTTGAGGTTCAATACAAAATTCGATTTCACGCTCTAGAGTAGGCTAGAAATCTTCAAGAATACGCCAAGAAATTTATTAATGATAGAAATATCATTCAAAATCGCTACTCTTATCCAAGATTTGGATAATACGTTACATTGATACCAACCGTGACTTTCATCCCAACTTTGGATAGCACGTCACAATGACACCTTACATAAATGTATAATCAAAAACTGTTTTAGAAATTAGAATCTTTGGGAAGTGCTCAAGGAAACCTTCGTACATGGGAGGCCATGCTTCTAGGTTATAATAGATATCATATGGCCACAGAATTATCCTTGGTTTACCTAATAGACCCCAAAGAAAAATGAGAAGATTACTATCATATTCTTCCCAATGGTGAGTCTTCTCTTGATTTATCACTATCTCCACTGTCTCAAATTGAGAATTATACTTCAAACAAACACCAAGATCATATAGGTAGTGCTCGTAAATATACTCAGAAAGTGGATGAGCACATCCTTGTCTTATGATGACACGAGGTTGTATGTTATTAGACATCTTGTATGATAGTGGCAAAACACTCTTTCAACGTTGGGTTCGCCTCACCCTAGTTGATTCACCAAATATAACTACTAAATGATGACCACCGTTCTATTCCACTGTTACCCCCGCTCGACTTAGCTACACTCTTATTACCTGAAAGGAATTGTGAAGCAAAAGGGTTAACTAATATATCAAATATTATCCCTATACTCTGATCGACCAATTAAATAACAAATAATCTTAGGTAGGTCATACTAGCGAAGGAATTCCCCGTCTCTCCCCTCCTAGTTCTTATCTCACATCTCAGCCAGGGATCATATCCCTAAGCTCTGATACCAACTGTGACTCTGGACACCAACTTGTGTCAGCACCTCACATTGGTACCTATCAGCTTGCCACCGAAAGACGGCGTCCCCTACGGAGAGTCTGGCTTCGGTGCATTCCCCATCAACAGGAAGTCACCAGCGAGAGGCTCGGGGCTCTTCACACTTATGGCTCTGATACCAACTGTGACGCCCCCAAAATTAGGTATACGTCACCCATCTTGGGTCGCCACTTACATGGTACATAAATTCAAATACAACTTACTAATATAACTGTCGTGTACAATACGACATAAACTGTGAGTTTGAATACAAATATTGTCTACTAGATATTATACAAACTCAAAAGGAGTCCTCATTACAACTATTATCACACTATTTCACAGAATAGTGAGGACTACTAATGCTATCCTCTGGACCATTACTTCGTTCCCCGACTCGTCCCAGCTATGTTCTCATTTCCTGAAGAGAATAAAAGAAGGAAAGGGGTGAGCTCAACTAGCCCAATGAAGAAATATTATGACTAAGATAATGCGTAATAAATTATCATTAGCCTTCAACAAATGTTAAACCGATAAAATACAATAGACAACCCAGTTTAATCATAGTGAATATGCAATCCATTAAAAGAGTCAAGTAGAGAATAAAGTCTACTATCTTTTAGGTTTTAAAGGTTTTCATCAATTTTTATCATTTGAGACTCGAATTTTAATAAATAAACCAACACATCTAATCATCCCCGTACCCTTGGTCCAAGGATTTTCATCAAATTATCAATGGTCATGACTATACCAAACACCCCGGTCATAATCATACCAAAAACTATCCATCATCGCATTACGTGCCACCGAGGACTTTTGTCACATCATTTATATCAAGTCATGATTATACCGAATGATCCTCGGTCATAATCATACTAAGTTCATCTATGCACGTAAGCCAAAGATAACATAATATAACATGAGGATGATGACAATGACATAATAATTCAATAAAACAAGTTCAAGAATTATTTAATCCATGAATTATTAACGTCCAAATTGTCAACATGTCTTTGTTTTCAGAGAGTAAAATTCAAGAATGATCGGGAAGAATATTTCCATGAAAAGATATCTTTGGATGAAACGCAAATATCAAGGATATTCTACTAATTTCATGGAGTATAGTAGTCAAAGTTTTAACCAACCGGGTATAATAAAGAATGGAATAACAAAAGAAATCACCATGCATGCGGTACTTCACATAGAGAAAGTTATTCCAATGAATAATAATAACGGAACCAAAGTCGTGAAATTCACACGCGACGGATGTTCCAACCGAGAATAATAAAGATGGAACCGGATCCTGGTGTAAAACACATGATAGGATATTCCAACGTAATGATAAAGATTTTAACCAGTCCTGTAAAAACACATGCATGTGATGTTCCAACGAGAATAATAAAGATTTTAACCAGTCCTGTAAAACACATGACAGGATGTTCCAACAAAATAATAGAAGAATGTCACCAAGTATAGGGTAAAATCATGATACAAAAGTTATTCCAATGTAATAAATAAGAATGGAATAACATAAGGATTTCACCAAGTATAGGATATGCCGCATATCTGAAGTTATGTATAGGGTATACCACTTTTACAAAGTTATTCCAATGTAATAATAGTGAATGGAATAATGTAAGTTCTCTTCAAGAAGAAAGAATAACACCCCTTACCGTAAAAGAACCTAATATAGAAGTAGTGAAGTAAGTAGCGAATACTCTTCTTCTTTCTATACTTTTCTCTCTATAGCTTCTCTCTATAATTTCTCTCTCTAGAGTTTCAATGAATTCGTAAGAAAATAATGAAGGAATGAGCTTCTATTTATAGGAAAATGGAATGCATAAGTAACTAATCCATGAACGGTCCAGTTGATTTACTTTAATCGACGGTCCATATTTAAAGAAAAATCTTTTAAATAAAATATAATATATTTTATTTATATAAAAACATTTTACTATGCAAACACTATGCAATACTATGCAAAACACTACGCAACACTATGCATAATAAAATATAATATATTCTATTTATAGAATAACTTTAATAAAGTATTCTATTTTATATAAAAGATGTTTCGCTTTTATTACGTTAATAATACGAATAAAACAAAACGTCATTATCGCTATAATAATTCATATTATTAATCGACAATAATGGAATCAAACCGAGTGACTTCTCACATAAGCATCAATAATCAATACCGTGCTATTACTATGCAACCACATATGATTCTCGTACTTTTTACTACCGAAAGTAGTTCAACAAGAACCACGGTAAAACTTCCACATGCGTTATTTCAATAAAATATTTTTGTCGTTTTTTCAATCCGATGATAATTACGCTGGGGTCCACCAATGATTGAGCCGTTGTGCGAATATTCCCCGCTAAACCGAATATTCCCCACCAATCGAATATAATATAACCACTTGCATACTTTGTAAAATTTATAAATACTACCCACAACTATTATATTATCTCAAATTCATACCATAATATTAAAAATTATTTTGACAAAATTTAAATCTTTATTGATAAAATCTGGGGTCTCACAATCTCCCTCCTTATGGAATTTTGCCCTCGAAATTAGGGTACGTGACGATATGATAAAGAGGTGAGGATACCTTGAATACCTTTATCGTTGAAAATATTAAGTTCATCTTTGCAATCCTACCAAAGATATTCATTAACAATTCATCTTTGCACTACAGCCAAAGATATATAATCAGTAAAACCAATAATATCGAGACTCGACTTAATAGTATCACAACCATGAATTATCCATGCACTAACGGCTAAGGACATTCGTGTTTTCAATTACTACCATGATTATACCGAATAATCCGTGGTCATAATCATACCAAGTCTATCAATGCACTACTGCCCAAGATGACTTTTACCACATCCATGAATTAATATTTCATTCTTTGAGACTCACTTCAATAATTAATCCATATCATCGAATCATCCCCGCACTACAAAAGCCGAGGATATTCATTAGTATCACGACACACGAATTATCCATGCACTACTACCAAAGATAATCGTGTATTCATTAAGTATCACGACCACAAATTATCCATGCTACTACGGCCAAAGATAATCGTGTATTCATTAGTATCACGACCACAAATTATCCATGCACTACTACCAAAGATAATCGTGTATTCATTAAGATCACGACCACAAATTATCCATGCACTACTACCAAAGATAATTGTGTATTCATTAAGTATCACGACCACAAATTATCCATGCACTACGGCCAAAGATAATTGTGTATTCATTAAGTATCACGACCATAAATTATCCATGCACTACTACCAAAGATAATTGTGTATTCATTAAGATATCACGACCACAAATTATCCATGCACTACTACCAAAGATAATTGTGTATTCATTAAGTATCACGACCACAAATTATCCATGCACTACTGACCCAAAGATAATCGTGTATTCATTAGTATCACGACCACAAATTATCCATGCACTACGACCAAAGATAATTGTGTATTCATTAGTATCACGACCACAAATTATCCATGCACTACTACCAAAGATAATTGTGTATTCATTAAGATCACGACCACAAATTATCCATGCACTACGGCCAAAGATAATTGTGTTTTTCAATTACTATTATGATTATATACCAACAATCCTCGGTCATACTCATACCAAGTCCATCTACGCACTACAGCCACGAGATGACTTTTCAACATAATATAAACATGAGGATAATGATATAAAGAATCAATCAAATGAGATAAAGGATAAATATTAAACATTTATAATATAATTTATCCAGGATTCAAGAATATCCCCATGTTATCAATCACTTAATAATATCATAATTTAATAATATTAATATTATAACAATATTTTAATCACTTCTTAAATTTATAAATAATTTATCTCAATTGTTTACGCTTTTACCATATAATGCATTTAATCATTCAAAATGCCATACTCATAAAATATCATCACCAATTATCAAATCCTCAAAAATATGCATATACTCTATATAGGATTCTCTAGCCATAAAATTCTATTTTCAACTTTGTTACTTCACATAACATATTTAACTCATATGTTCAGTAATTAAACTATTTTCATAAAAATACCAAATTAGTCCCAAAATATTTCTTTTCTGGGATTTAGCATAATATAGTCCCATAATGAAAATATATTTTTCTCGAATTTTAAAATTCATTTACTATTTTTCAAAAATCAATTTCTAATTAATTCCTTAAGAAATTAGCTACCTCAAGTTTAACTCCAAAATTCCCAAATCTTGGCAGGACTATACACATGTTAACGTGAGCTTCTAGTTTAAATTTCATGGTCATCGAGTTATAGAACTCGGTTATAGCGTTTTTCATTTAAAAAACCTAAATATTGAAATAGTCATAACTTGCTCATTTTAAGTCAGAATGAGCTCATTTTTAGACAGGAGGTACTTTATACCATATACCTTCATGTACCAAAAGGCCAGAATTTTTCTCATAATTTAAGTGGCCGAAACAGCCCCTCTAAAATCATGGCAGCAGCTTTTTCGGTTTTTGCAGCTTTGCACTCCTTTGCTAAAATCAGTCCACACAAAAATCTACAACACCTTTTCCAGTAATTCCACTTGTATTAGTTAGGTAACTCATAGATCTAACTCTAGGACTTGACCACATTCAAAATTCAAAATATAATAGGAGATATGGTCAATTGAATTTCATGTTACGTTTTCACCAAAATCGATTTTCAACTCTTTGTGATTTCTAAGAAACTTTCATAATTTTACATAATAACCAACATAACTCATCATAACACTTACTAATACTTCATATACCCATGATTTTCATTAGTCCAATGCTTTTATTATGACTTTCATCATAATCCTCGTAAAATGCATCCTTTTAGTTGAAGAAATATTTGAGGGTTTAAGAAATGGGTTTTTGTCTTCGGGGTCAATACAAAATTCGATTTCACGCTCTAGAGTAGGCTAGAAATCTTCAAGAATACGTCAAGAAATTTATTAATGATAGAAATATCATTCAAAATCGCTACTCTTATCCAAGACTTGGATAATACGTTACATTGATACCAACCGTGACTTTCATCCCAACTTTGATAAAGACGTCACAATGACACCTTACATAAATGTATAATCAAAACTGCTTTAGAAATTAGAATCTTTGGGAAGTGCTCAAGAAAACCTTCGTATATGGGAGGCCATGCTTCTAGGTTATAATAGATATCATATGGCCACGTAATTATCCTTGGTTTACCTAATAGACCCCTAAAGAAAAATGAGAAGATTACTATCATATTCTTCCCAATGGTGAGTCTTCTCTTGATTTATCACTATCTCCACTTGCCTCAAATTGAGAATTATACTTCAAACAAACAAAGAAGATCATATAGGTAGTGCTCGTAAATATACTCGTAAAGTGGATGAGCACATCCTCGCCTTATGATGACACGAGGTTGTATGTTATTAGACATCTTGTATGATAGTGGCAAAACACTCTTTCAACGTTGGGTTCGCCTCACCCTAGTTGATTCACCAAATATAACTACTAAATGATGACCACCGCTTCTATTCCATTCATTACCCACCGCCGACTTAGCTACACTCTTATTACACGAAAGGAATTGTGAAGCAAAAGGGTTAACTAATATATCAAATATTATCCCTATACTCGATCGACCAATTAAATAACAAATAATCTTAGGTAGGTCATACTAGCGAAGAAATTCCCGCCTCTCTCCCTCCTAGTTCTTATCTCACATCTCGGCCGGGGATCATATCCCTAAGCTCGATACCAAATGTGACTTTGGACACCAACTTGTGTCAAGACCTCACATTGGTACTATCGCCTTACACCGAAGAAAGGCGGCGTCCCCACGAGAGTCCGGCTTCGCATTCCCCATCAACAGAAGTCACCAAATGAGAGGCTCGGGGCTCTTCACACTTATGGCTCGATACCAACCCATGGACGCCCCCAAAATTAGGTATATACGTCACCCATCTTGGGTCGCCACTTACATGGTACATAAATTCAAATACAACTTACTAATATAACTGTGGTATACAATACGACATAAAACCGTGAGTTTGAATACAAATATTGTCTACTAGATATTATACAAACTCAAAAGGAGTCCTCATTACAACTATTATCACACTATTTCACGAATAGTGAGGACTACTAATGCTATCCTCTCGGACCATTACTTACGTTCCCCGACTCGTCCCAACTATGTTCTCATTTCACAAGAGAACAAAGGAAGGAAAGGGTGAGCTCAACTAGCCCAAGAAGAAATATTATGACTAAGATAATGCGAGAATAAATTATCATTAGCCTTCAACAAAGGTTAAACCGATAAAATACAATAGACAACCGGTTTAATCATAGCCGAATATGCAATCCATTAAAAGAGTCAAGTAGAGAATAAAGTCTACTATCTTTTAGGTTTTAAAAGGTTTTCATCAATTTTATCACGAGACTCAACTTTTAATAAATAAACCACCACATCTAATCATCCCCGCACTACTCGAAGGATTTTCATCAAATTATCAATGGTCATGACTATACCGAAATACCCCCGGTCATAATCATACCAAAACTATCCATCATCGCATTACAAAAGCCACCGAGGACTTTTGTCACATCATTTATATCAAGTCATGATTATACCGAATGATCCTCGGTCTTAATCATACTAAGTTCATCTATGCACGTAAGCCAAAGATAACATAATATAACATGAGGATGATGACAATGACATAATAATTCAATAAAACAAGTTCAAGAATTATTTAATCCATGAATTATTAACGTCAAAATTGTCAACACGATAATCGCTTTCGAGAGTAAAATTCAAGAATGATCGTAAGAATATTTCCATGAAAAGATATCGATGAAACGCAAATATCAAGGATATTCTACTAATTTCATGGAGTATAGTAGTCAAAGTTTTAACCAACCGGGTATAATAAAGAATGGAATAACAAAAGAAATCACCATGCATGCGGTATTGCATGACAGACAAAAGTTATTCCAACAGTAATAATAATAACGGAAACCAGTCGTGAAATTCACAATCAAGCATGTGATGTTCCAACAGAATAATAAAGATGGAACCAGATCCGTAAAACACACGATAGGATATTCCAACAGAATGATAAAGACGGAACTAGGTCCTGTAAAACACATGCATGTGATGTTCCAACAGAATAATAAAGACGGAACTGTGTCCTGTAAAACACACGAGCGTGATGTTCCAAATGTAATAATAGAAGAATGTCACCAAGTATAGGGTAAATCATGTATACAAAGTTATTCCAATGTAATAAATAAGAATGGAATAACATAAGGATTTCACCAAGTATAGGATATGTCGCATATACAAAGTTATGTATAGGGTATACCACTTTTACAAAAGTTATTCCAACAGTAATAATAGTGAATGGAATAATGTAAGTTCTCTTCAAGAAGAAAGAATAACACCCTTACCGTAAAAAAAGCTGAATATAGAAGTAGTGAAGTAGCGAATCTCTTCTTCTTCTTTCTATACTTTTCTCTCTATAGCTTCTCTCTATAATTTCTCTCTCTGAGTTTCAATGAATTAAGTAAGAAAATAATGAAGGAATGAGCTTCTATTTATAGGAAAATGGAATGCATAAGAACTAATCCATGAACGGTCCGGATTGATTTACTTTAATCGACGGTCCATCCATATTTAAAGAAAAATCTTTTAAATAAAATATAATATATTCTATTTATATAAAAACATTTTACTATGCAAACACTATGCAATACTATGCAAAACACTATGCAACACTATGCATAATAAAATATAATATATTCTATTTATAGAATAACTTTAATAAAGTATTTTATTTTATATAAAAAGATGTTTCGCTTTTATTACGTTAATAATACTGAATAAAACAAAACGTCATTATCGCTATAATAATTCATATTATTAATCGACAATAATGGAATCAAACCGAGTGACTTCTCACATAAGCATCAATAATCAATACCGCAATGCTACTATGCAACCACACGACATCGTATTTTTACTTTACTACCGAGTAGTTCAACAAGAACCACGGTGAAAACTTCCGCCGTTATTTCAATAAAATATTTTTGTCGCTTTCTCAATCCGACAATAATTACATTGTAAGGGTCCACCAATGATTGAGCCGTTATATTTAATATTCCCTCGCTAAACCGAATATTTCCCGACCAATCGAATATAATATAACCACTTGCATACTTTGTAAAATTTATAAATACTACCCATAACTATAATATTATCTCAAATTCATACCATAATATTAAAAAATTATTTTGACAAAATTTAATCTTTATTGATAAAATCTGGGGTCTCACATGAAATAAATTTTTCTTTAAGTCAAGGTTCTACTTGGGTATTGGATACCGACTTTGGTTGTCATAAATATAGATTTATAAAGGGACCAAGCAGAAGTAGAAAGCTAAACAAATATAAGTAATCCTACGTATGGAAATGTAGCAAAGGTTGCCATATTAGCCATAGAAACTTATAGTTTAGCAATGCCTACTAATAATCTATTAAGTCAATAAGTTGTTATTGTATTCCGCTTCTTGTTAAAAGTATTATTTCCATTTTATTGTTGGACAATGAAATCTTTGGTATTATAATTAAGAACAATTGTTGTTCTATTTATAATAATAATGTTTTTGTATAGGACTGGAATATCACTTAATGGATTTTGTATACTTGACTTATGTAAAAACTATTTTGCAAATTGAACAAACTAGTATAAGAAAAAAAGGAGATGATCATTCAAAGAGTTGAATGTATGTATTTGTTGAAATACAAGTGTGAATTATTTGAAAGGTTTAGAGAATTCAGAAGTGAAACAAATTGGCAATGTATTAAGATTCTTTGATTAGATCAAGGAATAAATACTTGTGCAATAAGTTTCTAGATTATCTCAAATGGTTTTCTCATAATGGACACATCCTGATATGCAATAATTGATTGATGTATCTGAATGAAAAATCGTACCTTGTCGGACATGGTGCGGTCCAAAATGATTTTACCGACATTCCAAAGATCCTTCCGGGATAATGTCCTAGAAATGGCCGCATATCTCACGAAAATGGTAACCTCAAAATCCACCCCAAGACTCCATAAAAGTTATGGATGTGGAGGATTCCTAATCTTAAGTATGTTAAGATAAGGGGTTGTCCAACTTACGTGAAAAGGTTTCAAAGGATAAGCTTGGGACAAGATTTTATAAGTGTCGATTTGTGGGACATCCTAAAGTAAGTTTAGGGTATATGTTCTATAATCCTACTTAGCAAAAGGTGTTTGTTGCGAAACACGATGCCTTCTAAGATAAAGGTGTTTATCATTGAAGGGGCTAGTGGGAGGATAATAGATCTTGAAGAGTTCAAGAACCACAAAACACTATAAGTCAAATAAGAGGAACCTATAGATGTACCTCTTTTGTACCACAACCAAATCAGTAAATGCGAATAGTACTTTGAAGATACCTAGGAGGTGTGGATTCATCATAGATGATGATGATGAGGTATGCATCATAGAAGATGATGATCTAGAGTTACATACGATGAGGTAAGAGTTCTAGTGTGTACAAAAGGGTCAGTGGGAGCGTCGTGAAATTTCTAGTATTATATGTTGATATACTACGGATAAGGAATGACATACCAATGCTACAATCAGTAAAGCTAAAGTTGTCTAAACATTCCTCCATGAATTGTTTGGGAAGAGTATCTTAATTGGGGATAAAATCTATATAGATAGATACAACAGGATGCTCGACTTAACCTAAGGAACGTATATTCATTTGATGCTAAAGTCGTTTAGCATGGCAAACTCCAAGAGATGTCTCATGTCGATGAGCTATGGAGTGTATCTCTCTTAATAGTCCCCACAGACTCCTGAAAAGAGAGGTCGTATGAGTGACAATCATGCATGCAATGAAATGTACGAAACCTGATGTTGATCAGTCATATTTTGGAGAAGATCACTGTAAGACAGTGAAAAACATCTTAAAGTACTTTACTGGCACTAAGGATGTGATCATATTTATGGTGGGTCTAAATTAAAACTAGAGGGCTTAATGCACTCAAGTTTTTCGACGACGAGACAAGAAGATAGAAAATCCACTTTAAGGTAAAGTGTTACCTTAAACGGTGGTGCAGTGAATTGGAAAGGTTCCAAACAGCAAAGAGTTGCTAGTTTAGTGATAAAGACAAAGTATATAGCTATAAATGAAGCTTCAAGTTGATTGTTTGGATTAAAAGTTCATTACAGAACTAAGAATAGTTCCTAAGTCTCATCTTGGATCTAAACATGTGTTGTGGCACTTTTATTTGATTATTAGAATCATTGAAAGATGGGAAATCACTATAGAGATAGTGGACTCTCATGAACAACATTACATATCCATTAACTAAAGCTTATCCAACAGCAGCATAATCGTCACTTAGAGAAGAAGAGTATAAGATACAATGGCGATTGGCTTTAGTGCAAGTGGGAGATTGAAAGTAATATGCACACAAGCCAATCATGTTTTATGATAAAGCATATACTTTGTAAAAATCTTATTCATTTATTAATAAAAAGTATTAATTTTATTAATGGCTTTTAATTATCTACATGATGCTGTTTTATAATATGTGATAAACCCATAGTTTTAAGCAATGCTTTTAGAATAATGATGATGATCATTCTAATGAGATCTAAATTCTTAGAAAGCTTAAAACTAAAATAGTTCCCAATCGTTGGATTACTAAATTGGAGATTAGTAAATCCGGATAGATTGGTACATACGTTGCTTGCTCATTGGATGAGGATGATTGATCTCATGATCATTTGTGTGGAGACACTAAAGCAAGTATGTAGGTTCTTATTAGAGAATAAGTTCACTGAATGTGGCTCGCTAAGGAATACCTAATGGAGTTTTACTTGTCTCATCAATAGGAATTCTGTAGTGATAGTAATCAAGTGATCCTTGGACTTGAGATCATCATAGTATCTTGTGTATGATGAGTTATACTTTGACTTATTCCTTAAGACCCTTAGGGTATATCAAAGGGTATGCTTGGGTATAATAAGTTGTATATGGAGATAATGTATGATCAATAAAGAATCTACCACTTATTAAAAGAAGAGAAATGTCCTATATGATTCGATAAATGACAACCCAAAGAGTCCTTGGCCAAGGCGAATGAAATTAGAAAGGAGTTTCTAATTTGCATTATTTGAGTTGTGCATTTAAGAGTTGAAATACATATAATTAAATAAAATAAGACTTGACAAATAATTTCATGTCTTATATTTAATTGGGACATTGTATGGTGGAAGGATTGAATTGTATGGTAACTATTTACTCAAAGGTTCTTTAATGATTAATGTTGAAATCTATATTATCTAAAAAAGTCGTTGATCGCTAGGGGAGGCTTATCCTATTGTAGAATAAATATTATTTAAATAAATTAATTATTTAATTTATTTATTTAAATAAGATTAGAATTGTTCTAATTGATTTATTCACAACCTGGGTTTAATATGGAGAACCTAAAGGGTCACACCATAAAAGGAAGAATAATTATTTATGAAGTTAATGGCATAATCGTAATAATATGTTATGTATATTTAATTTAATCTATGGTGATAGAATAAATTAAATAGCTTAATATTTATTATTTAATATTTTAGAAATATTAAATATAAATTAATAAGAGGAGTCTTATTAATATTATTACAATTATTATTATTATTTTAATTTCTAAAAGAGTTTAGGAATTAATTTAATATAAGTACTCTCATTTATTCCTAATTGGATTAGGAAGGAAAATTAATTAAAGGAGTTTAATTAATTATCCCTAATAAGATTAGGGAGCTTAATTAATTAAAAGAATTTAATTAATTAAATAAAACCCAATTCCTTAATTGTTAAGGTGGGTTGCCCACATCTATAAATAAGAGGAGTCTTATTATGGGTGATGTGGTTGTTGACTTTTACAACATACGTAATATTTCCAATGGTTGGAGAGTACGCTCTTTTTCTATAGAGATAGAAAAACTAGGGTTTAGCTAACCACCCCTTCTTCTTGAAAATTCTTTTTCCTTGGTGGATCACCTCTAGAGGCTAAACACTTGGGTGGCTAACGTTGATCAAAGGAAGGAACCAAACCCGGTGGATTCAAGTTGAACGCGAAAGGATTTGGAGGTGAACTTGTACCTGAGGAAGCTCGATCTTCAAGGGTATGATTTTATTCTTTATCTTTTCGTTTAATTAATAATTGTGCATAAAGGGTGATCCGGGTATATGGTTTGTAAAATTTTTAAACTCTAATTTTTACACGTTTCCGCTTATTTTTGCAATTTGATTGCGTTCTTGAATATTACAAACCTAACAATTCCAACAGATAATAAAGAATGGAATAAAAACAAAATTTCACCATGTATGCGGTACTTCGCATAGACAGGTTATTCCAGCAGAGTAATAAATAATGGAATAATAGAAGAATTTCACCAAGTATAGGGTAGACCGCGTATACAGGTTATTCCAATAGAATAATAAAGACTGGAATAACAGAAGTTCTCTTCATGAATATGAAAAAAAATAATTCCCCTTACGAGTAGAACAAATAATATCCCTTACCTTGGAATAAAGCTGGATACTTGAATAGAGAGGGAGCAGACTTCTCTTCTTCTTTCTCTCTATAATTTTTCTCTATAATAATTGCTCTATAGCTTTGGTGAATTGGTGAAAAATGAAGGAAGAATGAGCTTCTATTTATAGAAAAATATAGTTTCGATAATTGCACGTTTTGGGGCACGAAAAATTACAGCACAATACCTCCAACTTTTCTTTCATTTTTAATTTAGTCCTGCAAGTATTATCAATCTTACACCAACTCCCCTAATAGTAAATCATGTGAATCAATAGTAAAATCATGTGACTCAATAGTTCTAAACATGTGAAAAAATTAATTACAATATAGTACCTCCATCTATACCTCCATCTTTAACTTAGTCGCAAAAGATATCAATCTTGCACCAACTCCCCTAATAGTAAATGAATGTGACTCAATAGTACACACATGTGAATAAATAGTTATATAAGCATGTGAATAAGTAGTAATTAATTGCTCATTTATCCGATAAATTACCCGATTTATCAATATAACCCCTAGACATCAATTATCATCGGAATAGATATCGATTTCAACTAACACCAATAATCCCAACACAATGGAACTATCAAATTCATCTTTAATTAACACGAACTTATTCATCATTAATATTATAACTCACAATATTTAACAACCGTGTCGCTCCTGAAAAAAGAGGGGCTTTCAATAAGAATTTCTCCCTATTGGCGCTATTATTAGGTGACCAAACCTCTCCTTGGCAGAACTTCTAGACATTATAAATATTGTAATTTAATAATATGAATAGCATTTTCGTCTCAATTATTGATTTAATAATATAACATATAATGCTTGATATCATTACAATAATCAAATCAATAATATGAGAGATATGATGCGGCAATTACTATAGCAATAATTGAGTATAATCGAGTGACTTTCTTACGTAAGCATCAATAATCAATACTGGTGTACTCTATGCAACCAATGCCGACATCGCATTTCTTTACTAACGAGTAGTTCAACAGTTTTAACGGTAACACTTCCGCCGATATAAAAAGATAATTATGTTATTTTCTAAATATGACAATACTTCCGTTGTGGGGTCCACCAATGATTGTGTCGTCGTACGGATATTCCCCGACAAAAAGAATATTTCCCGACCAAACGAATATTTTATAATAACTTGCATACTTTTCAAAATTTATAAATACTACCCACAACTATAACATTATATCATAATATTTAAAAAAAATTATTTCGAGAAAATTAAATATTTATTCATAAAATCTGGGGTTTCACAAAATATTCAATGCTGTATTGTTTTTATCATGCTAGAAGGTGACGTTCGATATTCCAAATATCTTTGAACGTTACAACTTAATCTAATTTTATTGAGGGGTTTGTTATTATTAGTCTCATCTTTGTTTAATACAGCGTGCAAATATATATATAAATGCGCGTCGTATTATTAAACATGTGAAGCGTGTTTGCATAATATATATATATATATATATATATATATATATATATATATATATACTAGCATGCACGTATAGAATCTTATATTCTATAGGATTGATTATGAACTTTTATTACTAGTTTGGTTCACTGTAGAATACTAAGTGAACCAAAAGGTCAAAACACTAGGGTGCAAGAATAAACATTTAAATATAACTATTATATTTAAATTCTAACTCTATACAAACGAATTCAAGTCACTCATTACTCCTTGATCTCCTAAGTTATTCGAAAAAATTCTAACTAATCCTATTACATTAAACTATTTAATTTAAATAGAATCATTGATCGTGATCGAGGGAAGACATGGAAAAGAGATAGAATTTACATCAAGAAAGAAAATCGGAAAAAATTAGTTCTACGCAGAATCTCTATTTAATGAAACCCATTCATTCAAACATCCAACTAAAATAAATCCAATCGCATTGGTCGATTGTCATAATCAATCCTATTTATTATCATATATATTATCATATGTATCAATAAATAAAATCATTCCATATATATATATATATATGAGTATTATTTAATGGAAAATTTTAAGTTGAATGAAAAACAATATCAATATTAAAATAAACTCTTTATTTTAATTATAAAATTATTTAAAATATTATATATTATAATAATCATTTAAACCGAAAAGTGTGGCATGTTAAGAAAAACATTTGCACACATCAGGATGTAACATATATAAAAGTAACCATATATATATATATATATATATATATATATATATATATATATATATATATATATATATATATTTATAGATTACTTTGATGTTACAGGATAAGGTACTATAATCATAATGACATTACTGCAACTAATATATATAAAAGTTATCATGCTTCGCAATTTTTTTTTAAAAAAAACGTAACTGCAATCATGATTATATTCCTGTAACTAATATATATAAAAGTTATCATGCTCCGCAATTTAAAAAAAAAAAAATCGTGATTCCGCAACAGTTCGTGATTAACAAGTTATCGCGATATTTTTTTTCATAAAATAATAATTTTATACAATAAATTATGCCCAATAAATTATTCTAAATACATATCCATACATATATAGAATCAAAACAATTAATAATTTGTATAAAGTTTGACTCTGATACCACTGTAATGTTTTGTGAAAATCAAAGTAGCAATCAAATTGCAAAATTAGCGAAAGAAAAATAAAATCAGATTTTAAAATTTTTCACAAACCAATTACCCGGATCATCCTTTTTACATATTATTATTTAAAATGAAGAACAAGAAGTTATGGAATCATACCCTTTTAGAATCTGAACTTGGCAGTGCGAGTTCACTCCTCTTCTCATGATCTCCTCAAATCTCCTAGATTCCTTTCTTTTGATCAATGTAAGTTTGGCCAAGTGTGTGACCTTCAGAGGTGATCCACCAGGAAGAAATTTTTTAAGAAGAAGGTTGTATTGGCCAAACCCTAGTTTTTCCCATCTCTATGTAAAACAGAGGCATACTTCCATTATTGGAATTACGTTATATCTAATATCCGATATAAGACTCCTCTTATAAAGATATCGTGTAACCCTATAAAAATAAAGGTATTATTTATTTAATTAAACTCTTTTTAATTAAATGAACCTCCCCGATCTTATTAGGATAATTAATTAAACTCCTTTAACTAATTTTTCTCTAATCCTATTAGAAATAAATGAGAGAACAACTTATATTAAATTAATTCCTAAACTCTTTTAGAAATTAAAATAATAATAATTGTAATAATATTAATAAGACTCTCTTATTAATTTATATTTAATATTTCTAAAATATTAAATAATAAATATTAAAATTATTTAATTTATTCTATCACCATAGATTAAATTAAATATACTTAACATATATTATTACGATTCTCGCCATTAACTTTCTTAAATAATTACTTTTTCTTTTACTTTTGTGAATTGTGACTTTAGGTTCTCCATATTAAACCTAGGTTGTGAATAAATCAAATAGAATAATTCTAATCTTATTTAAATAAATAAATTATACGATTAATTTATTTAAATAAATAATATTTATTCTACAATAGGAATAAGCCTCCCTAGCGATCAACGACTTTCCAGATAATATAAATTTTAACATTAATCATAAAAGAACCTTTGAGTTAATAGTTATCGTACAATTCAATCCTTCTACCATACAATGTCCCAATTAAATATAAGACATGAAATTAATGTCAAGTCTTATTTTATTTAATTATATGTATTTCAATTCCTAAATGCACAACTTGTAACGACCCCAAAATTACCCAATTTTGAGTCGCCAGATATACAATATAAATACAAATAAAAACGTAATTATACAAATTGCCGTGTAAAATACGACAAAACATAATCGAGATTTTAAATGCGGATATTGCCTTCAGATAATATTCATTCTCAATGAGAGTCCTCGATACATTTTTTTGTAACACTATTTAACGAGAATAGTGAGGACTACTAATGCTATCCTCCTGACCATTACTTACGTTCCTCGACTGTCTCAAATTTATGTTCTCATTTCAAGAAAAAACGATGAAAGAAAGAAAAGGTGAGCTCAACTAGCCCAAAATAGAAATATTATGACTAAGATAATGAAGAATAAATTATCGTTAGCCTTCAACAGTGTTAAACTGATACAATATAACAAATATCAAGTTTAACTGCAGCGGAACAAGCAACCCATCAGAAGAGTCAAGTAGAGAATAAAATATATTATCTTCTATGATTTAAAAGTCCATCGTTGATATTTATTTCTGTAATACTCATCAACAGTTCTTTGTTATACTTAAGACAAATAGAACTTTCAACACTTGTCTTCACCTGAACCACTAAAGATGTTAGTTAAATTCACAATTCCTATTTATAATAATGTGAATTAACAGTTCCTTCTTGCCACAAAGGCTTAATAGAACGTTTACTCAATATCCTTACCCCAAAGGCTGAAGATATTCAAATGTAATAACAATGATCATACCATTCAGTTGTCTATCTTTGCACTACGTGCCAAAGATATTCAACTATAAAACCAATGGTCATGATCATACCAATCAATTACTGTCGATTGCACTACTACCAAAGACATTCAACTTTTAACTAATGGTCATGATCCTGCCAATCACATCATTGAATTATCCATGCACTACGGCCAAGGATATTCATTAGTATCACTAGTGGTCATGATCATGTCATACACCTGTCCATCTTCGCACTATGGGTCAAAGCTATCAAACAATGTATCATCTTTGCGTAAGCCAAAGATAGTCGACCACATATCATCTTTTCACTATAGGTCAAAAACATACAACCAGTAAACCAATAACCAACAAAGATAATAAAGAATATATGAAATCGCAAATGGATTTCCACCGCCATGTGGTAATCCACTTTAAACCGATTATTTTCACAATTTAATAAGGAATGAATACAAAGGATCATTCACCATGCATGTGGCAATCCACATGTACAAAGGTTATTCTAACGTAATAATAAAGAATAGAATAACAAAAGGATTCACCATGCATGCGATAGAGACCGCATGCATGTGTTATTCCCAATGTAATAATAAATGCGGAATAATAAATATGGAACCGTGTCGTGAAATTCACACCGCAAGCGGGATGTTCCAACATGAATAATAAAGATGGAACCGGATCCTGTAAAACACATGAGATAGGATATTCAAACAGAATGATAAAGAGCGGAACCGTGTCCTGTAAAACACATGAACAGGATGTTCCAACAGAATAATAATAAAAGCGGAACCAGTCCTGTAAAACACACGAGACAGGATGTTCCAATGTAATAATAGAAGAATGTCACCAAGTATAGGGTAAATCACAGATACAAAAGTTATTCCAATGTAATAATAAGCAATGGAATAACATAAGGATTTCACCAAGTATAGGGTATCACAGCGTATACAAGGTTATGTATAGGGTATGCCACTTTTACGAAAGTTATTCCAATGAATAATAATGAATGGAATAATGAAAGTTCTCTTCAAGAAGAAAAGAATAACACCCTTTACCGTAAAAGAACCTAATATAGAAGTAGTGAAGTAGCGAGAATACTCTTCTTCTTTCTATAATTTTCTCTATATAAACTCTCTATAATTTTTCTCTAGAGAGTTTCAATGAATTAAGTAAGAAAATAATGAAGGAATGAGCTTCTTTATAGGAAAATGGAATGCATAGTAACTAATCCATGAACGGTCCAGATTGATTTACTTTAATCGTGACGGTCCATATTTAAAGAAAATCTTTTAAATAAAATATAATATATTCTATTTATATAAAAATATTTTACTATGCAAACACTATGCAATACTATGCAAAACACTATGCAAAAACACTATACGATAATAAAATATAATATATTCTATTTATAGAATAACTTTAATAAAGTATTCTATTTTATATAAAAGATGTTTACTTTTATTACTTAATAAAACAAAACGTCATTATCGATGTTTCCCTCCCACCAACATGTCATTATCACTATAATAATTAAAACAAAACGTCATTATCGCTTATAATAATTCATATTAATAATCGATAATAATTGAGTCAAACTTACCGACTTCTTACATAAATATCAATAATCAATACTGGTGCTACTACTACGCAACAACGCCAGACATCGTACTTTTTTTACTACCGAAGTAGTTCAACAGTTTTAACGGTAAAACCTCCGTCGTTATTTTCATAAAATATTTTGTTCGGGTGAATAGTAACTCATGAATAGTAACTCGTGAATAGTAACTCGTGAATAGTAACTCGTGAATAGTAACTCGTGAATAGTAACTCATGAATAGTAACTCGTGAATAGTAACTCTCACACAAAAAAGTGCCCCAAATACCCGAGTGAATAATACTAGAGTGAATAGTGACCGGGTATTTTATGACATGACTTGTTTACTTTGAAAAATTTTCACATATCCCCTTAACTTTAACCTTTTATCAATTTAACCATTTACTAAAATAGAAAAATTGAATACTTTTATTTCATAAAATTCGGTCTCACAATCTCCCTCCTTATGAAATTTAAGCCCTCAAAATTTACGTCGATTTTGATATTCAAAGAGATGAGAATACCTTGCTTTCTTTTCAGATTGTACCTTCTCGGTAATTTCCTCGCTATCATGATTTTCTCATTTCTCATCTCCTGTATTTCAAATATCACTCTAAAACATAGTTTCAAAATAAGGGTTAATTAACATATCACATATTATCCCTATACTCTGACCGACCAATTAAATTACCAAATAAACTTAGGTAGGTCATACTAGCGAAGGAATTCCCCGTCTCTCCCCTCCTAGTTCTTGTCTCACACCTCAGCCAGGGATCATATCCCTAAGCTCTGATACCAAATGTAACGACCCCAAAATTACCCAATTTTGAGTGGCCAGATATACAATATAAATACAAATAAAAACGTAATTATACAGCTGTCGTGTAAAATACGACAAAACATAACTGAGATTTTAAACAGGGATATTGCCTTCTAGACAATATTCATTCTCAATGAGAGTCCTCGATACATTTTTTTGTAACACTATTTAACAGAATAGTGAGGACTACTAATGCTATCCTCTGGACCATTACTTCGTTCCCCGACTCGTCCCAGCTATGTTCTCATTTCCTGAAGAGAACAGTGAAAGAAAGGGTGAGCTCAACTAGCCCAGTAAGAAATATTATGACTAAGATAATGAAGAATAAATTATCGTTAGCCTTCAACAGTGTTAAACTGATACAATATAACAAATATCAAGTTTAACTGCAGCGGAACAAGCAACCCATCAGAAGAGTCAAGTAGAGAATAAAATATATTATCTTCTATGATTTAAAAGTCCATCGTTGATATTTATTTCTGTAATACTCATCAACAGTTCTTTGTTATACTTAAGACAAATAGAACTTTCAACACTTGTCTTCACCTGAACCACTAAAGATGTTAGTTAAATTCACAATTCCTATTTATAATAATGTGAATTAACAGTTCCTTCTTGCCACAAAGGCTTAATAGAACGTTTACTCAATATCCTTACCCCAAAGGCTGAAGATATTCAAATGTAATAACAATGATCATACCATTCAGTTGTCTATCTTTGCACTACGTGCCAAAGATATTCAACTATAAAACCAATGGTCATGATCATACCAATCAATTGCCTGTCAGTGCACTACGGCCAAAGACATTCAACTGTTAACTAATGGTCATGATCCTGCCAATCACATCATTGAATTATCCATGCACTACGGCCAAGGATATTCATTAGTATCACTAGTGGTCATGATCATGTCATACACCTGTCCATCTTCGCACTATGGGTCAAAGCTATCAAACAACAGATCATCTTTGCACGTAAGCCAAAGATAGTCAGCCACATATCATCTTTTCACTATAGGTCAAAAACATACAACTGTAAAACCAATAACCAACAGTATAATAAAGAATATATGAAACTGCAAATGGATTTCCACCGCCATGTGGTAATCCACTTTAGACAGATTATTTTCACAATTTAATAAGGAATGAATACAAAGGATCATTCACCATGCATGTGGCAATCCACATGATGCGAGTTATTCTAATGTAATAATAAAGAATAGAATAACAAAAGGATTCACCATGCATGCGATAGAGACCGCATGATAAAAGTTATTCCCAAATGTATAATAAATGCGGAATAATAAATATGGAACTGTGTCGTGAAATTCACACCCATGTGATGTTCCAATGTATCAATAATAAAGATGGAACTGGATCCGGTGTAAAACACACGGATAGGATATTCCAATGAATGATAAAGATTTTAACCAGTCCTGTAAAACACATGCATGGATGTTCCAACGAGAATAATAAAAAGCGAACCAGTCCCGTGTAAAACACACGCATGGATGTTCCAATGTAATAATAATAGAAGAATGTCACCAAGTATAGGGTAAATCACAGATACAAAGTTATTCCAATGTAATAATAAGCAATGGAATAACATAAGGATTTCACCAAGTATAGGGTATCTTTAGCAGTATACACAGGTTATGTATAGGGTATGCCACTTTTACAAAGTTATTCAAATGAATAATAATGAATGGAATAACGTAAGTTCTCTTCAAGAAGAAAGAATAACACCCTTACACAGTAAAAAGAACCTAATATAGAAGTAAGAAGAAGTAGCGAATACTCTTCTTCTTTCTATAATTTTCTCTCTAAACTTCTCTCTATAATTTCTCTCTCTGAGTTTCAAATGAATTCGTAAGAAAATAATGAAGGAATGAGCTTATTTATAGGAAAATGGAATGCATAGTAACTAATCCATGAACTATCCGTATTGATTTACTTTAATCGACGGTCTATATTTAAAGAAAAATCTTTTAAATAAAATATAATATATTCTATTTATATAAAAATATTTTACTATGCAAACACTATGCAATACTATGCAAAACACTATGCAAAACACTATGCAACACTATGCATAATAAAATATAATATATTCTATTTATAGAATAACTTTAATAAAGTATTCTATTTTATATAAAAAGATGTTTCTGTTTTATTACGAATAAAACAAAACGTCATTATCGATGTTTCCCTCCCACCAACATGTCATTATCACTATAATAATTAAAACAAAACGTCATTATCGCTATAATAATTCATATTAATAATCGACAATAATTGAGTCAAACTTACCGACTTCTTACATAAATATCAATAATCAATACCGTGTGCTACTATGCAACAACGCGTATTACTGTACTTTTACTACCGAGTAGTTCAACAGTTTTAACGGTAAAACCTCCGTCGTTATTTTCATAAAATATTTTGTTCGGGTGAATAGTAACTCATGAATAGTAACTTCGTGAATAGTAACTCGTGAATAGTAACTCGTGAATAGTAACTCATGAATAGTAACTCGTGAATAGTAACTCATGAATAGTAACTCGTGAATAGTAACTCCGACACAAAAAGTGCCCCAAATACCCGAGTGAATAATACTAGAGTGAATAGTGACCAGGTATTTTATGACAACTTGTTTACTTTGAAAAATTTTCACATATCCCCCTTAACTTTAACCTTTTATCAATTTAACCATTTACTAAAATAGAAAAATTGAATACTTTTATTTCATAAAATTCGGGGTCTCACACAACTCCTAATGAATGCAAATTAGAAATTACTTTCTAATTTTATTTCACCTTGGCCAAGGATTCCTGGGTTGTCATTTATCGAATCACATAGGACATTTCTCTTCTTTTACTAGAAGTGGTAGATTCTTTATTGATCATTCATTATCTTCATATATAACTTATTACACCCAAACATACCCTTTGATATACTCTAAGAGTCTTAAGGAATAAGTCAAAGTATACTTCAGTATATATAAGATACTATGATGATCTCAAGTCTAAGGATCATTTGTACTATTATCACTACAGGAATTCCTATTGACAGGCAAGTAAAACTCCATTAGGTATTCCTTAGCGAGTCACATTCAGTGAACTTATTCTCTAATAAGCACCTACATACTTGCTTTAGTGTCTCCACACAAATGATCATGAGATCAATCATCCTCATCCAATGAGCAAGAAACGTACGTACCAATCTATCCGAATTCACTAATCCCCTTTTTAGTAATCCATTGATTGGGAACATTTTAGTTTTAAGCTATCTAAGAATTTAGATCTCATTAGCATGATCTCATCATGATTCTAAAAGCATTGCTTAAAACTATAGGTTTATCACATATTATTAAAACAGCACCATGTAGATAATAAATGTCTTTAATAAATAATTCTTTTATTAATAAACAAATAAGATTGATTACAAAGTATATGCTTTATCATCATACATGATTGACTTGTATGCACACTACTTTCAGGTCAAACCAGGCCAGACGATTATGGAAGTTGTTTTCTGGGTAACCCAAAAAACGCTTGAACATGTCGTCTGACATGGTTTGACCGGCATAGATCTGCTTGACATGTTGTTGTTTTAAGTGATCTAATGTGATAGATCTTTTTCTTGTCATGTTGGCTACACACTGGATCCATTATATAACAAAAACAATGCACGGATTGCTAGTTGAGGAAACCCAAAAGTGACTGCTCGAACTGTTCTTCATTTTTGGGTAACCTAAAAATGAAGAATAGCTCTGACAGCCACTTGGCATGCTTAGATCTCCTTAGTGTGATGCTGTTTTGCCATGTTTGTTGTTGGATCATGTAATCTTACACTAGCACTACAAGATCTGACCAACATCTTGCCCAAAAACAACATGATCAGTGCTTAATGTTTGGTCAAAGTAGCCAACTCGATCACTAACATGAGTTTCTAGGTTTGGCCAAAAACATGAATAACACCTATAGCGACGATTTTGTCGCTATAGGCAGTCTTTAGCGACACTTTATTTCTAAAATTAATTTTTTATTAAATAAATAGAGAAAATTAGTTTTAAATTATTAAAATACATAATAAATTACTAAAAATTATTTTAAAGCCTTAAAATTAGTTTTTTTTATAATCTTGAATATATTTCATAAATATTTAATATTTTTAGAATATTAAAGGCATTTAATTTATTTAATTATTATATTAAATAAATTATTTAAAAATGATTTTAATACTTAAAAATCATTTAAAATTATATTATGGTATAAGAAAATATTTCAAGTTATTTTTGATGACTTTTAATATTTTGTGATGAATTTCATTAATAAATTAATATTAATGATAATTAAGTTATTTAATAAATGTATTAAATAAATTAAGAAAAATAGAATTAATGATTTAAAATCATATAAAAGTTATCTAAGTACTATAAAAGTATTTTAAGTTATAAAATATAACTTTTAATATTTAAAGGATAATTTTATTAATAATTTAATATTAATGATATTAAATTTATTTAATAATTATATTAAATAAATAGTTTAAAAATGATTTTATTGATTTAAAAATAATTTAAAAATGATATAAATGAATTAAAAATATTTTAAGTTATAATTAATGACTTTTAATATTTGGATAAATAATACATTAATATTTAAATATTAATGGTAATTATTTAAAAATGATTTTAATTATTTTAAAAATCATTTAAGGATAATATTAATACTTTAAAAGTATTTTGAATTATTATAAAGAACTCTAATATTTTGGCAATGGTTTCATTAATATTTTAATTAAATACTAATAATACTAGAATTATTTAATATTTAAATCATTTAAAAAAGATTAGATGTTTAAAAATTATGATAAATTATAATAATTATTTAAAAATTAATATAAGTAATTTAAAAATAATTTGTAGATGTTTAAGTTATCTTTGAACTTGGTATAGATTTTTAGACTTCGATAATTACCCGATAAAGCCATTTAAATTTGCAAAAATATTTCAGAAATTGATCTGGGCTTAGATATTTGTTCTGTATACGTGTTTGTTTGTGATCCAACGACCGCTAAACATATGTGGTAATGTGATTAGGTTATGTGCTGACTACAAATAGCAGTACTATGTATTATGATATATTATTCTAATCGAATAAATGATCTTATTAATGATAGGGCTTGATATAAAAGATAAAACTAAGTTGCATAACTGTAAGCAGCAGACCAAACAAGTATCCTATCTTTGCATTTGCTTTATGCAATGGACATGTGTAAGCGAACATCTGAACAATTCTTTTTCATTATTCAAATATCTTAACCTTTGTATATACTTATGCAATGATTCTGTATAAGTAAGTTGTTAGATCATAATCTGTTGTACAAGTTCCATAATTCTGTTATTATAGATCAAGATATATATTCTGTTTATTAATTTCTAAGCATGGTTATATAAGTGACCTCACTTGGATAGTCATTATATTTTATCACATGTTGGTATGTACTTATTGATTTCTAGTATGTATACGTTGACTTAAAATCCGTCTAAGCTATTTGATTCAACTAGACACAGATTTAAAAATATTGTTAAACAAGATAGAACTTTATTGTATCCAACTAAATTATTTTGGTTCAGATTCTAGACTAGTATGAACATCCCAAATCTGGTAAACTTTTATGCGCCTAAGGCGGATATGTTGGACGAAACTATTGTTCTTGTATGTAGTATTGATCAATACAGGGCATAACGGGCTGATCACCCCCGTGCTTGTAAGTTATGACGGTTTACAGATGAAGTTCTGTTTAACCTTTTCAAAAATAGAAAATAATGTTCATAGTCTGTTGACTGGTCCTCATTTATAGTTAGTACGTAGTTTCAAAAATTTGAAATCAAAATGATATGTTGTTGGTTCAGCTTACTTCACAACTGTTGATTCATTGTAGAAGTGTCGTTTAAAGAAAATATTTAATCCTTTCAGCTAATTGTTATTGATTGCTATTACTTGATGGGCACTCAAATGCTCATCTTTGCTTAATTTAAATATTTTTAGCTAAGTGTGAACAACCTGAAGGCTCTGCCAAGAACAAAGGGAAAGGAAAAGTTGCTGAATAAGTTGGTGTTATAATATGTAATAGTTTGGCTTTGTTATGATAAGGATGATATACATTATCTAACATGTATTGTAATAAATGTTTAAAGGTTGCGTACTTGGGATTAGACTCTGATATGTAAATTAAGTTTGATATTTATATTATTTTTATTATTATTAGTATTATTCCGCTCATAGAAATGGTATCGTGAAGCACCGAGTTCGGGTTTCAAGTACATGAATTTGTGGGCGTCACATTATATCTGATATTCCAGCCAGAAGTACTATTCTTTTGAGGTAAGGGATGTTATTTTCTTCGTAAATGATATTATTTCTTTCAATGTCATTATGCCAAAATATTGGTAAGAATTTCATTGTGGAATTTCTAACTTTTTATATCGGGGTTACTATTCACATATACGACACTATTCACGAATACGACATTATTCACTAAAAAAAAAATTCTCTTCTTTGTCTCAGATGTCTATTTTTGTTACTATCTATGTTTGTATCTATGTTTTGATCTTTATTCTTGAATTTTACTCCACTATGGTATATTATGGGGTGTTTTTGAACATGGATAAACCAAAGTACGAATCCTTAATATTTGTTCTTTTGTCTCACTGGATTCATTTTCTTTAAAATATTTTTCATCATCCTCAGTCCTAAATGATGATATAACTGAATATATTTGGCCTTTAGTGCAAAGATGAATGATTTCCTAATAAATATCTTTGGCCTGTAGTGCAAAGATGAACAGATGTTGTGATGAACATGACCAACTGATGAATATCTTTGGCCTGTAGTGCAAAGATGAATATTTGATTCAAAATATATATTGATTGATGTTACAGGGATAAAATATTGATGATGGACTTTTAAATTCATAGATGATAGTAGATTTCATTTTCTACTTAACTCTTCTAATTAATTGTTATTTTCGCTGCAAATATTGATCTGAAACTTGTTGTCTATTATATTCTATCAGATTTTTTCCCTGTTGAGGACTAACGATAATTTGTTCTATATTATCTTAGTCATAATATTCCTTATTGGGCTATTTGAGCTCACCCTTTTCCTTTTTATTCCATTTTTCTTCTCAGGAAGCGAGAATATAGCGAGAAGTAATCGGGGTGTGGAGTGATGTTCCAAGGCAGTTGTTATACTAGTCCTCACTATTTTATAAAATAGTGTATCAATAATTATAATGAGGACTTATTTGAGTGTGGATATTGTCTAGAAGATAATATTTGTATTTAAACTCACAGTTTATGTGTTGTCGTATTTTGTTCGACAACTGTATTAATAAAGTTGTAGTTGTTTCTGTACCATATTTTTGGCGACTCAGAATGGGTGATGTATACCTATTTTGGGGGCGTCACAATAAGGACTTCTCTTTATTGGTGCGCAATTAGATGACCAAATCCCTTTCCTCGACAGAACTTTCTAGACATTATCAATAATGTAAATAATAATATGAATAATTCTGTCGTCTCAATTATTGATTTAATAATATAAAATATTATGCAAATGATACTGTGACAATAATTGAATAAATAATATGAGATACTATGCAATAACTACTGTGGCAATAATTAAATAAAACTGAGTGGCTTCTTACGTATGCATCAATAATCAAAGATGTTGTACAATACCGTGTGCTACTATTCAACCACGCATATTATTGTACTTTTATCACCGGGTATTTCAACAGTTAACGGTAAAAGTTTTGTCGTTATTTTTATAGAAAGGTTATTTCTGTCACTTTCTATATCCGATGCAATTACGGTGTGGGTCCACCAATGATTGTCTTGGTCATACGATATATTCCCGATAAAACGAATATTCCCCGACCAAACAAATATTTTATGACAACTTGCTTACTTTGCAAAATTTGTAAATATTACCCACAACTATAACATTATATCAAATCCACACCTTATTATTCAAAATAATATTTAGAGAAAATTAAATCTTTATTCATAAAAGTTGGGGTTTTATAATCTCCCCTTCTTATGAAATTTCGTCCTCAAAATTGGTGTACGTACCTGGTATGTTGAAGAGGTGAGGATACCTTGTTTTCATTTTAGATTCTAACTCCTAGGTCATTTCCTCAATATCGTGGTTTCGCCACAAAACTTTGACTTGAGGTATAACCTTTGAGCATATTATATGTTCCTTATTATCCAAGATTTTAACAAGTATCTCTTCATACATTAAATCTTCCGCTATCTCATCTAGTTCTAATTCAATAATGTGGTCCGGGTCTTTCACATATTTACGTAACATAGATATGTGTAAATATTTATGAACACGAGACATACTTGGCGGTAAGGCAAGTCTATAGGCCACAGTTCCTACTCGATCGAGGATTTCAAATGGGCCAATGAATCGAGGATTGAGCTTTCCTCTCTTTCCAAATCTCGTAACTCTTTTCCATGGAGCAGCACGTAACAACACATGATCTCCAACATTGAATTCTACATCCCTTCGATGAAGATCAGCATAACTATTTTGTCGATCTTGTGAGGTTTTTATACATTTCCAGATCATTTAAATCTTTTCCTTAGTCATGCGTACCAATTCTGGCCCCAACAATGTTGCTGCACCCACCTCATCCCAGCATACAGGAGAATGACACTTTCATTCATACAACGCCTCGAATGGAGCCATACCTATACTTGCTTGATAACTGTTGTTATAGGAGAATTCCATTAATGGCAAGAACTTGCCCCAACTTCCTTTGACGTCTAAGACATAGAGTCTTAATAAATCTTCAAGGATTTGAATAGTCCTCTCTGACTTTCCGTTCGTCTGAGGATGATATGCAGAACTAAATCGTAAGTTCGTGCCCATAGCGTTCTGTAAACTGACCAAAAACTGTGAAGTGAATCTTGGGTCTCGATCAGAAACTATTGATACTGGCATACCATGCAGTCTTATAATCTCATTTATGTATATATGAGCAGGACGTTCAAGTGAATATGTTTCTCGTATGGGTAAGAAATAAGCAGACTTCGATAATCTATCGACAATGACCCAAATTGCATCTATGCCTTGAGAAACCTTGGGAAGACCAGTAACGAAATCCATGTTAATGTGCTCCCACTTACATTCTAGAATTTTAAGTGGTTGCAATGGACCTTTTGGCACTTGATGCTCCGCCTTGACTCGTTGACAAGATAAACACCTTTAGATAAACTCTGCTATCTTTCTCTTCATATTGCTCCACCAAAATGTATGTTGAAAATCACGATACATTTTGATACTCCTAGGATGGATTGCAAACGGTGTGTTGTGTGCCTCCATCATGATTTTATACTTCAAATCAGAGTCGTTAGGAACATAAAGTCTGGAGTTGACTCAAAGTATTCCTTCTTCATCAATTCTTGCTTCTAGAATAACACCTTCTTGCACTTTCTTCTTCATACGCATCTGCCCTGGGTCTATAGCTTGAGTAACTTTTACTTTATTGATTAAAGTCGGTTCTACTCATATATTTGACATCATCATGTGGGTCCCTGGAGTCTTTAACTCTATCTCCATTCTTTGTAAGTCATATAAATTGGGACTTTGCATTGAAAATATCGCACTCGTACCCGCATATGATCTTTTACTTAATGTGTTAGTTACCAGGTTTACTTTTCCAGGATGGTATTAAATGGTATGTTCGCAATCTTTCAACAGCTCGAGCCAACATCGTTGTGGCATGTTGAGCTCCTTTTGGGTGAAGAAATATTTGAGGCTTTTATGATCTGTATAGATCTCCACTTTCTCCCCATACAGGAAATGTCTCCAGATCTTTAGCGCAAAAATGACTGCTGCCAACTCTAGATCATGAGTAGGATAATTCCTCTCATATTCTTTGAGTTGTCGTGAGGCATAGACTATGATTTTCCCATGTTGCATGAGAACACATCCTAAACCTTTGCCTGAAGCATCGCTGTAGATGACAAATCCCTCCGAACTAGATGATATTTTCAGAACAGGTGCTGAAATGAGTCTCCTCTTGTGTTCTTGGAAACTCTTCTCACATTCCTCACTCCAACCGAATTTTGTATCTTTTCGAGTCAGCTGAGTTAATGGAGTAGCGATTCAAGAAAATCCTTCCACGAATCTCCGATAATAACCAGCTAAACCCAGAAAGCTACGTACTTCGGTTACTAACTTAGGTTGTTCCTAGCTTTGTATTGCTTCAATCTTTGCCGGGTCAATAGATATTCCATGATTTGATATCACGTGCCCAAGGAATGCTACTTCCTCAAGCCAGAACTCATATTTCTTCAACTTGGCATATATCTTATTTTCACGAAGCTTTTGGAGTATCAGCCTCAAGTGTTGCTCATGATCTTCACGACTTTTGGAGTATATGAGGATGTCATCAATAAAAAAAACCACAAAATGATCCAAATATTCCTTGAATACTCGGTTCATCATATCCATGAAGGCAGCACGAGCATTAGTCAATCCAAAAGACATGACTAGGAATTCATAATTCCCGTACCGAGTTTTGAAAGCAGTCTTTAGAATGTCATTAGTTTTAATATTCAATTGATGATATCTGGAATGAAGATCGATCTTTGAAAAGAATTTGGCACCTTGCAACTGGTCAAACATTTCATCAATGCGAGGCAACGGGTACCTATTTTTGATGGTGACATGATTCGACTCCCGATAGTCAATGTAAAGTCGCATACTCCAATCTTTCTTCTTTACGAATAGAACAGGAGCACCCCAAGGAGACGTACTAGGATGAATGAGACCGATGTATAACTGTTCCTGCAGTTGGGTTTTTAACTCTTGAAGTTCAATAGGAGCCATTCGATATGAGGTTTTGGAAATGGGTTTTGTACCGGGTTCAAGGTCAATACAAAATTCGATTTCACGTTCTGGTGGTAGGCTAGGAAGTTCTTCAGGGAATACGTCAGGAAATTTATTAACAATAGAAATATCATTCAAATCTGACGTATTTTTGTTTAAATCCGTTACATGGGCTAAGAAAGCTTGACATTCGTTTTTCAATAAATGAATAGCTTTATGGCTTGATATGACAGTGATTGACTTTAGTGGTTTGGTTGCTTGAATTCGCATAATAGGTTGATTAGGAATATGAAAGCTAACAACTTTACAAAAATAATCAATTTTAGCATGATGAGTAGTTAACCAATCAATCCCTAAAATCACATCAAATGCAATTATTTTCAAAGAGATAAGATCGACAGGTAATGTGAGGGTGCCAATTTGAATCAAACAAGATATATAAATAGTGGATGTAATGAAGGTTTCTCCCAACGGAGTTTTAACAGATAAGTCAAAGTCTAATTTCTCCAGAGTTAAATTTAAACATTGAGCCCAAGTAGATGAAATAAAAGAATGGGTAGAACCAGTATCAAATAATGTAAGACTTCGCAAGAGTTTATGATTAACTTACTCGTGATAATTTTGTTCAGGTTCCTCACTTTTTGGGAGGTCACGATAAACGCTCTCCCTTGAACTACCGCCTTTGACGTGTCTAGGACAGCCTTTGGTGTCACCGTCCCAGCTAGACTTGACTTCGCTGCATGACAAAATTGAGCTAAATGACCTTCCTTTTCGCAATTATAACACACTTTAGGTTGCTGCGTACAGTTTGGACTGGTGTTTCCTTCCTGTCTGCATTTGTAGCATACCCTTAAAAACGGGAGCTAGTGCTGCTGTCTTTCCATCATTGTTGAATCTCCTCTTTTTGAAATTTTCACTTCTATTATCTTGGCCAGGATTACCACCGAAGTAGTTACCATTTCTGGCATGATGATTTCCTCAACGTTTTTTAGCACCACTTCGATGACTTCGACCACTGGTATTATTGTTTTGCCGGCTACTATCTTTTGGTTGGGTTGACTCATTATCATGCTCCAATAACTGAGCCCTATTCACAACATCTGAATACAAGCAAAGTTTGTGAGAAATGAGGTATTGACGTATTTTGGGTTTCAAACCTTGCAAAAACATTTGCATCATTCACTCCTCATTATCAACCAAATGGGATGCAAACCGGGATAATTCGACAAACTTAGCCTCGTATTACGATACGGTCATATTGTTTTGCTCCAACTTGAGGAATTCTACCTCCTTCATGTGACGAATACTTTCAAGAAAGTACTTGTCGTTGAACAATTCTTGGAATTTCTCTCAAGACATCTTTAGTGCGGAAGGTTGAGTACGTTTTACAGATTCCCACCAATAATATGCCTCTCCTCACAACATGAAGGTGGCAAAGGGAACCTTTTGCTCCTCGGAGCATCAAAAGACATCAAATATCTTGGTGATCTGCTTAATCCACGTCAGTGCCTTAAGTGGTTCTGGATTTCCCAAAAACTTCGGTGGTCCCAACTCCTTGAATTGCTTAGCGGTGACCAGCTGAGAGTTGCCATTGACTCCACCAGCATTTTGAACAGGTGTCTCTCTCGTTTGGTGTTGCATAAATTATAAAAAGCTCATAAACATCCCATCGTTCATCATTTGGTCGATGTTATTGTTTACATGAGGATTATTGCCTTCCTGATGCACATTATCCTGGTTATTGATCGGCGGTGACTCAACGGTCTCATGTGCTCCATTGCTTATTTCCACATTTTCAGAAGCCATTTTTAAACACTGCCACAAAACAAGGGTTAATTGACATGCCACATATTATCCCTATATTCTGACCGACCAATTAAATAACAAATAAGCTTAGGTAGGTCATACTAGCGAAAGATTTACCAGTCTCTCCCCTCCTAATTCTAGCCTCAAATCTCAACTAGGGATCATATCCCTAAGCTTTGATACCAACTGTGACATCCCCAAAATAGGTATACACAACCCATTCTGAGTAGCCAAATACATGGTACAAAATTCAAATATAAACTTAATTTGTACAATACGACAAACGAAGCTGAGAGTTTTAACACGGATATTGTCTCATAGACAATATCCAAACTCAAATGGAGTCCTCATTACAATTATTATCACACTATTTCATAGAATAGTGAGGGCTACTATAGCCACCATCTTGGACCATCACTCCATTCCCCGACTAGTCCCAGCTATATTCTCATTTCCTGAAAAGAACAATGAAAGAAAATGGTGAGCTCAACTAGCCCAGTAAAGAATATTATGACTAAGACAATTTAGAATAAATTATTCTTAGTCTTTAACAGTATCAAAACTAATAGAATACAATAGACAACAAGTTTTAGATCAATAACTGCAGCAGAAATAGCAATCCATTAGAAGAGTCAAGTAGAGTATGATGTCTACTATCTTCTATGATTTAAAAGTTCATCATCAATATTTTATCTCTGTAACACAACTCAATAAATAATCCACATCATCAAATTATCCATGCACTATGGGCCAAGGATATTCGTTAGTATCACATCCACATCATCGAATTATCCAAACGCAACGGAATATAAAATTTTTTTAAACACAATTTTAAAACCCTAAAACAGGATCCATGCGAAAAAAATATATTAATTCAGTGGTTAGAAATTTATACCGATTATAGAAGCTAGAATTGATACGATAGAATCTCCAACGCAATCCAAACGAACTGCGCCTCTACGGTATCCACACGAACGTCTCGCGAACTGTCACACGATCTGCTGTAAAAGAGGCGTGGTACTAGCTACAAAGGATCGGGATTCTTCTGAAGTTTTTCTCTCTAGTCTCTCTCTAAGAGCGACTAGGTTTTTTTAGTTTTTGATTAATTCCTAAAGTGGCTGATATATATATATATATATAGCTGTCAAAAGGAATTAATTAAAACCTAATTCTAGTAAAATTTGAATTATATATATATATATTATATTAATTAAGTTTTACTTAATTAATATACATATATACAAATTATCCTATTAATTTAAATTCGTAATTTAAATATTATTGACATATTTAAATCTTACAATTTAAATTAATTCCCCTTTAATTACGTTCTAAGTGTGTGACCCTATAGGTTATTATTACGTTGGCAATAATCTTAAAATCATATTATAAAATTATAAACAGTGAACGACATCTAGTAATGCATCACTGCAACCCAAGTAATAATAAGATCGGTGATTCGATACAACCTTTTCGTGACCAATATTTTAATATAATTTAATCCTTTTAACTTTGACATCCTAGATTTAACTCGAGTCATGGAATGTATCATACTCTTCATAATTTAATCTGAGTTTTCTTGATCAATAAGTAGACTATATGAAACAAATCACTATTTGAGCATGGTCATGCATTTCATAGTCCTACTCAATCAAGTGGCCTATGGATATCTCCCCTAATATATAGGAGGGTTAAATTCCATCTAGATCACTCATATTCCTCACACGATTCATGATGTACCCAATAATCACCTTTATTGTCCACCCTTTTAAAGGTGACTTTTGATGATATCAAAGTACATAAATTTCCATGTAGTAATATAGTGATTTCAGGTCAGAGGATCATTACATCATTGTCACAATGAGAATCGCTAATGATACTTTGCATAATGCAACAAGTAGAATTCTCATGGTTGGTCTGTCTTGTACATCGTTCTCTAACATGTACCTATGCATTGACTCAATATCTCATATATTTATGACCAATGAGATTTGGTCATCAGTCAATCCACATACTAGTCTCGATGTATCATTGTTGTCCCATTAACAATGATACTTGACTAGGGACATTTAAGAGCAATGATACTAGTTATAATTATATAATCCCATGTTCAAGTAACATACTTGAAGCTATATAATTTGTATCATTATTCTAAGGACTTTTATTATTGTAACATTTATATAACGCAGTAAATAAAACCATAATAAAATAATTCATTTATTCTATCGAATATAATATCAAAATGTTAATCAATTATATCAAATAATTGGCCTCTAGGGCATAAACTCTAACAGTCTCCCACTTGGACTAGAGCCAATCACTCATGTATCTAATACTAATGGAACTAGTGTGACCTTCGTGCTTTGATGAGTAGGTTTTATACCTATGAATCCGATATTATTAAACTTAATTATTGTTATCTTTAATTTTTTTTAGTATCTTTTTATGTGTTTTGTGTTTATTTCTTGTAGGTTTGAGTTGGAGGGACAAATTGGTCATTTGGGAGAAGAAAAATGTCAAAAATCAATAAAATTAGAGCTGAGTGGCATTTTTGTAATTACTGATCTCAGTCGGCGCCTAGCGCTTGAAATTACTGGGTTGAGCGCCTAGGCGCTCATGTGCGGCTAAAGAAGGATTTTTCTACTACTAAGTGGGTTTTTGAAGCCAGGAAGGAATCTAAAAGAGGGCTGAGACTAATAAAAATAGGAGAAGACTTTAGAAAAGACGTATCACTTAATTTTTCAAGAGATTTGCAGAGAGAAAAATGAAGGAAAACACGAAGGAGAATTACAAGGGCTGAAGATCAAAGAGAGAGTATTGGAGCAAATTCATAGTTTTTTCTTCTCTTCTCTAGTTTTATTTTTTGTAATTATCTGGGATGTTTGGATTATTAATCTGGATGATGTTTTTCTGTATTTATCATGAACTAAATTTTCATTAAGATTGCAACAGAACTTGGTATGTAGTTTAAATTGAACCTTCCCATTGAATGAAAGTTGGTTTTTATTGAATTGTTTATCATATCTTATGTTTATTGATTAATTGTTTGGCCACAATTCATTGTGATAATCTATATAAAATTGGAAGATGGAGTATAGATTGAGATCTCGGATATGATAACATCATTCATATAATCTGAATAGGGTTAATATGATTAGCATGTAGGATAAGAATATACCTATGTGTCTTTTGTATCCATTGAAAGAATTTGTGCGTAAAACCCTAATTAACTTGATTCACATAGGAATATAGTGATTTAATTAACTAGGGTGTTCCTTGTAATATTGCGTCTTAAAGATCGAATTTAGGAGGATTTGTTCACGTGTCTTTAGAAGAAGTGCGTGAATTTTATAAAACATTCTTGGATAATGATTCATATTAATTAATTGATTTAAATGGGAAGTAAATTGGTTTAGATGAAATACCAAGGGAAGCTGTAATCTTAACCTGTTAAATCTGCAGTTATTCTTGTGAAATTCTGATTTTAGTTATTAGTTTTGTTAAGTTTAATTTTTAAATCACAAATAATATTTCGTAGTTTAAAATAGGATTAATTGCATTGGAATTAGTAATTGATAAATGTTAGTCTATTTCCTAGCGGGAACAATATCTTTGCTTGCTGAATATTATAATTGAATTTGTATACTTGCGTGTTAAAGTGCTATTAAGAAATTAGGCAACATGCTTCTGCTTCGACAAAGCCTTGGTCAGTGGATTTGCAATATTATCATTTGTTGGTACTCTTCCTATATGTACATCTCCTCTATCAATGATTTCACGAATGAGATGGTACTGCCTAAGTATATGCTTGGATCGTTGGTGAGATATGGGTTCCTTAGCCTATGCAATGGCTCCATTATTATCACAGTATAGTTCAACCGGATCAACAATGGTTGGAACAACACCAAGTTTAGTGACGAACTTTTTAATCCATAAAGCCTCCTTGGTCGCACTAGAAGCAACAATATACTCAACCTCTGTTATAGAATCGACTACTGTCTCTTGCTTCTAACTCTTCCAGCTAACAGCACCACCATTAAGGTAAAACATAAAACCTGATTGAGACTTATAGTCATCATTGTCAGTCTGGAAACTAGCATCTGTGTAACCCTTTACTGCCAGTTCGTCTTCACCTCCATATACCAAGAATGAATCCTTAGTCCTTTTTAGGTACTTGAGGATATTCTTGACTACTGTCAAGTGACCTTCACCTGGATTCGACTGGTATCTGCTCGTCATGCTAAAAGCATACGAGACATCCAGATGAGTACATATCATTGCATACATGATAGATCCAATTTCCGAAGCATAAGGGATCTTTCTCATACGTTCCTCATCATCTTGTGATTTGGGACATTGGGCCTTAGAGATCTTTACACCATGAGTCATGGGTAAGTGTCCTCTTTTTTGCCTCTTGCATGCTGAACCATTTCAACACTTTATCAATATATGTACTTTGACTTAGGCCGAGCATTTTTCTCGATCTATCTTGATAGATCATGATACCTAAAATGTAGGTTGCATCGCCCAAATCTTTCATGGAGAAACATTTCCCTAACCATATTTTTATAGCCTGTAAGGAAGGAATGTCATTCCCAATATTAACTAATACTAGGAATACAATGTGACTCCCACTAACCTTCATATATACATAAGGTTCATCTTCATTTTTTATAAAGCCAAACTCTTTGACTGCTTCGTAAAATCTAGGATTCCAACTCTGAGAGGCTTGCTTCAATCCATAAATGGATCGCTGTAGCTCACATACCTTTCAAACATCCTTTGGAGTGACAAAACCCTTAGGTTGTGTCATGTACACATCCTCAAGGATATTTCCGTTAATGAAAGCAGTTTTGACATCCATCTGCCAGATTTCATAATCATAAAAGGCAACAATAGCAAGTAAGATCCTGATGGATTTAACCATTGCCACTGGAGAGAAGGTTTCATCATAGTCAACACCTTGAACTTGTTTGAAACCTTTTGCTACCAGTCGGCCTTTATAGGTTTGTACATTACCATCCATGTCGATTTTCTTCTTGAAAATCCACTTGCACCCGATTGGTTTTACCCCTTCGGATGGATCAACCAAAGTCCATACTTGGTTAGTATACATGGAGTCCATCTCAGATTTCATGGCGTCAAGCCATTTCTCAGAATCTGGTCCATTCATAGTTTCCTGGTAGGAAGCAGGCTCATCCTGATTTATGAGCATCACATCGTCGTTTTGAGTCAGAAGATATCCATAATATCTCTCGGGCTCTTGGCATGTCCTACCAGATCTACGAATGTCTTGTGTAATTTGAGCAAGTTCACTTTCCACAATATATTGTGGTTCCTGCTCACGTTCCAATTCAGGTTCAATGATATTTTGTGGTTCTCGAATTTCTTCGAGTTCTACTTTTCTCCCACTGTTTCCTTTAGAGACAAATTCTCTTTCTAGAAAAATACCAGTTCGAGAAACAAACACTTTATTCTCAGAAGGTTTATAGAAATAATACCATTTTGTTTCTTTTGGGTATCCCACATAATTACATTTGTCAAATTTGGGTTCGAGCTTATTAGAATCCAGACGTTTTACAAATGCCTCGCAACCCCAAATCTTCATGAAAGACATACTAGGATGTTTCCCAGTCCACATCTCATATGGTGTCTTCTGAACCGTCTTTGTAGGAACACGGTTAAGTGTGAATACAGCTGTCTCTAGGGCATGACCCCAGAAGCTTATTGGAAGATCTGCATGACTCATCATTGATCGTACCATGTCCAACAAGGTGCGATTTCTCCTCTTAGATAAACCATTCCATTGTGGAGTTTCAGGTGGAGTGAGTTATGATATAATACCACACTCCTTTAAAAGGTCATCAAAGTCTTGGCTTAAGTATTCACCTCTTCGATCGGATCAAAGGACTTTTATGCTTTTGCCAAATTGGTTTTGAACTTCATTCTTGAATTCCTTGAACTTTTCAAAGTATTCAGATTTGTGTCTCATAAGATACACATATCCATATCTACTGAAGTCGTCAGTAAATGTAATGAAGTAATAAAACCTACCTCTTGCTAACGAACTCATGGGTCCATATACATCACTATGTATAAGTTCCAATACATCGCTAGCCCGTTCACCGTGTCCAGTGAAAGGGGCTTTATTCATCTTTCCTAATAAACAAGACTTGCATCTCTCATATGATTCAAAATCAAATGAATCCCAAAACCCATATTTATGGAGTTTGGATATGCATTTCTCATTTATATGACCTAAACGACAGTGCCAGAGATATGTCAGATTTGAATCATTTGATTTAAATCGTTTTGTATTTATGTTATAGATAGGCATTTCTAAATCAAGAATATAAAGACCATGAAACAATTGTGCAACACCATAACATATATTATTTAAGTAAAACGAACAACGGTTGTTCTTTATTATAAATGAAAAACCTTTCTTGTCCAAACAAGAAACAGAAATAATGTTTTTGCTTATAGCAGGCACATAATAACAATCCTCTAATTCTAATACTAGCCTAGTGGGTAAAGATAAATGATAAGTTCCTACGTCTAGTGCAGCAACCTTTGCTCCATTCCAAACTCGTAGGTCAACCTCTCCTTTTGCCAAATTCCTACTCCTTCGGAGTTCCTGCACATTAACACAAATGTGAGAACCACATCCAGTATCCAATACCCATGATGTAGAAGTAGAGAAGTTGACTTCTATAACATATATACCTGAATCAGAAGTCACACTTCCTTTCTTTTTCTTCACTTCTTCCAAATAAGCATGACAATTCCTCTTCCAGTGTCCAGGTTTTCCATAGAAGTGGAAATCACCTTCTTTAGCCACCCCACATTTAGGTTTTAAAGCCTGTTTGGTTTTGGAATTAGGTTTGGCACCAAATTTAGATCCTATCTTCTTCTTACCTTTCCAATTTCCCTTAGCATTCCCCTTCTGCACCATCATTATGGGAGTGGGTCCTGTCTTTTTCATGTTGTTCTCGGTAGTTCTTAACATGCTCAACAACTCAGTAAGTGGTTTCTCAATTTCATTCTTGGGATAATTCATAACAAATTGAGAGTAGCTGTTGTTCAACGATTACAAAACAAGATCAATTTGGGCTTCCTGTGTGATTAGAAAACCCAACCTATCAAGGTACTCAATATACCCAATCATTTTCAGCACATGTGGACCAACTGGATCACGTTCACCCATCTTGCATTGATACAATGCTTTGCTTGTATCATACCTTTCCTGTCGAGCATGCCCTTCGAACAATTTCTTGAGATGCTCGATCATCTCATAAGCATCCATCAACTCATGTTGCTTCTGAAGCTCAGTGTTCATAGTTGCTAACATGAGACAACTCACGTCCAGAGCATCATCTTGATGCTTCTTGTAAGCATTATGTTCTGCACGTGGTGCAGTGTTAGCTGGTGCTGCAGGAATGGGCCCATCAAGGACATATAGCTTGCGCTCTTGTTTGAGGACAATCCTCAAATTCCTATGCTAATCAAGGAAATTAATTCCACTCAACTTTTCCTTCTCAAGGACTGATCGTAGTGAAATACTATTTTTTTTGTTGTGTGTCATTGATATCTACAATTTATAAGTGCAAAAACAATAATAAGTCAAATTGCAGAGTTTTTGATATTATGTAATTGATAATAGTGCATTGTTGGGTAAAATTAAATTACGCACAACACGCAAGTATACGTGGTCAACAAGTAATACAGTGAAAGTAGAGTATCGTTCCCACGAGGAATTATTAATACAAATTACCAAATATTAACTCTTAACCAAACTAATTTTATTTAAACAATCAATTTAATGTTATAAAGTAAATTACTTAATAAAACTACTTCTAATTACCACTAATTACAAAATCAGATTATGGAGATTTAAGATCACAACTTCACTTATTGGTTCATTTAAGTTAACACACTCATCAATTATTTTCTATCCTGAATTGTTAATCAAGAACACTAAAGCAGATAAAACCACCTCTCGATGCATAATACCCATACTCACTTAAATCCACAATTGATAGAATTAAGCAAGACGCCCTAATTAACTAATCCACTATATCTCTATGTGAATTACAATTATAAAGGATTTAAAGTACAAGTTCTCTATAAGATTACATATGGCATAAAGGCATATCTCTATCCTAAACACGAAGCATGAATTCCATCTATGCATAAATCACAAACACATGCTATCATGATCAAATCTAAATCTATACTTCATCTCTCGAGTTCATATAGATTATCACGATAATTGATAGCCAATCAATTAAACAATTAAGTCCAAATCACAATAGACAATTCTCACAATAGAACATAATAATTGATAGCGAAACACATTAAAATAAACTACACAATAAGATCCACTGTAATCTCAAACAAAGAATTAGTTCATTGAATTAAAATTAAGAATCCATACTTGAATAAACATTAAAAGACAAAGATAGAAGAAGATAAGAAGATAGAATCTATTGTCTGTAGATTTTATGTTCTCTCCTTGCTCCTACTTTGAATCTTCAATGGTCTCCAAGTTGCTTCAATCTCCAAATCTAATAAGAACTAGGGTTTTTCCCCATCTACTCTAATATAATCTAATGGGATTCTTCCAAAAACTTCCTCTAATCCTTGTAAATCTCCTCCTTTTATACGCCTCTTTATATGTCTTTAAGTCCTCTTGGAAGTCCTTGAATCAAACAGCTCGAATCAATCGTTCTTGAACTCAAATTCTAGTTAAAATTGCCTTTTCTACGTGTACCCAAGCCCCTGCTTGGGTATTGCCTTGTAAATAGCAAGCCCCGGCTTGCTATACTTCTGATTTTGAACTCAGGACCCCAAGCTTGGGCTTGGGTATAAGGCTTAAAAGAGCAAGCCCCGGCTTGGGTACAAGTTGCTAATTGTTTTTTCTGCTGCAGTGTCCTCTGGTAAAATGGCCATAACCTTTGATTCGGGAGGAGTTATGGGGCCTGCCACCTATCAAATCGAAGCTATCGACGAGCTCTACAACTTTCATTCTTTAAGAATTGAGAAATACGAACAGATAAAGGTCGAAATTGGATTGGAAATGACTGCTATGCAAATAACCACCGAAAACAGCAAAATTCAACGTCTGTTGGTACAAATGTCATAACTCTTGCATCCGAACTCCGATTGGAATGATTCAAGATATTACAAAAAGCTAAGAAGAAGCTCTAAAATATATTCCAAGTTCTAAGACAAGAACATGAATTGAACATGAAAGCACAAACGATGTCTGGATTGCTTTTTCCTTGCATTTTAATACCAATTGTCGCTCACACAGCTCCCAAACATATAATCTACAAAATGAACACAAAATGCATGAAAAGTAACTAAGAAACATGAGTTTAAGAAAATAATTCAAGTAATAGATACCAGATAAGTAGGTATAAAACTTACTTATCAAATACCCCCAAACTTAAACCTTTGCTTGTCCCCAAGCAAAAATCAAACAAAAATGCAATGCAATGCAACTTATCTACATGCCTACGATTCCAGCAGTAATAACAGAGACAAGTCTATTCAACCGGCCTTAGAGAAATCAAGTAAACATGATAATACTTCATATCAAAACCAATCAATAATTCCTATCAATCATCAAATCTCAAATCATTCTTATCGGTATAGTGCGTGTGTGCTCAACATCCATGCTAACTGATATAATGCTAAATACAACACATAATAGATCTCTTTAAAGGCATCATACAGTGCAAACTCATAAAATTCACGAACAAGCTAAATCCAACTAAATTCAAACACCCACCAAATTCAAGAGTCCAATTCGGGATACTTATGTTTTACTTTGGATTACGGGGGCTTTTTGCTCTTTTCCCATTTTATTGTTCTTTTTAACCATGACTGTGCAATGTCTCATTCCATTAGGCTAACAGTGCTACCCCTTAGAGAGCTTTCGACCAATGACTCCCAGACCATATAAGAGTGTAAAGACACTCCCTCGGGCTTAATTGCTCAAGTAATAAAGGCCCCGAAACAAGACTAGCCACAATATTTTTTTCATCATTTTTATTCTTTTTTCTTTTTTCTTTTTTTGAAACTTATATATCCCAAATTTTCCCCCAAACTTATGATTTTGTCTAAATTTAGCCATCTCCGCCTATTCATGTCTCTCATTCATTCAAACTAGTATTATCCTTAAGAATTCCATTATGTGCCGATTTAAACTTAATCAGTCAACAAAGTTGTCTCCAACGTGCTAACCTTAATTATACCAGTTTCAAACAGAAAAAGATTAAATTCATAACAAGAAATCACATCAAATCTCTAATAATCAGTACTATACTTGTCTACTCAATCCCATTCTCATCATTAGCCAAAATAGACTGTAACTATCAAACAGTTGGACTCATGCAAGACGAACATAGTAACTAACTAATATATATATTTGAATTTATTTTATAGACATAAATAAAAACTATTTACAACTACTCTACTATGCAAACTATTATGCACTTACACTACATGAATGCAAACATAATGAACATAAACTAAATTAACAATATATGCAAAATAACATAACATAAACATGAAACTAAACATGCAATAAAGAACTAAACTAAACTCCCCAAAACTTAGGAATTACAATGTCCTCATTGTAAGAATATGGTGATAAGTAGAAGAGAACTTCCATGTAATCAGCTAAGCGTGAAGTGATGGTGGCGATGGCGGTGACGATCATTTTCCTATCCATTGAACCTCCAATACCTGCAATGAAGAGAGACAACATGGATTAGAATAGCACTCTGGAATATAACGTGATTCTTATCTACTAAATAAACTAGGAAAGCATATAAATAAATAAAAAATAAAAAATTCCTGGGTTGCCTCCCAGTCAGCGCTTGATTTATAGTCTTTCAGCCTGACTTTGTTTGGCCATCCCCTACGATAAGTTAGTATTCCTCCATCCATTTGAATTGCACTGTGTGTAGGTAGGTTTCCCATCTTACTAATCCGTGAATTGAAATAACCTAGCATAATTCTTGTACATGATGTTTCTAGTTCCATTGCATAGCTAGGTGTCTCGTCCGTTGTATTTGGGAATAAATTATTGCATTGAGGCATGGAAAGTACAACAGACTTTTTCTCTTTTATTTTTTCTTCCTTAGCCCACCATGGTGTATATGAGGCCTCTTTATCATACTGATCATTACCTTGGATGTAACTACCTAGGGGACATGGGTGTGCAAAACTAATTGGATTTTTCAACTCTGGTTGAGAAGATACTTGGGGTATAATATAGGTGATCTGATATTCTTCATTTTCCAAACCCCCAGTTGTCTCCTCAATGTCCACTCCTTTCAGTTCATTCAGTGGCAGGTACACTTCTGGCTTTCCATCCGTTTCATCATCCATGTCATAGTACCAATTATTTTGAGGGCGATTGTTCAAGGCTTCAAACATTTGATCCATCTGATTCTGCAGATTTCGAATTGACCTCTCTTGCTCAATCATCTTCTCCTCAGTTGATGCTACAAACTTGAACCACAAATCCTTCAATCTTGAATTATCTTTTTCAGTTTCGAAATCCATGTATTGAGGACCATTTATTGAGGAGTTAATGAGTTTTTCCATCTGTCTATTAAGATTTTGGGTTGATAACTCCTGACTCATTATCGTCTCTTCTTTTTCTGCTATAATCCTTAACATGAATTCCTTCAACTCTGAATTGTCTTCTTATCGTATTGGAGGTGGATTTGAGAAATTTAATGGATATGTTGGACTTGGAATGCAGTATTGGTCTTGATAGTTATCACTCCATTCATAATCTAGGTGATACCCCTAACCTTGATGATAATTAGGATTAGAATAGTTGTTGAGGTATTCACCCCAAAACTGTACTTGTCCAACACTGATGTTGCACTGATAACTTGGATGCTCACTAGCATAATATTCACATGTAACTACTATCTCCCGAGTACATTGGGCTGCAAGAACATCCAACCTCTCCGAAAGTGTTGCAATTTATGCTGATAATGCAGAAAATATATTGAGTCCATCAATCCCCGCTCCCCTTGGTTGAGACATACTTGAATATGGCCTTTGATAATTCCATCCAGCCATGGTACCTGAAACGAGAGAAAAATAAGAAGATAATAAAATAAAATATAAAGAAAGAAAAAGAAAAAAAATGTTTAAATTAAGACTAATTTGATTGAAGCTAATATTGGGAAAAATGTCTTAAACTAATTCCCCGGCAACGGCGCCAAAAACTTGTTGGGTAAAATCTAATTACGCACAACACGCAAGTATACGTGGTCAACAAGTAATACAGTGAAAGTAGAGTATCATTGCCACGAAGAATTATTACTACAAATTACCAAATATTAACTCTTAACTAAACTAATTTTATTTAAACAATCAATTTAATTTTATAAAGTAAATTACTTAATTAAACTAATTCTAATTACCGCTAATTACAAAATCAGATTATGGAGATTTAAGATCACAAATTCACTTATTGGTTCATTTAAGTTAACACACTTCTTATCAATTATTTTCTATCCTGAATTGTTAATCAAGAACACTAAAGCAGATAAAACCACCTCTCGATGCATAATACCCATACTCACTTAAATCCACAATTGATAGAATTAAACAAGACACCCTAATTAACTAATCCACTATATCTCTATGTGAATTAAAATTATAAAGGATTTAAAGCACAAGTTCTCTATAAGATTACATATGGCGTAAAGGCATATCTCTATCCTAAACAGGAATCAAGAAATCCATCTATGCATAAATCATAAACACATGCTATCATGATCAAATCTAAATCTATACTTCATCTCTCGAGTTCATATAGATTATCACGGTAATTGATAGCCAATCAATTAAATAACTAAGTCAAAATCACAATAGACAATTCTCACAATAGAACATAATAATTGATAGCGAAGCATATTAAAATAAACTACACAATAAGATCCATTGTAATCTCAAACAAAGAATTAGTTCATTGAATTAAAATTAAGAATCCATACTTGAATAAACATTAAAAGACAAAGATAAAAGAAGATAAGAAGATAGAATCTATTGTCTATAAATTTTATGCTCTCTCCTTGCTCCTACTTTGAATCTTCAATGGTTTCCAAGTTGCTTCATTCTCCAAATCTAATAAGAACTAGGGTTTTTCCCCATTTACTCTAATCTAATCTAATGGGATTCTTCCAAAAACTTCCTCTAATCCTTGTAAATCTCCTCCTTTTATAAGCCTCTTTATATGTCTTTAAGTTCTCTTGGAAGTCCTTGAATCAAACAGCTCGAATCAATCCTTCTTGAACTCAAATTCTAGTTAAAATTGCCTTTTCTGCGTGTACCCAAGCCCTTGCTTGGGTATTGCCTTGTAAATAGCAAGCCCCGGCTTGCTATACTTCTGATTTTGAACTCAGGACCCCAAGCCCCGGCTTGGGTGCAAGCTGCTAATTGTTTTTCTACTGCAGTATCCTCTGGTAAAATGACCATAACTTTTGATCCGGGAGGAGTTACGGGGCCTGCCACCTATCAAATCGAAGCTATCGACGAGATCTACAATTTTTTTTAAGAATTGAGAAATAACGAACTTATGAAGGTCGAAATTGGACTGAAAGTGACTGCTATGCAAATGACCACCCAAAACAGCGAAATTCAACGTCCGTTGGTACAAATGTCATAACTCTTGCATCCGAACTCCGATTGGAATGATTCAAGATGTTCCGAAAAGCTAAGAAGAAGCTCTAAAATATAGTCCAAGTTCCAAGACAAGAACATGAATTGAACATGAAAGCACAAACGATGTCCAGATTGCTTTTTCCTTATGTTTTCATGCCAATAGTCGCTCACACAGCTCCCAAACATATAATCTACAAAATGAACACAAAATGCATGAAAAGTAACTAAGAAACACGAGTTTAAGTAAATAATTCAAGTAATAGATACTGGATAAGTAGGTATAAAACCTACTTATCATACATTCAAAATATACCTCCCACTATTTTATTCAAATTAATAGCCCTCGCCATTAATTCGGAAAGCATTTTCTATTTAATATTTCTAGTAAGCCAAGATCCATATTTCATTATGCCTTAAGTTAGCTTTGGCTAATCTCTCAAAACATAATTATTTAGGTAGATAACCCCTTGTCAATTATATCATATATAACTCTTGGATAGTTTTGTAAATAACATTTGTTTCTAGTCCATCTAATGGTACCCACCAAACTCCATGCCTCTAAGTGCACAATCCTATTGAGATAACTTAGTTAAGTCGGGCCCAATGATTTTAACAGTTTTGATATCACAATTATCCTATCGCATCTTACCAAGATAAATAGGGTACTTTGCTTTGGCAAACCAACATCCATTGATCAAGGTCTTGATGAGTGTTATTCATTGGAAAGCATCTGATTTAGACTTAATAATTTTAATGAGGGATTTTATTAATTAATTTAGATATCACCAATTTTAATCTTATTAAGCATGCACATTATTTATCATATTATATCGTTTACAAGCATAAATAAAGTGCAAAATTAAATGTGTTACAGTTATGGCCCAATCCACTGTCAATCTTTTCAAGCTAATGAAAAAATTGAAGGTCAATCTAAGGTGGTAAAAGATCTCAAAATAGTAGCTTCCTTGGATCTTTCTCATGCATGTGCCTCCTCTCCATCATCATATTTCCATCGTGTTCTTCATCTTTTCATCTTCATCGATTATAGATTATTACATGACATAAAGAAACCTCGAGTTACATTCGAGGGGATTTAGATGAGAAAAGAATGTTACATCAGAATTTATAGAAAGGCACGACATGCAAGCCGTATTTCAAAACCAAAACCCACTAACCTATGGGTCAAAAGGGCCATAATCATGCACCATGCATATCATAATAAACACATAACAATGTATATATAATTAAAGAAAACTATATATCAAATATTGGGGTCACAACCATCGCCATGCCATTTACTGACGGGGGTGTCGAGGGGGCTCTTCACAGCGGTGGTCCGACTTTGAAACTCTGAAACAATTCCATATGAAACTCTGAAATAATTCCAAAATCATATCAAATCCACCATAACACTCACAATAACAATACACCCAGAACACATCATATATGTCCGATTTCGATTAATCATATTAAACTGAATCTTCATGCTTCTAATCCAATTAGAACAGAAGTTGTATTGTTATTCCACCTTCTAAGATACGATTAACAGAACATCATATACATGCATATATATTATAGATATAATTCATAATTACAGAATATGCATACAGCGAAATATCATATATTCAATTTCAGTTCGGTAAACATGCATCATCATATATCATATATATCGAATACAATTAAAACACGTAATCTGAATTAATCATTTTTGCAAGTAGCTCTGATACCACTGTAGGGTTTTCGGCACAAAAATGCAGCAGAATATAAAAAAAAATTTAAACACAATTCAGAAACCCTAAATCAGGATCCATGCGAAAAAAACATATTAATTCAGTGGTTAGAAATTTATACCGATTATAGAAGCTAGAATTGATACGATCGAATCTCCAATGCAATCCAAACGAACTGCGCCTCTATAGTATCCACACGAACGTCTCGCGAACCGTCACACGATCTGCTGTAAAAGAGGCGCAGTACTAGCCACAAAGGATCGGGATTCTTCTGAAGTTTTTCTCTCTAGTCTCTCTCTAAGAGCGACTAGGGATTTTTGGTTTTTGATTAATTCCTAAAGTGGCTGATATATCATATATATATATATATATATATATATATATATATATAGCTGTCAAAAAGAATTAATAAAAACCTAATTCTAGTAAAATTAAATTATATATATATATTATATATTAATTAAGTTTTACTTAATTAATATACATATATACAAATTATCCTATTAATTTAAATTCGTAATTTAAATATTATCAATCATATTGACATATTTAAATCTTACAATTTAAATTAATTCTCCTTTAATTACGTTCTAAGTGTGTGACCCTATATGTTAATATTACGTTGGCAATAATCTTAAAATCATATAATAAAATTATAAACAGTGAGCGGCATCTAGTAATACATCATTACTACCCAAGTAATAATTAGATCGCTGATTCGATACAACCTTTTCGTGACCAATATTTCAATATAATTTAATCTTTTTAACCTTGACATCCTAGATTAAACTCGAGTCATGGAATGTATCATACTCTTTATAATTTAATCTGAGTTTTCTTGATCAATGAGTAGACTATACAAAACAAATCACTATTTGAGCATGGCCATGCATTTCATAGTCCTACTCAATCAAGTGGCCTATGGATATCTCCCCTAATATATAGGAGGGTTAAATTCCATTTAGATCACTCATATTCCTCACACGATTCATGATGTACCCAATAATCACCTTTATTGTCCACCCTTTTAAAGGTGTCTTTTGATGATATCAAAGTACATAAATTCCCATGTAGTAATATAGTGATTTCAGGTCGGAGGATCATTACATCATTGTCACTATGAGAATCGCTAAAGACACTTTGCATAATGTTACACGTAGAATTCTCATGGTTGGTCTGTCCAGTACATTGTTCTCTAACATGTGCCTATGCATTAACTCAATATCTCTTATATTTATGACCAATGAGATTTGATCATCAGGCAATCCACATACTAGTCTCGATGTATCATTGTTGTCCCATTAACAATGATACTTGACTAGGGACATTTAAGAGCAATGATACTAATTGTAATTATATAATCCCATGTTCAAGTCACATACTTGAAGCTATATAATTTGTATCATTATTCTAAGGACTTTTATTATGCTAACATTTATATAACGCAGTAAATAAAATCATAATAAAATAATTCATTTATTCAATCAAATATAATATCAAAATGTTAATCAATTATATCAAATAATTGGCCTCTAGGGCATAAACTCTAACAAGTATCACATCCACATCATTGAATTATCCATGCACTACGGGCCAATGATATTTGTTAGTATCACCAATGGTCATGATCATGCCAAATAACTGTCCATCAATGCACTACGGGCCAATGAGGACTTTTACCACATCATTTGTAACATTACAGATCATGATTATACTGATACATAATTCTTTGTCATAATCATATCAATCAACAGTCCATCTATGCACTACGGGCCAAAGATGACTTTCATCACAATATAAGCATGAGGATGATGACAATGATATAAGAATTCAATTAAGTGAGATCAAGGATAAATTTCAAAGATTTATAATTAAATTTATCCAGAGTTTAAGAATGTCCAAATTGTCAACATGATAACTGCTTTGTGGAGTAAAATTCACGAATAATATTCATATATCAAAAATAATTTAGACAGAAAAGAAATCAATTTTTATCGTGAATAGTACCTCGGGTGAATAGTACCCGAGTGAATAGTACCTCGTGAATTGTACTTCGTGAATAGTACCGTATGTATGAATAGTACTCCAGCATGAAAAGCTTAAAATTTAACAAGAATGTTCATAAAAATATTTTAGTGAAACGATACTAGATGAAACACAAATTTCAATGATATTCTACTAATTTCAAGGAGCATAGAAGCAATACTTATCAATATAAGTGTAGAATTATGAATATGAAATGAAATAAAATTACTTACATACTACAGAGTATGGAAGGAAATATTATTTCTTCTTAATATTGAACAAAAATAATATCCCTTATGAATATTGAATCGAAAATAATATTCCTTTTGAATATTGAATCGAAGATAATATCCCTTACGAATATTGAATGAAAAATAATATTCTTACGAATATTGAACGAAAATAATATTCATATTCATACAAAAATAATATCTCTTCCGAATATGAAATAAATAATACCCCTTAAAAATATTGAATCGAAAAATAATATTCCTTACAAATATTGAATGAAGAGAATATCCCTTACGAATATTGAACGAAAATAATATTTCTTACGAATATTGAAAGAAAATAATATTCTTACGAATACGAAAAATAATATCTCTTCTAAATATGAAATAAATAATACATCTTACCTTAAAAAGAAAGTACTTCCGACTGGTATAGCGGATATATTCTTAATGAAAACTTGTACTGTTTTCTACACTCAAAGTTTACTTAAACTCAAAAGAAATACGCTCAATATTATAGAAGAAGAATTCTCTGATTCTGGTATGATTTTCATTTCTAAACTAAGCATCCTATTTATAGGAGAATGGTAGGATACTATTTAGAAAAACAATCATGGGCGCGGACCGGTGAAGAATTTACTTTTTTTACTATGCAAACACTATGTAGTACTATGAAAATACTATGAAGTACTATGCAAACAATATGCAATATAATAAAATATAATATATTCTATTTATAAAAAGTATTCTGTTTTATATAAAAATATTCTTTTTTATTACTATAAAATAAAAACTGAGATAACTTTCTACCGACGATTTTGAAAAATGAGTAAGTGGGGGTCCATGTAATAACCCAAATTTACAACAAATACTTCGTAAAAAACCCCTCTATTTATCACAAATCACTTAACTTCTCTAAACATATTTTTAATAATATTTATTCATCATTAATATTATAACTCGCAATATTAACAACCGGATCATTCCCAAGAAAGCGGGGCTTTTCGATAAGAACTTCTCATTATTGGCGCGCAGTTAGATGACCTAACCCTTTTCCTCGACAGAACTTTCTAAACATTGTCAATAATACAAATAATAATATGAATAAATGTGTCGTCTCATTTATTGATTTAATAATATAAAATATTGTGCAGATGATACTGTGACAATAATTGAATCAATAATATGAGACACTATGCATCAACTATTGTTGCAATAATTAAATAAAACTGAGTGACTTCTCACTTAAGCATCAATAATCAAAGATAATGTACAATATCGTGTGCTACTGTGCAACCACGCGTATTATTGTAATTTTATCACCGGGTATTTCAACAATTAACGTTAAAAGTCTTGTCGTTATTTTTATAAAAAGGTTATTTCTATCGCTTTCTCTATATTCAACAGTAATTCTGTTGTGGGGTCCACCAATGATTGTGCCATCGTACGGATATTCCCTGATAAAATGAATATTCCCCGACCAAACAAATATTTTATGACAACATGCTTACTTTGCAAAATTTGTAAACATTATCCACAACTATAACATTATATCAAATCCATACCTTATTATTCAAAATAACATTTAGAGAAAATTAAATCTTTATTCATAAAAAGTCGGGGTCTTACAACCTCCCCTTCTTATGAAATTTTGTCCTCGAAATTGGTGTACGTTCCTGGAATGTCGAACAGGTGAGGATACCTTGTTTTCATTTCAGATTCTAACTCCCAGGTCATTTCCTCAATATCATGGTTTCTCCATAAAACTTTGACTTGAGGTATAACCTTCGAGCGTAGATTATGTTCCTTCTTATCCAAGATTTTAACAGGTACTTCTTCATATGTTAAATCTTCTGTTATCTCGTCTGGTTCTAATTCAATAATGTGGTTCGGGTCTTCCACATATTTACGTAACATAGATATGTGAAAAACATAATGAGAACGAGACATACTTGGCGGTAAGGCGAGTTTATAGGCCACAGTTCCTACTCGATTGAGGATTTCAAATGGACCAATGAATCGAGAGTTGAGATTTCCTCTCTTTATCGACTCTTAATTTTTGAATAACATCTTCTTCTTCATATTCATCAGCTTTGGGTCTATAGCTTGAGCAACTTAAACTTTATCGATTAAAGTCGGTTCTACTCGTATATTTGACATCATCATATGGGTCCCTAGAGTCTTAATTCTATTTCCATCATTTGTAAGTCATACGAAATGGGTCTTTGTGTTAACATCGCACTCGTACCCGCATACGATTTTTTACCCAACGCATCAGCTATCATGTTCGCTTTTCCAGGATGGTATCGAATGGTATGATCGTAATCTTTTAACATCTTGAGCCAACGTCTTTTGCCCATGTTACGTTCATTCTAGGTGAAGAAATATTTGAGGGTTTTGTATCGGGTTCAAGGTTGATACAAAATTTGATTTCACGCTCTGGGGGTAGGCCAGGAAGTCTTCAGGGAATACGTCAGGAAATTTATTAATAATAGAAATATCATTCAAATCTGACGTATTTTTGTTTAAATTCAGAACATGGGCTAAGAAAGCTTGACATTCGTTTTTCAATAAGTGAATGGATTTATGGCTTGATATGACAGTGATTGACTTTAGTGGGTTAGTTGCTTGAATTCGCATAACAGGTTGGTTAGGAATATGAAAGCTAACAACCTTACGAAAATAATCAATTTTAGCATGATGAGTAGTTAACCAATCGATTTGTAAAATCACATCAAATGCAAGTATTTTCAAATAAATGAGATCAACAAGTAATGTGAGGGTATCGATTGGAATCAAACATGTAGCATCCCCAAATCCGGGTACTAATCACCATGAACTTGGTACATCAATTCTATAACTATTGCGAAAGATATAAACATAAATTGTTTATACATTAAACCTTTACAACATAATCCCCAAGGTCGATAACCTTAACTGAATACACACATTCATATCCTACATAACTTACAGTGTCATTAGCATCCAATACTATTACTAGTTTTAACTACACAATAATCTAATGTTGGAATTGTCTTTGACTTGCCTGTATCTGACGTTTTGTCTTAATCTGAAATGTTAATCATGATATAGCAAGGGTACGCAACAATTTTGCCCAACAATTTTAAGTTAAAAGAAAGATATGTCATGATTGGAAAGAATAAAAGATGACAAACTTTCAATAATATAATAATTGTGAAAGAACATGAATCAATTTTCATAACCGAATGACCGAGACAATAATGATGAATGGCCAATAATGAACATGAACAACTATAACTGAATCAAATGGTAATGAAGGTGATCAGCTTTTCATACTTGATGAACATATACAACATGCACAACGTGTGAATCAATAATTCATAGATGTGATATAATCAACAATGATTAATCACGAACATGCTTTACTATAACAACTCGAGTTCAAGTTAGAGAACTTGCTTAATTAAACGAGAACTTGCCTATACCGTCGATTACTGCTACGCAATCTAATTTAAGCTTCAGCTAAAAGACCTATTATTGTTAAGATTGATATTTCAATTAGTATAATATACTTTATCCCATAACGCAACTACTTTATCAACAAATTAGCTAACCCTTAACTACAATCAAATATTAGATTTCATCTTAAAACATCATTATTATTATCTTGCTTTGATAATATTTTAATTACTTTATCATATACCTTATGATTTAACACTTAAACTTTCTTTTTTTATAAGTTCTTTTCTATAATCCAGTAAGCCGAATACTAATACAATAGCATGGATTATTCAAACCGACTAATCTAGCCACCCATATTAAAATCCAACAAACCAGATTGCAATCTAACAAACTGGATTCCTATCCAGCACCTTGGATTCACTAATTATTCAATTTAGTAAATTGTTTTTCAATCCAGCAACTTGGATTCATCTAATTTTCAATTTAGGAAACTGGATTCAAGCTAACTTATAATCCAGCAAACTATTTTATAATCCAGCAACCTGGATTCACTAATTCAGCAAGCTGTTTTCCAATCCAGCAAGCTATTTTCCTTTCCAACATATTAAATTTTCAATTCATCATACTATTCATTCAATATGACCTATTGAATGTCTAATTAATAACTTAACTTCTCTTTTAAGCTCCATTTAATATTATTAAATTATTTAATAATATTAAATTTATTTACGAATATTATTAGTCATTAAATAATATTTTAAATCAATGATTTAATAACACTTTATTCAAAATGTTATTAATCACTTAATAATATCTTAATCTAATATTATTAATCTTTTAATAATATTTTAACCATTTATTAAACTTATAAACAAATTATTTTAATTATTTACACTTTACTAATTAATACATTTAATCATTTTAAAAAATTACATACCCATAAGATTTCATCACCAATGACCAAATCCCTCATCAAAAATCTATATATATTCTATAAAGGGTTTCCAAGCCATAAAATCCTATTTTTCAAATTTTCAACTTCACATAAAATATTTAATTCATTTACTCATTACTAGTCCATTTCCATGAAAAATACCAAATTAGTTCCACAAATATTTATTTTCTGAGATTTGGCAAAATATAGTTCCATATTGAACATATATTTTTCTCGGAATTTTTAAAATTCATTTACTATTTTTCAAATGGCCAAAACTGCCAGATCTTGCGACATTTATCATAAACTGTGTTTTTTTCCACAAATTCCAAAACTTTGCAGGATATACTCCTATTATGTATATGTACTCCCAATTAACATTTCACAATTTTTGGAGTTAACCACAAAGAGTTATTTGGGTTTACATTTCAAATAGTCTTTCCCCGTAAAATTCGTAACTCTCAATTTGTACATTCAAAAATCGTCATTTTTGGACACAATCTAGAAAACTCATCATATTATCATCCCAAATTTTTCCAGAATTTTTGAAGGTCAAAAAAATTATGAAACTGCCCTTGGCAGAAACAATCCCAAAACAGTCTTTATTTTTGTTAGAAAAACGGGACTGTTTTAGCTAAATCAGCCACTACGGCTTGAAAACTCAACATTTTTTAGTGCTACCACTTGGTTTTACTAGATAACATATACATCTAGCACCTCTCTTTGTTGGATAGTAAAAAGAAGGTGTAGATTAAAAACGGTGGAAATCCAAAGTGAACAAAAGTTAGGGTTTATAAACTAGAAAAATTATTTTTCTCCCATTTTGATTTCCAAACAAATCAACACCCAATATGGGTAAATCTAAACATAAAACACTCATCAACAATAAAATTCAAAGTTTTTGAGTTTAGAAACATAAATACAAGTTTTGATTTGGAATAATCAAAATAAAGTGAATAAACTAGTTTTTAGGAGTATACTTTTTTGCTCCAAATCTTCTCTTTCTTCTTCTTCCCTTCTATGGATGGCCTTATCTCTCCTCTCCATCTCCATCTCCATCTCCTTCAAGGGCTGCCACCCTCTTCCCCTTCTCTCCCTCTTGGTTTTCCCATTCTTCTTTTTCTTCATCTCGGCTTCTCTCTTTTGATTAGAATAAGAAATGAGATGAAAGAGAAATAAAGAAAGAAGATATGTTTCCTTTTTAAAAAAAATATAGATATATAATAAATATCTACCTTCCTCTCTTTTTTTAATCCTAAAAAAACCCGGCCATGTGGCCCTTTTATCTCCCTCATATCTTTTTTTTTATTTACTTTATTAAATGTCCAAAATGCCCTCATTAATAGGGTTTAAAAATTGGGCCACTTTCTTTAATCTTTTGGGCTTTTAATTAATTCTTTGGGCTATGAAAAATTATCATAGTCCAATCATTTACATCTTATCCCACCCTAAATATTTAGTTAGGGTTTCCATTCCATATATTTAGAATTTAAATCATTACTCTTGTACATTAAATTTTATAACCCAATTAAACTTACCTTAATTAAGTTATAAAATTAATAAATTGAGATAATAAAATATATCTCTTTAAATTAGTATAATCTTTAATATTATTATGGGTTCTTTACATAAGTATACAACAAATAGAAAGTAATTACTAGAAAAGTGCATCAATTAAATAATTACAAAAAGAAGATAATTATTACAAAAATAGTACAATTCACATTATTAAAGAAACCTAAAATCAAGGATAAATAACTGCTATAATTCAAATATTTGGATCTAACAACAAAAATAAATTCAAATTCAAAATAATAATTCAAATTTAAATACTCAAATTCAAATCTTCATCTCCCTCACATACACTTAAAATAATAGTCCGTCGCTACACCGCCGCTACACTGCCGCTACACCGCCGCGAATTTTCGTTGTCCAAAACGCCAATGAGAATAAGAAGAAGATTCGTCCTACAAAAAATTTAAAAATAAATAAATATAACTATTAATGTTCTGAATTTTTTTTTATAAATACTTTGTTACTCATAAATAATAAAATGGTTACCTTTGAATGAATGGTTGGTTACCAACTGCATCACATTCAAACGAAATTGGTAACTTGATAAAATTTAATTGGTTACCATGGTCTGAAGGTTTGGTTACCAACTGCACTATGAAAAAACTAAAGGTGTGGATGTGAATTAGTTATTTTGGTATGAAGATTTTGTTACCTTGGTACGCAGGTTTGCTTACCTTGATCTGAAGGTTTGGTAACCAATTGTACTAAGAAAAAATTTAAAGTGTGGAAGTTGATTGATTACTTTGATATGACAGTTTGGTTACCTAGGTATGAAGGATTAGTTACCATCATCCAGTATTCATATCCACCGCCATCATTCAGTATTAATATCCACCAATAATGAGCATGCCAACATTCAGTATTTTTGAAAGAAAAGCAGTTACCTGATTGGCAAATCCAATACCAAAACCGAGTAAAATCCGACCAATAATGAGCATGCCAATGTTCTTAGCAAATCCATTGATTAAGGCGCCGATGCAAAACAAAACACTGACGGTGAACATTGACAATTTTCGACCCAATCTACGTGTGACCCACGAAGCAACAATTGAAGAGAAAAGTGCAGCCAAGTACAAGGACGACATGAACATCGTTAGTGTCTGCCTGTCAAATTTACAATACTGATTTGTCGGCTTCCCAGATTAAGAGAATATCGTTAGCGTACATCGTTAGTGTCTGGAGTATTATATGGAACGAGATGAGTGGAAAGAGAGAGAAAAGGAGTCATGGGTATAACTAATACCTAAATTAAAGAATTCTAATTGAATACTAATTCCCTAAATTAAGGAATCCTAAATGCACTAGTATTATAAATAAATATGGAAGTGTATTAGTTGTTTAAAAATTTAATGAGGGCAATATTGTTGTAATTATTTTTAAAAATGTAATATAATATGTAAATCACCCTATTATTATTCTCCCACATACTCCTTAACAAAAAGACTTTAGCTTGGCCTACTTAATTTAGTGCTTAGGCTTATCAGGCCACTTTATTAAAGGCTTGGGCTTATTGGGCCTTGAAAATAGATTAGGTCCAATATTTTTAAATTCTTATACAACTCTAATCATTTAATTAGAGTTTCTATATACTTAAATTGAAATAAACAGTCTTACTCAAGTACATTTAATTTCTTAACCCAATTAGACTTACCTTAATTAGGTTATAAAATTAATTAATTGAGATACATAAAATAATTCTCTTGGGATTAGTATATATTATTAATACTATTATTCTCCCATAACATAACCTTTAAGTTATTAAATTTTTCATTCCTAATATATAATTAGGTTATCTTAGACTCTTTTATTTGTTTATATAATAAACAAATATAAACCATCCCATAATATTTCTATTCACTTGCTCACATATTCATACAAAATAATTCAATAGCTTAATACATGATCTGCAAATTTCATAGATTATGTCACTAGTATAAAATTAAATACTAGGACCACTAAATAATGATAATCATTTAGGTTATTTAATTCCAATACCTAATTTATAATTAGGTTATGTAACTTTCTATTTAATTTTTCTTTAATAAATAAATATATATACTTAATATATTTATTTATTTAATCACATACATACATCACATAAGTCAAAAAGCATTTATACTTATCATATCTCTTTATTGAAATTTATTTCCTTAATAAATTTCCCACATTCATAATCTATTTCTTTCTTTTAAAATTTCAATCATTCTCATAATTTTTTTCATTAATTCACATAAAGTTGAAGGTAATATAATACCTTATTCTTAACATACTTTCAAATATAATTTCATTCTAGGTTTTGAATTTTTTAACCCTTATTTTCTCAATTCTATTCCAATAGTAGACCATATAGGTTATTCTTTAAAAAAATTTAAATTGTTCCTCTATTTTCACTCTAGGTTTTATCCTTTAACCTTTAATTTAATCATTCAAGATCTTATGAATTTTCGGGATGTCACAAAACAAGATTTATAAACGGTGGATGTAATGAAGGTTTCTCTTAACGGAGTTTCAACCGATAAGTCAAAGTCTAATTTCTCAAGATTCAATTTCAAACGTTGAGCACAATTAGGTGAAATAAAAGAATGGGTAGAACCGGTATCGAATAAGGTATAGACTTCGCAAGAATTTATGATTAGCTTACCCGTGATAACTTCGTTCGAGTTCCTCGCTTTTTGGGATGTCACGAAAAATGCTCTCCCTTAAACTACTGACTTTGACTTATCTGGGACAACCTTTGGTGTAGCCATCCCAGCTGGACTTGAGTTCGCTGCATGACAAAATCGAGCTAAATGACCTTCATTTCCATAATTGAAACACACTTTGGGTTGTTGCGTATAATTTGGACGGATGTGTCCCTCCTGTCCGCATTTGTAGCATACGACCGGTGGTCATTCTCCTTCCTTGGAAACAGATGCTGGTGCTGCTGTCGATGTCTTTCTGTCATTGTTGAACCTTCTCTTCTTAAAGTTGTTCCCACTTTGTTCACCTTTCCTATTATCTTGGCCATGATTACCACCGAAGTGGTTACCATTTCTGGCATGATAATTTCCTCCAAGATGGTTATCATTGTTCCGATGGCCGTTGCCACCGATACGATTATTATCGTGTTGTTGGTCGTTGTCTTTTGGTTGGGCTGACTCATTATCGTGCTCTAATAACTAAGCCCTATTCACAACATCTGAATATAAACAAAGTTTGTGAGAAATGAGGTATTATCGTATTTTAGGTTTTAAACCTCTCAAAAATATTCACGTCTTACGCTCCTCATTATCTACCAAATGGGATGCAAACCGGGATAAATCCGCAACTTTTGCCTCATATTGCGATACGATCATATTGTTTTGTTCCAGCTTGATGAATTCCACCTCCTTCATGTGACGAATACTTTCAGGAAAGTACTTGTCGTTGAATAATTCTTGGAACTTCTCCCAAGACATTTTCAGTACGGAAAGATGAGTACGTTTTACAGATTTTCACCAGTAATCTGTCTCACCTCGTAACATGAAGGTGACAAAGGGAACCTTTTACTCCTTTGAGCATTCCAAGACATCAAATATCTTGGTGATCTACATAATGCCCGTTTCTACCTTAAGTGGTTCTGGCTTTCTCAAAAACTCCGGTGGTCCCAGCTCCTTGAATTGCTTAGCGGTGACCATCCGAGAGTTGCCATTGACTCCACCAGCATTTTAAACAAGAGTCTCTCTCGTTTGGTGTTGCATGAATTGTAGAAAACTCCTAAACATCTCATCGTTCATCATTTGGTCGGTGTTGTTGTTTACAGGAGGATTATTGCCTTCTTGATGCACATTATCCTGGTTATTAATCGAGGGTGACTCACTAGTCTCATGTGCTTCATTGCTTATCTCAACATTTTCAGATGCCATTTTTAAACATTGCCACAAAATAAGGGTTAACTGACATGCCACATATTATCCTTATATTCTGACCGACCAATTAAATAACAAATAAGCTTAGGTAGGTCATACTAGCGAAGGATTTACCCGTCTCTCCCCTCCTAGTTCTAGCCTCAAATCACCTCCAAGGATAATATCCCTAAGCTTTGATACCAACTGTGACGCCCCCAAAATAGGTATGCACAACCCATTTTGAGCGGACAAATACATGGTACATAATTTAAATACAAAATTAATTTACACAATTGTCGTGCAAAATACGACAAAACATAAGCTGAGAATTTTAACATGAATATTATCTCGTAGACAATATCCAAACTCAAATGGAGTACTCATTACAATTATTATCACACTTTTTTATAGAATAGTGAGGACTATTATAGCCACCATCTTGGACCATCACTCCATTCCTCGACTAGTCCCAGCTATATTCTCATTTCCTAAAGATAACAATGAAAGAAAAGGGTGAGATCAATTAGCCCAATAAAGAATATTATGACTAAGATAATATAGAAAAAAATATCCTTAGTCTTCAACACTATCAAACCTGATAGAATACAATACACAACAAGTTTTAGATCAACAACTGCAGCGAAAATAACAATCCATTAGAAGAGTCAAGTAGAGTATGATATCTACTATCTTCTATGATTTAAAGGTTCATCATCAATGTTTTATCTTTGTAACATAACTCAATAAATAATCCACATCATTGAATTATCCATACACTACGGGCCAAGGATATTCGTTAGTATCACATCCACATCATCGAATTATCCATGCACTACTGGCCAAGGATATTCGTTAGTATCACCAATGGCCATGATCATGCCAAATAATTGTCCATCAATGCACTACGGGCTAATGAGGACTTTTACCACATCATTTGTAACATTACAGGTCATGATTATACCGATACATAATTTATGGTCATAATCATACCAATTAACAGTACATCTATGCACTACGGGCCGAAGATGACTTTCATCACAATATAAGCATGAGGATGATGACAATGATATAAGAATTCAATTAAGTGAGATCAAGGATAAAATTCAAATATTTATAATTTATTTTATCCAGAGTTTAAGAATGTCCAAATTGTCAACATGATAACTGCTTTGTGGGGTAAAATTCAAGAATAATATTCATATATCAAAAATAATTTTGACAGAAAAGAAATTAATTTTTTGTCATGAATAGTACCCCGGGTGAATAGTACCCGAGTGAATAGTACCCCATGAATAGTAATTCATAAATAGTACCTTATGAATAGTATCGTATGTATAAATAGTACCGTATGTATGAATAGTACCCATGAATAGTACTCCGGCATGAAAAGCTTAAAATTTAACAAGAATGTTCAGAAAAATATTCTAGTGAAACGATACTAGATGAAGCGCAAATTTCAATGATATTATACTAATTTCAAGGAGTATAGAAGCAATACTTATCAACATAAGTGTAAAATTAGGAATATGAAACGAAATAAAATTACTTGCATACCATAGAGTATGGAAGAAAATATTATTTCTTACGAATATTGAACAAAATAATATCCCTTACGAATATTGAATCGAAAATAATATTCCTTACTACGAATATTGAATCGAAAATAATATTCATATTCATACGAAAAATAATATCTCTTCTAAATATAAAATAAATAATACCCTTACGAATATTGAGCGAAAAATAATATTCCTTACGAATATTGAATGAAGACAACATCCCTAACGAATATAGAATGAAAATAATATTTCTTACGAATATTGAATAAAAATAATATTCTTACAAACAAGAAAAATAATATCTCTTCTAAATATGAAAGAAATAATACCCCTTACCTTAAAAAGAGAGTACTTCTGACTTGTATAGTGGATATATTCTTGAAGAAAATTTGTACTATTTTCTACACTCAAAGTTTCCTTAAACTCAAAAGAAATATGCTCAATATTATAGAAGAAGAATTCTCTGATTCTGGTGTGATTTTCATTTCTAAACTAAGCATCCTATTTATAGGAGAATGGCAGGATACTGTTTAGAAAAACAATCACGGGCCGTGCATCGGTGAAGAATTTTTTTTTTACTATGCAAACACTATGTAGTACTATGCAAACACTATGAAGTACTATGCAAATACTATGCAATATAATAAAATATAATATATTATATTTATAAAAAGTATTCTGTTTTATATAAAAAAAAATTTGTTTTATTACTATAAAACAAAAACTGAGATAACTTTCTACCGACGATTTTGGAAATAGAGTAAATGGGGGTCCATGTAATAAGCCAAATTTACAACAAATACTTCGTAAAAACCCCCCCCCCCCCCTTTATTTATCACAGATCACTTGACTTCTCTAAACACATTTTTAATAATATTTATTCATCATTAATATTATAACTCACAATATTAACAACCAGATCATTCCTAGGAAAGCGGGACCTTTCCGATAAGGGCTTCTCCTTATTGGCGCAATTAGATGACCTAACCCCTTTCCTCGACAGAACTTTCTATACATAATCAATAATGCAAATAATAATATGAATAAATGTGTCGTCTCATTTGTTGATTTAATAACATAAAATATTGTGTAGATGATACTGTGACAATAATTGAATCAATAATATGAGATACTATGAATCAACTACTGTTGCAATAATTAAATAAAATTGAGTGACTTCTCACTTAAACATCAATAATCAAATATATTTTACAATATCGTGTGCTACTGTGCAACCACGTGTATTACTGTACTTTTATCACCGGGTATTTCAACAGTTAACGGTAAGTCTTACCGTTATTTTTATAAAAAGGTTATTTTTGTCGCATTCTATATCCGACAGTAATTCTGTTGTGGGGTCCACCAATGATTGTGCCGTCGTACGGATATTCCCTGACCAAACGAATATTTTATGACAACTTGCTTACTTTGCAAAATTTGTAAACATTACCCACAACTATAATATTATATCAAATCTACACCTTATTATTCAAAATAACATTTAGATAAAATTAAATCTTTATTCATAAAAAGTTGGGGTCTTACAACCTCCCCTTCTTATGAAATTTCATCCTTGAAATTGGTGTACGTACCTGGAATGTTGAACAGGTGAGGATACCTTGTTTTCATTTCAGATTCTAACTCCCAGGTCATTTCCTCAATATCATGGTTTCTCCATAAAACTTTGACTTTAGGTATAATCTTCGAGCGTAGATTATGTTCCTTCTTATCCAAGATTTTAATAGGTACTTTTTCATACGTTAAATCTTCTACTATCTCGTCTGGTTCTAATTCAATAATGTGGTTTGGGTCTTCCACATATTTATGTAACATAGATATGTGAAAAACGTAATGAACACGAGACATACTTGGCGGTAAGGCGAGTTTATAGGCCACAGTTCCTACTCGATCGAGAATTTCAAATGGACCAATGAATCGAGGGTTGAGATTTCCCCTCTTCATCGATTCTTACTTTTTAAATAACACCTTCTTCTTCATATTCATCAGCTCAGGGTCTGTAGCTTGAGCAACTTTAACTTTATCGATTAAAGTCGATTCTACTCGTATATTTGACATCATCACGTGGGTCTCTAGAGTCTTTAACTCTATCTCCATCATTTGTAAGTCGTACGAAATGGGTCTTTGTGTTAACATCGCACTCACACCCGCATACAATTTTCTACCCAACGCGTCAGCTACCATGTTCGCTTTTCCGGGATGGTATTGAATTGTATGATCGTAATCTTTCAACATCTTGAACCAATGTCTTTGGGGCATGTTACGTTCATTTTGGGTGAAGAAATATTTGAGGGTTTTGTATCTGGTTCAAGGTCAATACAAAATTCAATTTTACGCTCTAGGGGTAGGCCAGGAAGTCTTTAGGGAATACGTCAGGAAATTTATTAATAATAGAGATATTATTTAAATCTGACGTATTTTTTTTAATTCGTAACATGGGCTAAGAAATCTTGACATCCATTTTTTAATAAATGAATGGCTTTATGACTTTATGGCTTGATATGACATTGATTGACTTTAGTGGGTTTGTTGTTTGAATTCGCATAACAGGTTGGTTAGGAATATGAAAGCTAACAACCTTACGAAAACAATCAATTTTAGCATGATGAGTAGTTAACCAGTCGATTCCTAAAATCACATCAAATGCAAGTATTTTCAAATAGATGAGATCAACAGGTAATGTGAGGGTATCGATTAGAATCAAACATGTATGTAAGACCTCGACTTTTATGAATAAAGATGAATTTTCTATAAATATCATTTTTGAATATTAAGGAATGAATTTGATATGATGTTATAGTTGTGGGTAATATTTATAAATTTTGAAAAGTATGTAAGTTGTTATATTATATTCGATTGGTTGAGGAATATTCGTTTTAACAGGGAATATTCGTACGACGGCACAATCATTGGTGGACCCCACAACGTAATTATTGTCAGAATGAGAAAATGACGGAAATATCTTTTTATGAAAATAACGGCGGAAGTTTTACCGTTAACTGTTGAACTACCCAAGAGTAAAGTATGTAATACGATAATACACGGTTTGCATAGTAGCACACGGTATTAATTATTGATGCTTACGTAAGAAGTCACTCGGCTTTTGTTCAATTATTGCTACAAAGAATTCTTTGCGTAGTATCTCACGTTATTTGATTCAATTAATGTTGATATTTTTTATATTATTAAATCAATAATTGAGATGACAGATTTATTAATATTATTATTTACAATATTAACAATGTCTAGAAGTTCTGTCAATGAGAGGTTTGGCCACCTAATTGCGCGCCAATAGGAAGAAATTCTTATTGGAAAGCCCCCTCTTTCTTGGGAACGACCTGGTTGTTAAATATTGCGAATTATAATAATGATGATAAATATTGTTAAAAATAGTGAGGTGATTTTTATGAAGTATTTATTGTAAATTGACGCATTATCTGGAGCCCCACCTACTCATTTTTTAAATTAGTGTGTTTTGAGTGTTATAATATATATATATATATATATATATATATATATATATATATATATATATATATACTAGTACACACCCACCATCACCTATATAATATATATAGGTGTACTAGTGTTATATATATATATAATACCTATATAATACCTATATATATATATATATATATATATATATATATAGGTTGGAAAAATTGGCAGGAGTGATTAAAACAAAGTCACGGGGGTGATAACCCGTGAACATATATATATATATATTATTTAAAAGTTTTCGTTTTATTAGAATATTTTATTGCATAGTATCCTTTCCATTTTCTCATAAATAGGATGCTTATTTAGAATTTAAAATCACACTAAAATCAGAGAATTCTTCTTCTATAATATTGAACGTATTTCTTTAGAGTTTTAGAAAGCTTTGAGCGTAGAAAACAGTGAAAGTTTTCTTCAAGAATATCCCCGCTATACCAGATGGAATACTCTTCTTTTCAAGATAAGGGATGTTATTTTTGTTCAATATTCCTTTGAAATAATATTTTCTTCCATACTCTATAGTATGTAAGTAATATTATTTCATTCCATATTTCGAATTTTATACTCATTTGGTTAAATTTTTGGCTTCTAAACTCCATGAAATTAGTAGAATATCTTTGATATTTGCGCTTCATCCAGTATCTTTTCATGGAAATATTATTTTGAGCATTCTTGATAAGTTTTAACTTTTTCATGCTGGAGTACTATTCACGGGGTTACTATTCCTGAATTACTATTCATGGGGTACTATTCACTCGAGTACTATGTTAGGTTATCGTGAAAATCAAAGTAGCAATCAAATTACAAAACGTAGCGGAAGCGAGATAAAATCAGATTTTAAATTTTTTCACAAACCAATTACCCGGATCATCCTTTATGCATATTATTAATTAAAACGAAGAATAAGAAATTATGAAATCATACCCTTGTAGAAACGAGCTTCCTCAGGTACGAGTTCACCTCCTACTTCTCCGCGATCTCCTTGAATCTCCGGGTTGATTCCTTCCTTTGATCAATGTAAGCCACCCAAATGTATGGCCTCTATCGGTGATCCATCAAGGAAGAGGAATTTTTCAAGAAGAAGGGATTTGGCTCAAACCCTAGTTTTTCCTATCTGAATAAGAAAAAAGGGGTTGTACTCTCCAACTCTTGGAATTACATATATCAGATATCTAATATAAGACTCCTCTTATAAAGATATTATATAACCCTATTTTAATTAAAATAAGGTATTATTTATTTAATTAAACTCTTTTAATTAAATGGGCTCCTTAATCCTATTAGGGATAATTAATTAAACTCTTTTAACTAATTTTCTTTCCTAATCCAATTAGAAATAAATGAGAGTACTAATATTAAATTAATTCCTAAACCTTTTAGAAATTAAAATAATAATAATTATAATAATATTAATAAGACTCTCTTATTAATTTATATTTAATATTTCTAAAATATTAAATAATAAATATTAAGCTATTTAATTTATTCTATCACCATAGATTAAATTAAATATACTTAACATATTATTACAATTATGCCATTAACTTCTTAAATAATTATTCTTCCTTTTATGGTGTGACCCTTTAGGTTCTCCATATTAAACCTATTTGTGAATAAATCAATTAGAACAATTCTAATCTCATTTAAATAAATAAATTAAACAAATAATTTATTTAAATAAATAATATTTATTCTACAATAGGGATAAGCCTCCCTAAATGATCAAACGACTTTCCGTATAATATAGATTTCAACATTAATCATAAAAGAACCTTTGAGTAAATAGTTACCGTATAATTCAATCCTTCCACCATACCATGTCCCAATTAAATATAAGACATGGAATTACCACAAGTCTTATTTTATTTAATTATATGTATTTCGATTCCTAAATGAATAACTCCCAATGAATGCAAATTAGAAACTACTTTCTAATTTCATTCCACCTCGCCAAGGATTCTGGTTGTTATTTATCAATCACATAGACATTTCTCCTTTTACTAGAAGTGGTAGATTCTTTATCGATCATTCATTATCTTCATATATAACTTATTACACCCAAGCATACCCTTTGATATACTCTAAGAGTCTTAAGGAATAAGTCAAAGTGTAATTCATTATATATAAGATACTATGATGATCTCAAGTCTAAGGATCATTTGTACTACTATCACTACAGTTGTGAATTCCTATCGACAGTAAGTAAAACTCCATTAGGTATTCCTTAGCGAGTCAATGCTCAAAGGAACTTATTCTCTAATAAGCACCTACATACTTGCTTTAGTGTTCCACACAAATGATCATGAGATCAATCATGCTCATCCAATGAGCAAGTTAACGATGTACCAATCTATCCGGATTCACTAATCCCCAATTTAGTAATCCAATGATTGGGAACTATTTTAGTTTTAAGCTTTCTAAGAATTTAGATCTCATTAGAATGATCATCATCATTATTCTAAAAGCGTTGCTTAAAACTATGGGTTTATCACATATTATTAAAACAAAGACCATGTAGATAATAAATGCCTTTAATAAATAATTCTTTTATTAATAAATAAATAAGATTGATTACACAAGATATGCTTTATCATCACACATGATTGGCTTGTATGCATAATACTTTCAATCTCCCACTTGCACTAAAGCCAATCGCCGTGGTATCTCATACCCATCTTCTCTAAGTGACGATCAAACCGCCATTGTGTTAACGCTTTAGTAAATGGATCTGCAATATTGTCTTGAGAGTCCACACGCCTGTGGTGACATCTCCTCTTTCAATGATCTCTCTGATCAAATAAAATCGCCGCAACACGTGTTTGGATTTCTGATGAGACCTGGGTTCCTTAGCTTGCGCAATGCACTCCCAAAGGTTGTCACGTAATAAAGGCACCGGTCCTTTAATGCTAGGAACCACACCAAGTTCTAGAATGAACTTCTTCATCCAAACAGCCTTCCATTGCAGCCTTCACTTGCAGCCTATGTACTCGCCTCACACATCGAATCAAGAATCGTTTCATTGCTTGAAACTTTTCCAACTCAATGCGCCACCATTTAAGGTAAACTCATATCCCGAAACGGATTTACTGTCATCTTGGTCTGTTTGAAAACTTGAGTCTGTGAAGCCCTCTAGTTTTAATTCGCACCCACCGTAGACAAGAAATACATCCTTAGTTCTTCTTAAGTACTTTAGGATATTTTTCACCGCCTTCCAAAGGTTCTTCTCTCCGGATTCGATCGATATCTCGCTTGTTACACTAAGTGCATGAGCGACATCCGGTCTAGTACATATCATACCAGTATATGATAGATCCTATTGTCAAGCATAAGGAATCTTACTCATACGCTTTCTCCTCCTCAGTGTCTTTGGGGCTTGTTTCTTGGAGAGATGTATTCCATGGCTTATCTAAGATGAGACCTCTTTTGGAATCTTCCATGCTAAACCTTTTAGCATCATGTCAATGTACGTTCCTTGGGATAAGCCAAGCATCCTATTAGATCTATCTCTATAGATCTTTATCCCCAAAATATAGGATGCTTCTCCCAAGTCCTTCATGGAGAAGTGTTTAGATAACCGATTTTAATTGTTTCATAAAGATAGGAATATCATTCCTATCAAGAATATATCATCAACATATAATACAAGGAATGAAATAAGCCCCCCCACTAACCTTCTTGTGCACACACATGGTTCATCCTCATTTTGATAAAATCAAACTTTTGATTGTCTCATCAAAACGGATGTTCCACCCACGAGAAGCTTGCTTTAATCCATAAATGGATCGTTGAAGCTTATGACTTGATTTGTTCCAACCTTTGAAACAAATCCTCCGGTTGTGTCATATACATCCTCCTCATGTTTCCCATTGAGGAAGGCCGCTTTCACGCCCATCCGCCAGATTTCGTAGTCATGGTAAGTCGCAATCGCAAGCAAAAAATCCGAATGGACTTGAGCATCACTATCGTGAGAAGGTTTCATCATAGTCAACTCCTTGTCTTTGTTTGAAACCTTTTGCAACTAATGGGCCTTATAGGTCTCTACCTTGCCGCTCCTCGCTTCCATTTTTCTTTTAAAGACCCATTTACACCCAATAGGCTTAATGCCTTCGTGGGTGAGACCAAAGTCCATACTTGGTTCTCATACATGGAGTCCATCTCGGATTTCATGGCTTCTTGCCACTCTCCGAGTCTTTACTACTCATAGCCTTGCTCAGAATTCAATGGATCATCATCATCTATGATGCGCACTTCATTGTCATCTTCTATGACAAGTCCATACATGTCTCGGTATCTTTGGTACTCTTCCGTATTTACTTAATAGGTGTGGTATGTATGAATCTCTACTTGGTTAGGTACCTCACTTTGATCTGTAGTATTTTGTGGTTCTTGAACTTCTTCAAGATATATCTTACTCCCAATCGACCCCTTCAAGGATAAACTCCTTTTCCAAGAAGGCGATGTTTCGCAACAAACACCTTTTGATCACTTGATGATAGAAATAATACCCCGATGTTTCTTTAGGGTATCCCACAAATCTACATTTGTCGATCTAGTCTGCAGCTTTTATCGCTTTCAAACTTTTTGACATAAGTCGGACAACCCCAAGTCTTAACATGCTTAAGATTTGGTTTCCTCCCCGTCCATAACTCATATGGGGTCTTGGGGACGGATTTTGTAGGTACCTTGTTAAGTAGGTATGCAAAATTGATTCTAGGCATATCCCCGTATGAAAACCGGAAGGTCTCAGAAAGCTCATCATAGATCGAACCATGTCCAACAATGTTCGATTTCTCCTTTCGAGATACACCATTCATTTGTGGGCGTCCCCGGTGGAGTCTATTGTGAGATTATACCATTTTCTTTGAGACAATTGAGAAACTCACCACTTAAGTATTCTCCTTCTCGATCGATCAAGAATCTTAATACTCTTACCAGCTTGCTTTTCAACTTCACTTCAACTCTTTGAACTTTTCAAATGATTCGATTTGTATTTCATTAAATACACATATCCAAATCTTGAGTAGTCGTCAAGAATGTAATAAAATAAGAATACCCTCCTCGTATGTGTCGTTGTCATAGGTCCACATACATCCGTGTACCAACGCTAACAACTCAGAATCTTTCTCCTTTTCCACTAAAAGGAGATTTAGTCATTTTACCCATGAGACAAGATTCACAGTGTTGGATATGATTCATAATCGATAGCTCTAGAGCCCATCTTTATGCAACTTGATAATCTTGTTTCATTAATACGACCAAGTCTCACAAAGGCCACATGAAGGTATAATTAACATCATCTCTTTTCCTTTTCTTAGTTTGATCAATTTGAAATATATTTTCATGCAAGTCAAGTATATAAAGTCCATTTCGCAAATTACCAACACCATATAAAACATTATCATTATAAATAGAACAACTGTTGTTCTTTTTATTATAATATTAAAACCATCCATATCCAATACGTAGATAGAAATAATGTTTCTAATGATATTTGGAACAAAATAACAATTATTTAAATTAATGAACTTGCCTGTAGGCGTATAAACAATAAGTCCTTACAAATAATGCAAAGAACCTTTGCTCCATTTCCCACTCGTAGGATGACCTCATCCTTGCTTTCGCTTTCTACTTACGGACTAATTCTCGTGATATTATTACATATGTGAGAACCACATCCGGTATCCAATACCCAAGTAGAAGATCGACTTTCGTAAAAATTAATTTCAATCATAAACAAACCATGATTAGGATTCAAGCTTCTCCAAGCTTCTTCCTTTTTACTGCGAGATAATCCTTGCGGTTCCTCTTCCAAAGGACCCGCTTATTGCAATGGAAGCAAATTCCTTTGCTTCTTCGGATCAGTTTCTTTGATCCTTCACTTTCGCCTTTCCTTTAGCCTTCTTGGATTTCTTCCTTTCGTAAGATACCTTGGGCCTCTTCCTTTTCTTGGAAGAATCATCCACCAAGAAGACATGGTTCTTCTTGGATGGGAAGTGACCTTCAAAGAGCTTTCAACATGTTAAGTAATTCAGCAAGTCGACATCCAACTTATTCATGTGAAAATTCACAACAAATTGTGAGAAGGTGTCCGGGAGTGACTGCAAGACTAAATCTTGACTCAACTCCCCATCCATGATGAACCCAAGTCGCCCAAGACGCTCAATCGATTGATCATCTTTAGGACATGAGTCTCAACGGTAGTGCCCTCGGTATCCGAGATCTAAGAGCTCCTTAGATATTTCATATCTAGCAATCCTACTTTGCTCACCATACAACTCTCCAAGGTGCAAGAGCATAGTAGAGCATCCATGTTTTCATCTCGACGTCAAGCTCATTACTCATGGATGCGAGCATGATGCATCGAGCCACGATGCATCATCTTGCCAACGCTTAAAAGTAGCAATCTCTTCCTCGGAGGTCATGTCTCGCAACTTTTTGCGTGTATTTGGCGAATTTAGGACATAAGAAATCTTTTCAAAGAGGTGAACAATTCTCGTGATTCCTTAACCAAATCCGGTAGTAGTTCGGTCCCACCATTTGTTAGATCAAGTATGCTTCGCAGTGAAAATTAGTGAATGTGATATTTTCAAAATTCTCATGTGTAAAAAGACAATATTTTAGCAAACATTCATTTATTAATTACCAAAATAAATTAGGTCTTATTTTATATTGGTATCTCCCACTATTTTTTCAAACTATATTACCCTCATTTATATAGTTCTAAGAAAATCTAATTAAAGTTTTTGCTAGTGAGAATAAGGATCCCATTTCAAATATATATAGCCTTGTGGTGACACAACAAACTATATATAAATAAATAGGTAGACAACTCCTCACAATTACATCAACATGTAACTCCTTATGTTTTGCCTCTTGGATTATTTTGATCAAGTGGTGGCACATCCGAATCAAAATTATCTAAGTTAAGTCCAACCTAGCACTTCCATATATTCAAAAAGAAAATATCGCCTTTGTGGTGACACAACAAAACAATATTGTTCAATTTTCTTTATAAGCATCAAATGTGATAAATTAACATCTTAAATACTTAATACTTGCCTTGTGGTGACACAACAAACTCATATTAAATATTTAATACTCTATTAATTTTATCATGCTAGAAGGCGACGTTCGATATTCTAAATATCTTTGAACGCTTAAGACTTAATAAAAAAAACTTTGAGGGATTTGTTATTATTTGTCTCATCTTGTTTAGCGCGCATGCAAATATATATATAAAATACGCGTCATATTATTAAACATGCGAAGCATGTTTGCATAATATATAATATATATAATACTAGCATGCACATATAGAATACTATATTCTACCCGGATTGATTATGGACTTTTATTCTAGTTTGGTTCACTAGAGCCACCAAGTGAACCAAAAGGTCAAACCCTAGGGTGCAAAGAATAAACATTTAAATATAACTATTACATTTAAATCTGCTCCATTACAAACGGGTCTTCAAGCGCCTCCTTGATCTTGGTCTTCGGTTCTTCTAAAAATTCTAACTAATCATATTACATTAAACTATTTAATTTAAATAGAAACCTTGATCGCTAATCAGGGAAGTACATAGAGAGAGATAGAATTTACATCAAGAAGAAAACCGTAAAAGACGAGGTACGCAGAATTCCCATTTAATAAAACCCATTCATTCAAACATCCAACTAAAATAAATCCAATCATATTGGTCAATTGTCCATAATCAATCCCATTTATTATCATACATATCATCATATGTATCAATAAATTAAATCATTCCATATATATATGAGTATCATTTAATGGGCAATTTTATGTTGCATGAAATCCAATTTCAAGATTAAAATAAACTCTTTTATTTTAATTATAAAATTATTAAGATTAATATATATATATATGTATATAACAATTATATATATATATATAAAAGTCCTATTCTTTTAAAAAAACGGACTGCTTTGCTAATAATAATCCGGACATCTCACTATTACCGAATTCCCTTTGTAGCAGGTGCCTTGTAAGCAAATATATATATATATAATATATATGATAAAAGTCCGGCCAATTTGTTATATATACCAATATAATACTATAACAATTATTAGTATTATAAAAAAAAAAAAAAAAAAACCGGCTGGATCATGAATTGCCATATAACACATTTATCCTGCCACGTGGACCCTTGTCCCTTGAAGTAATATAATATATAATATATATATGCTTCAGGTAAACCGAATTCCCTTGTGAAACATTACATGCACGGATTCAATTTCTTTTTCTTTTTTTTTTATTTGTTCGGCGATCATGTCTTAAAAAAAAAAAAAATTACCGAAAACTTTTTTTTTTCATAAAATAATAATTTTATACAACAAATTATGCCCAATAAATTATTCAAAATACATACCCATACATATTTAGAATCTAAATAATTAATAATTCGCATAAAGTTTGGCTCATGATACCACTGTTAGGTTATCGTGAAAATCAAAGTAGCAATCAAATTGTAAAACGAATGGGCGAAGATAAAATCGATTTTAAAATTTTTCACAAACCAATTACCCTGATCATCCTTTATGCATATTATTAATTAAAACGAAGAATAAGAAATTATGAAATCATACCCTTGTAGAAACGAGCTTCCTCGTGTGCGAGTTCACCTCTTACTTCTCATGATCTCCTCAATCTCCTAAGGTTGATTCCTTCCTTTGATCAATGTAAGCCACCCAAATGTATGGCCTCTATCTAGTGATCCACCAAGGAAGAGGAATTTTTCAAGAAGGATTGATTAGGCTCAAACCCTAGTTTTCCTATCTCTAATAAGAAAAAAAGGGGTTGACTCTCTCGACTCTTGAATTACATATATCGATATCTAATATAAGACTCTCTTATAAAGATATTATATAACCCTATTTTAATTAAAATAAGGTATTATTTATTTAATTAAACTCTTTTAATTAAATGGGCTCCTTAATCCTATTAGGGATAATTAATTAAACTCCTTTAACTAATTTTCTTTCCTAATCCAATTAGGAATAAATGAGAGTACTAATATTAAATTAATTCCTAAACCTTTTAGAAATTAAAATAATAATAATTATAATAATATTAATAAGACTCTCTTATTAATTTATATTTAATATTTCTAAAATATTAAATAATAAATATTAAGCTATTTAATTTATTCTATCACCATAGATTAAATTAAATATACTTAACATATTATTACAATTATGCCATTAACTTCTTAAATAATTATTCTTCCTTTTATGGTGTGACCCTTTAGGTTCTCCATATTAAACTGGTTGTGAATAAATCAATTAGAACAATTCTAATCTCATTTAAATAAATAAATTAAACAAATAATTTATTTAAATAAATAATATTTATTCTACAATAGGGATAAGCCTCCCCAATGCGATCAACGACTTTCCGTATAATATAGATTTCAACATTAATCATAAAAGAACCTTTGAGTAAATAGTTACCGTACAATTCAATCCTTCCACCATACCATGTCCCAATTAAATATAAGACATGGAATTATCACAAGTCTTATTTTATTTAATTATATGTATTTCGATTCCTAAATGAACAACTCCTAATGAATGCAAATTAGAAACTACTTTCTAATTTCATTCCACCTCGCCAAGGATTCCCGGTTGTCATTTATCGAATCACATAGACATTTCTCCTTTTACTAGAAGTGGTAGATTCTTTATCGATCATTCATTATCTTCATATACAACTTATTACACCCAAGCATACCCTTTGATATACTCTAAGAGTCTTAAGGAATAAGTCAAAGTGTAATTCATTATATATAAGATACTATGATGATCTCAAGTCTAAGGATCATTTGTTACTATCACTACAGAATTTCTATTGACAGTAAGTAAAACTCCATTAGGTATTCCTTAGCGAGTCACGCTCAAAGTGAACTTATTCTCTAATAAGCACCTACATACTTGCTTTAGTGTTCCACACAAATGATCATGAGATCAATCATGCTCATCCAACGAGCAAGTTAACGATGTACCAATCTATCCTGGATTCACTAATCCCCAATTTAGTAATCCAATGATTGGGAACTATTTTAGTTTTAAGCTTTCTAAGAATTTAGATCTCATTAGAATGATCATCATCATTATTCTAAAAGCGTTGCTTAAAACTATGGGTTTATCACATATTATTAAAACAGCACCATGTAGATAATAAATGCCTTTAATAAATAATTCTTTTATTAATAAATAAATAAGATTGATTACACAGTATATGCTTTATCATCACACATGATTGGCTTGTATGCATAATACTTTCATACTATTCACCCGGGGTACTATTTATGATAAAATTGATTCGTTATCAGTCCAAATTATTTTTGGTACAATATTATTCTTGAATTTTACTCCACAAAGCAGTATCATGTTGACAATTTGGACATTATTGAATTCTGGATAAATTAAATTATAAATCTTTAAAATTTATCCTTGAAATTGTTTTATTGAATTCTTATATCATTGTTATCATCCTCATGCTTATATTATATTGAAAGTCATCTATGGCCTGTAGTGCATAGATGGACTTGGTATGATTATGACCGAGGATTATTCGGTATAATCATGACTGTAATGTTACAAATGATGTGATAAAAGTCTTCATTGGCCCGTAGTGCATTAATGGACAGTTGTTGGCATGATCATGACCATTGATGAAAACACGAATATCCTTGGCCCGTAGTGCATGGATAATTTGTGGTCGTGATATTAATGAATATCCTTGGCCGTAGTGCAAGGATGATGTGGATTATTTATTAAGTTGAGTCTCAGGCATAAAAGTGATGAAAAACCTTTTAAATCATAGAAGATGGTAGATTTTATGCTCTACTTGACTCTTCTAATGGATTGCTTGTTCTCTTTGCAGCTTAAACTTGATGTTTGTTATATTTTATCGGTTTAATATTGTTGTTGTCGATTTATAATTTATTTTGCATTATCTTAGTCATAATATTTCTTACTGAGCTAGTTGAGCTCACCCTTTCGCTTTTATTGTTCTCTTTAGGAAATGAGAACGTAGCAGGGACTAGTCGGGGAATGGAGTGACGGTCCAGATGTTTGCATTAGTAGTCCTCACTATTCTATGAAATAGTGTGATAATAAATGTATTGAGGACTCCTTTTGAGTTTGAATACTGTCTAGAAGACAATATTCGTATTAAAACTCTCAGTTTATGTTTTGTCGTATTTTACACGACAGTTGTATTATTAAGTTGTATTTGAATTTTGTATCATATATTTGGCGACTCAAGATGGGTGATGTATACCTATTTTGGGGGCGTCACAATGTAGCATCCCTAAATCCAGGTACTAATCACCACGAACTAGGTACATCAATTCTATAACTATTGCGGAAGATTTAAACATAAATTGTTTATACATTAAACCCTTACAACATAATCCCCAAGGTCGATAACCTTAACTTAATACACACATTCATATCTTACATGACTTACAATGTCATTAGCATCCAATACTATTACTAGTTTTAACTACACAATAATCCAATGCTGGAATTATCTTTGACTTGCCTGTATCTGACGTTTCGTTTTAATCTGAAATGTTAATCATGATATAGCAAGGGTGAGCAACAAGTTTTCCCAACAAGTTTAAGTTCAAAGAAAGATATATCATGATTGAAAAGAATAAAAGCTAACAAAATTTCAACAATATAATAATTGTGAAAGAACATGAATAAATTTTCATAACCGAATGACCGAGATAATAATGATGAATGGCCAACAATGAACATGAACAACTATAACTGAACTAAATGGTAATGAAGGTGATTAGCCTTTCAAACCTGATGAACATATTCAACATGCACAACGTATGAATCAATAATTCATAGATGTGACATAATCAACAATGATTAATTACGAACATGCTTTACAATAACAACTCGAGTTCGAGTTAGAGAACTTGCTTAATGAAAAGTATAGTTCGAGAACTTGCCTATACCGTCGATTACTGCTACACAATATAATTTAAGATTCAATTGAAAGACCTATTATTGTTAAGATTGATCTTTCAGTTAGCATAATATTCTTTATTCCATAACGCAACTACTTTATCAACAAATTAACTAACCCTTAACCACATAATCAAATATTAGATTCCATCTTAAAACATCATTATTATTATCTTACTTTGATAATATTTTAATTACTTTATCATATACCTTATGATTTAACACTTAAAACTTTTTTTTTATAAGTTCTTTTCTATAATCCACTAAGCCGAATACTAATACAGCAGCCTGGATTATTCAAACCGACCAATCTAGCCACCCATATTGAAATCTAACAAACTAGATTGCAATCCAGCAAACTGGATTCCAATCCAGCACATTGGATTCACTAATTATTCAATTTAGTAAATTGTTTTTCAATCCAGCAACTTGGATTCATCTAATTTTCAATTTAGGAAACAGGATTCAAGCTAACTTATAATCCAGCAAACTATTTTATAATCCAAAGAACTCGGATTCACTAATTCAAAGAAGTTGCTTTTCCAATCCAAAGAAGCTATTTTCCTTTCCAACATATTAAATTTTCAATTCATCATACTATTCATTCAATATGACCTATTGTATGTCTAATTAATAACTTAACTTTTCTTTTATGCTCCATTTAATATTATTAAATTATTTAATAATATTAAATTCATTTACTAATATTATTAGTCATTAAATAATATTTTAAATCAATGATTTAATAACACTTTAATCAAAATGTTATTAATCACTTAATAATATCTTTATCTAATATTATTAATATTTTAATAATATTTTAACCATTTATTAAACTTATAAATAAATTATTTTAATTGTTTACACTTTACTAATTAATACATTTAATCATTTTAAAAATGACATACACATAAGATTTTATCACCAATGACCAAATCCCTCATAAAAAATCTGTATATACCCTATATATGGTTTCCAAGCCATTAAATCTTATTTTTCAAATTTTCAACTTCACATAAAATATTTAATTCATTTACTCATAACTAGTCCATTTCCATGAAAAATAATAAATTAGTTCCACAAATATTTATTTTCTAGGATTTTGCAGAATATAGTTCCATATTGAACATATATTTTTTCCAGAATTTTTAAAATTTATTTACTATTTTTTAAATGGCCAAAACTGCCGGATCTTGCGACATTTATAATAAACTGTGTTTTTGTCCAAACATTCCGAAACTTACAAGATATAATCCTATTATGTATATGTACTCCCAATAAAAATTTCATAATTTTTGGAGTTAACCATAAAGAGTTATTCGGGTTTACATTTCAAATAGTCTTTCCCCGTAAAATTCATAACTCTCAATTTGTACATTCAAAAATCGTCATTTTTGGACACAATCTAGAAAAATCATCATATTATCATCCCAAATATTTCCAGAATTTTTGAAGGTCAAAGTGAACAAAAGTGAACAAAAGTTAGGGTTTATAAACTAGAAAAATTATTTTTCTCCCCTTTTGATTTCCAAACAAATCAACACCCAATATGGGTAAATCTAAAAATAAAACACTCATCAACAATAAAATCCAAAGTTTTTGAGTTTAGAAACAAGAATCCAAGTTTTGATTTGGAATAATCAAAATAAAGTGAATAAACTAGTTTTTAGGATTATACCTTTTTGCTCCAAATCTTCTCTTTCTTCTTCTTTCCTTCCATGGATGGCCTTTTCTCTCCACTCCATCTCCATCTCCTTCAAGGGCTGCTGCCCTCTTCCCCTTCTTTCCGTCTTGGTTTTCCCATTCTTCTTTTTCTTCATCTCGACTTCTCTCTTTTGATTAGAATAAGAAATGAGAAGAAAGAGAAATAAAGAAAGAAGATATGTTTTCTTTTTTTTTTAAATATAGATATATGATAAATATCTATCTTCCTCTCCTTTTTATCATCCTAAAAAAAAACCCGGCCATGTGGCCCTTTTGTCCCCCTCATATCTTTTTTTTATTTACTTTATTAAATGTCCAAAATGCCCTCATTAATAGGGTTTAAAAATTGGGCCACTTTCTTTAATCTTTTGGACTTTTAATTAATTATTTGGGCTATGAAAAATTATCATAGTCCAATCCTTTTCATCTTATCCCACTCTAAATATTTAGTTAGGGTTTCCATTCCATACATTTAGAATTTAAATCATCACTCTTGTACATTAAATTTTATAACCCAATTAAACATACCTTAATTAAGTTATAAAATTAATAAATTGAGATAATAAAATATATCCCTTTAAATTAGTATAATTTTTAATATTATTATTCTCCCACATACTCCTTAACAAAAAGACTTTCGTTTGGCCCACTTAGTTTAGTGCTTAGGCTTATCGGGCCACTTTATTAAAGGCTTGGGCTTATTGGGCCTTGAAAATAGATTAGGTCCAATATTTTTAAATTCTTGCACAGCTCTAATCATTTAATTAGAGTTTCCATATACTTAAATTGAAATAAACATTCTTACTCAAGTACATTTAATTTCTTAACCCAATTAGACTTACCTTAATTAGGTTATAAAATTAATTAATTGAGATACATAAAATAATTCTTTTGGGATTAGTATATATTATTAATACTATTATTCATACAAAATAATTCAATAGCTTAAGACATGATCCAGTAAATTTCTTAGATTATGTCACTAGTATAAAATTAAATACTAGGACCATTAAATAAAGATAACCATTTAGGTTATTTAATTCCAATACCTAATTTATATTTAGGTTATGTAACTTTTATTTAATTTTCATTAATAAATAAATATATATACTTAATATATTTATTTATTTAATCACATACATACATCACATAAGTCAAAAAGCATTTATCCTTATCATATCTCTTTATTAAAATTTATTTCCTTAATAAATTTCCCACATTCATAATCTATTTCTTTCTTTTAAAAATTTCATTCAGGGCCTCATAATTTCTTCATTAATTCACATAAAGTTGAATGCAATATAATACTTTATTCTTAACATACTTCCAAATATAATTTCATTCTATGTTTTGAATTTTGTAACCCTTATTTTCTCAATTCTATTCCAATAGTATACCATATAGGTTATTCTTTAAAAAATTTAAATTGTTCTTCTATTTTCATTCTAGGTTTTATTCTTTAACCTTTAATTTAATCATTCAAGATATTATGAATTTTCGGGATGTCACAAAACAAGATTTATAAACGGTGGATGTAATGAAGGTTTTTCCTAACGGATTTTCAACCGATAAGTCAAAGTCTAATTTTTCAAGAGTCAAGTTCAAACATTGAGCACAATTAGGTGAAATAAAAGAATGGGTAGAACCAGTATCGAATAAGGTATAGACTTCGCAAGAATTTATGATTAGCTTACCTGTGATAACTTTGTTCGAGTTCGTTGCTTTTTGGGAAGTCACAAAAAATGATTTCCCTTAAACTACCGACTTTAACCTATCTGGGACAGCCTTTGTTGTCGCCATTCCAGCTGGACTTGTTCGCTGCATGATAAAATTGAGTTAAATGACCTTCTTTTCCACAATTGAAACATACTTTGGATTGCTGCGTACAGTTTAGATGGATGTGTCCCTCCTGTCTGCATTTGTAGCATACAACCGGTGGTCGTTCTTCTTCCTTGGAAACTGGTGTTGGTGCTGCTGTCGATGTCTTTTCGTCATTGTTGAATCTTCTCTTCTTAAAGTTGTTCCTACTTTGTTCACCTTTTCTATTATCTTGGCCATGATTACCACCGAAGTGGTTACCATTTCTAGCATGATAATTTCCTCCACGATGGTTATCATTGTTCCGATGACTGCTGCCACCGATACGATTTTTATCGTGTTGTTGGTCGTTGTCTTTTGGTTGGGCTGACTCATTATCGCGTTATAATAACTTAGCCCTATTCACAACATCTGAATATAAATAAAATTTTTGAGAAATGAGGTATTGACGTATTTCAGGTTTTAATCCTCTCATAAACATTCACGTCATACGCTCCTCATTATCTTCCAAATGGGATGTAAACCGGGATAACTCCGTAAACTTTGCCTCATATTGCGATACGGTTATATTGTTTTGTTCCGGCTTGATTAATTCCACCTCCTTCAGGTGATGAATACTCTCAGGAAATTACTTGTCGTTGAATGATAACAATGTTACAATGTTACAATGATAACAATGTTACAATGTTATCATAAGAAAGTAGCAGTTATCTTGTGTTTAACAAATATTTATGTTTATTTGGATATATAAATTTGGTTAGGAATTATGGGATCAGTAATAGTTATCTTGTGTTTTACAATGTTACAATGTTATCATAAGAATTATGTTTAATTGGATATATAAATTTGGTTATAATGTTACAAATATTTATGGGATCAGATTTTGTATCCTTGTGTTTTACAGTTATCTTGCCATACATTAGTTATTGGTCAGATTTGGTATCCTTTTTTTACAGTTATCTTGCCATACATCAGTAACAGGTCATTTATTTGGATATATAAATTTGGTTAGGAATTATGTTAAAAGTCATTCCTGTAATTGGTCAGTTATCTTGCCATACATCAGTAGCAGGTCAGATTTGGTATCTTTGTGATTTGGTATCTTTGTTGAATACTAAATTTATTGTTCTTTTATTTTAGTGGGATATGGCATGTGGATTAACATACACACAAGAACAAATTGACGAAGTACGGGATTAGTTGGAAACGTATGTGAGCAGCTACATGTAAAGCCTAGAGTTAATGGTGAATATGTTAGATGAATGTACGTATTTTGGGAGAACTAGGCTTTTTTGCACATGCTTAGGTAGTAGCTTAATTTTATGGATAGTTTGTTTTATTTTGTGGATGTATGTAATCAAATTCACAATTCAATATAGTAGTAAATTATATTGAAAAGTGAATTGAGATGCATATATGGATAGTTTGGTATATATTTTATAGATGTAGTAATTTGAAACTGTAAACGAATGGTATTATTGGGATGTATTTTGAATGGTTGATACATTTTGGCTTTAAATTTAAATGAAAATTTAGACCTTTTAGCTATATATCATGGCATTAGCATATTGCAGGTGCATTGGTAATATAGGTGAATCACAACCTTTTTTTTCTTTTTTTTATCTACAACATTTTAAAAATGTTATATATTTGTATAAATAAATGACACATTCTAAACGTTGTATAAATTGGTTAAAAACGTTGTCTGTTGTTGCTTTCTATGGTCGATATTTAAAAACAAATATTATATGCATGTATTACAACATTTTTAAGTCACACTACAATGTTTTAAAACTGTTATATAAATTTGTCTAAATAGATGACACATTATAAACGTTGTGTAAGTGTGTTAAACGTTGTCTGATATATTAAACTACAATATTTTTATCAGAAAACGTTGTGGAATCATACCTTTTACAACATTTTTAAGCATCTGCTAATTTATGGAAAACAAATCTACAACGTTTTTTTCTTAAAAAACGTTGTGTAATGTGCTTAACTACAACGTTTTAAAAATGTTGTGTAAAGGTGTCAAATAGATGACACCCTTAACCACGACATTTTTCTGATTAAAACCACAACGTTTTTTTCGTGTTATCTATTTACTGTTTTGTAGTAGTGCTACTATCTTCTATGATTTAAAAGTTCATCATCAATGTTTTATCTTTGAAACACAACTCAATAAATAATCCATATCATCGAATTATCCATGCACTACGGGCCAAGGATATTCGTTAGTATCACATCCACATCGTCGAATTATCCATGCACTTCGGGCCAAGGATACTCGTTAGTATCACATCCACATCATCGAATTATCCATGCACTATGGGCCAAGGATATTCGTTAGTATCACTAATGGTCATGATAATGCCAAATAACTGTCCATCAATGCACTACGGGCCAATGAGGACTTTTACCATATCATTTGTAACATTACAGGTCATGATTATACTGATACATAATTCATGGTCATAATCATACTAATCAACAATCCATCTATGCACTACGGGCCGAAGATGACTTTCATCACAATATAAGCATGGGGATGATGACAATGATATAAGAATTCAATTAAGTGAGATCAAGGATAAATTTCAAAGATTTATAATTCAATTTATCCAGAGTTTAAGAATGTCCAAATTGTCAACATGATAACTGCTTTGTAGAGTAAAATTCAAGAATAATATTCATGTATCAAAAATAATTTGGACAGAAAAGAAATCAATTTTTGTCGTGAATTACGGGTGAATAGTACCCAAGTGAATAGTACCCTATGAATAGTTCTTCGTGAATAGTACCCTGCAAATAGTACTGTATGTATGAATAGTACCGTATGTATGAATAGTGCCATATATATGAATAGTACTCCGGCATGAAAAGCTTAAAATTTATCAAGAATGTTCAGAAAAATATTTTAGTGAAATGATACAAGATGAAACACAAATTTTAAGGATATTCTACTAGTTTCAAGTAGTATAGAAGCAATACTTATCAACATAAGTGTAGAATTAAGAATATAAAACGAAATAATATTACTTACATATTACAAAGTATGGAAGAAAATATTATTTCTTACGGATATCGAACAAAAATAATATCCCTTACGAATATTAAACGAAAATAATATTCCTTACGAATATTGAACTAAAATAATATTCATATTAATATGAAAAATAATATCTTTTCTAAATATAAATTAAATAATACCTCTTATAAATATTGAACGAAAATAATATTCCTTACGAATATTGAACGAAGACAATATCCCTTACGAATATTGAACGAAAATAATATTTCTTACAAATATTGAATGAAAATAATATTCTTACGAATACGAAAAATAATCTCTTCTGAATATGAAATAAATAATACACCTTACCTTAAAAGGAGAGTACTTCCGACTGGTATAGCGGAGATATTTTTGAAGAAAACTTGTACTGTTTTCTACACTCAAAGCTTCCTTAAACTCAAAAGAAATAAGCTCAATATTATAGAAGAAGAATTCTCTAATTCTGGTGTTATTTTTATTTCTAAACTAAGAATCCTATTTATAGGAGAATGGCAGGATACTATTTAGAAAAATAATCACGGGCTGCACAGGAGTAACATTCACGGACGCGCACCCGCCAATTTTTTTTTTTGATTTTATTATGCATATACTATGCAGTACTATACAAACACTATGCAATATAATATAATAAAATATATTCTAATTATAAAAGTATTCTATTTTATTACTATAAAAAAAACTGAGATAACTTTCTACCAACGATTTTGAAAAATGAGTAAGTGGGGGTCCATGTAATAAGCCAAATTTATAACAAATACTTCATAAAAACCCCTCTATTTATCACAAATCACTTGACTTCTCTAAACACATTTTTAATAACATTTATTCATCATTAATATTATAACTCGCAATATTAACAACCAAATCATTCCCAAGAAAGAGGGAGCTTTCAGATAAGGACTTCTCCTTATTGGCGTGCAATTAGATGACCTAACCCCTTTCCTCGACAGAACTTTCTAGACATTGTCAATAATGCAAATAATAATATGAATAATTGTGTCGTCTCATTTATTGATTTAATAATATAAAATATTGTCCAGACGATACTGTGACAATAATTGAATCAATAATATGAGATATTATGCATCAACTACTATTACAATAATTGAATAAAACTGAGTGACTTCTCACGTAAGCATCAATAATCAAAGATACTGTAAAATATTGTGTGCTATTGTGCAACCACGCATAATACTGTTGTAAGACCCCAACTTTTATGATTAAAGATTTAATTTTCTCTAAATATTATTTTTAAGTAATAAGGTGTGGATTTGATATAATGTTATAGTTGTGGGTAATATTTATAAATTTTACAAAGTAAGCAAGTTGTCATAAAATATTCGTTTGATCAGGGAATATTCGTACGACGGCACAATTATTGGTGACCCCACAATGGAATTACTGTCGAAGTTAAAAAAATGATAGAAATAACTTCTTATAAAAATAATGGCAAAAGTTTTACCGTTAATCGTTGAATATACCAAAGTGATAAAGTACAAAGAATACTGGCTGTGGTTGCATAAGAACAATACGGTATTGTATGCGATATCTTTATTATTGATGTTTACGTGAGAAGTCACTCAGTTTTATTCAATTATTGCCATAGTAATTGCTGCATAGTATCTCGCGTTATTGATTCAATTATTGTCACAATATTTTATATTATTAAATCAATAATTGAGACGATAAAGTTATTCATATTATTATTTGTATTGTTGAAGATGTCTAGAAAGTTCTGTTGGGGAAAGGGGTTTGGTCTCCTAATTGCGCGCCAATAAGGAGAAATCCATATCAGAAAGCCCCCTCTTTCTTGGGAATGATCTGGTTGTTAATATTGTGAGTTATAACATTAATAATGAATATTATTAAAAATATGTTTTGTGAAGCCAAGTGAATTGAGATAAATAGAGGGGTATTTTATGAAGTATTTGTTATAAATTTAGCTTATTATATGGACCTCCACTTACCCATTTTTTAAAATTATCGATAGAAAGTTATCATAGTTTATATATATATATATATATATATATATATTAAATAAAGTCACGAGGGGTAGGGAGATTTAGTATATATATATGGGAAGAATGAATGTACACAGCTGTGTATTACACAGTCGGCTATGGCGATAGTTTTTTGAGCTATAACGACGGTTTCACCCGTCGTCATAGCTATCCTGGGCTATGGCGACAGTTTACCATCACCGTAGCCCAAAAAATCAGTCGTCATAGCCCTACTGTGTAATAAACAGCTGTGTATATATATATATATAGCCCTCTATATATATTATATAAGTTTTATTTTTTTTATATAAAATAGAATATATTATATTTTATTGTTTTCATAGTACTGCATAGTGTTCCATAGTACTGCATAGTGTTTGAATAGTGCTGCATAGTGAAACATAGTAAAATTAAATTTTTTTCAAAATTCGTCCGTGATTCCACTGTGCAGTCCGTGATTTTCAAATTCAAATAGTATTATGTCATTCTCCTATAAATAGGATGCTTAGTTTAGAATTGAAAATCACACCAGAATCAGAGAATTCTTCTTCTATAATATTGAGCGTATTTCTTTTGAGTTTAAGGAAACTTTGAGTGTTGCAAATAGTGCAAGTTTTCTTCAAGAATATCCCCGCCCTACCAATCAGAAGTACTCTCTTTTTAAGGTAATGGGTATTATTTATTTCATATTCGCTTACGATATTATTTTTCGTATTCGTAAGGAATTTTATTTTCATTCAATATTCGTAAAGAATATTATTTTCGTTATTTTCGTTCAATATTCGTAAGGAATATTATCTTCGTTCAATATTCGTAAAGAATATTATTTTCGTTCAACAGTCGTAAGGGATATTATTTTGTTCAATATTTGTAAGAAATAATATTTTCTTTCATACTATGTAGTATGTAAGTAATATTATTTTATTTCATATTCTTAATTCTACACTTATTTTGATATGTATTACTTTTATACTCCTTGAAATTAGTAGAATATCTTTGGAATTTGCACTTCATCGAGTATCTTTTCACGAAAATATTTTTCTGAACATTCTTGTTAAATTTTAATCTTTTCATGCCGGAGTACTATTCACAGGGTACTATTCACGAAGTACTATTCATGGGGTACTATTCACTCAGGTACTATTGTGACGAATGAGATTTTTGTAATTTAATTTGAATATTTATTAAATTAAATAAATATTTTTTGATGATTTAATTATTGGGTTAAATAATTAACTGATGAATTTATGGAAGATTAATTTAATTATATGTGTTACATTGATTAAATTAATGTGGAGAATTTATTATTCAAAAGTATGTATTTAATTGAGCTTATTTTATTAAATGAATTATTTAATAAGCATAATGTTATTCTAATTAATTTAATAATTAATTAGAGATTTAATGATTTGACATAATTAATAAATGAGAATTTAATTATGTGACTATGTGATTTAATGTGGAACTATTCTATTTTTTTTATTTAATTGAATTAAATAATATATTTAATTAATTACTTAAATGGGTGTGACATTATTAAACTATATAATAAATAAGTTAATTAAAATAAATTAGAAAACGGATTAATAAGCTAGCCAAACATGGCCCTAAGGGGAGTTGACCAGTTAACCCACGAATGGATTAATTGACCACAACAGTGTCAGTTTATAAGCATTCAATTCAAAATTCAATTCATTTTTTTTACAAGTCTGGTAAAGTTTAGAGAGAAAAATAGTGAAATTAGAGAGAATCTTTGAGAGGATTTGTGAATTGGGAAGGAAAAATTAAGAGTTAAGAAGAGCATTCCATCATCTTGCCTTATCATAACTGAGTAATCAAGGGTAAACCCTTAATCTCAATTTTAATTTAGGTTATTAAAGTTTTTTCATGAAAATTGGCTTTTAACTTTCTGTAATTGAATTTTCATAACTAATTGTTATATCTATGATGTTGTATGTGTTTATTAACCTATATAATTCAATTATATATAATCTATACGTGTTTTAGAATAATTAATCCATGAAATCATGTTCAAATTGGAGTTTTATAGTTTACAGAAAAAAAATATATAAATATGGCTTATAAGTACAAAAATCTATGTGTAAATTGCATATTAATCGGTAAATTGATGAAAGATTTTGTTTATACATGTAAAAACGAAAAGAACGAAACTTAAACGGATTGATTTGGTCGAAAAATGAGTTCACAGTTGTGACGCCTCCAAAACAGGTATACATCAACCATCTCGGGTCGTCAGATACGTGGTACAGAATACAACTATAACTTAATTATACAACTATCGTGCAGAATACGACAAAACATAAGCTATGAGTTTTAATACAAATATTGTCTCCTAGACAATATCCAAACTCAAATTCAATCTTAATACAATTATTATCACACTATTTCACAGAATAGTGAGGACTACTATAGCCACCATCTGGACCGTCAATCCATTCCCCGACTAGTCCCAGCTATATTCTCATTTCCTGAAGAGAATAATAAAAGAAAAGGGTGAGCTCAACTATCCTAGTAAGAAATATTATAACTAAGATAATGCAGAATAAATTATCCTTAGCCTTCAACAATATAACAATTGATAGAATACAATAGACAACAAGTTTTAGATCAACAACTGCAGCGGAACAATCAATCCATCAGAAGAGTCAAGTAGAGTATGATATCTACTATTTTCTATGATTTAAAAAGTTAATCATCAATTTTATCGCTGAGACTCAGCTTAATAAATAATTCACATCATCAAATCATCCTTGCACTACGGCTAAGGATATTCATTAGTATCACGACCACGAATTATCCATGCACTACGAGCCAAGGATATTCGTGTTTTCACCAATGGTCATGATTATACCGATTGATCCCTGGTCATAATCATACCAATCAACAGTCCATCTACGCACGTAAGCCAAAGGTGACTTTTATCACAATATAAGCATGAGGATGATGACAATGATATAAGAATTTATTTAAATAAGAGTAAGGACAAATTTTAAAGATTTATAATTTAATTTATCCAGAATTCAATAATATCCAAATTTTCAACTCGATACTGCTTTGTGAAGTAAAATTCAAGAATAATATTTTATCAAAAATGATTTGAACAAAAAAGAAATCAATTTTTGTCATGAATAGTACCCCGGGTGAATAGTACCCGAGTGAATAATACCCCGTGAATAGTACTTCGTGAGAATAGTACTCTGTGAATAGTAACTCGTGAATAGTACTTTGTGAATAGTACCCATGAATAGTATCATATTTATGAATAGTGCCCATTAATAGTACTTTGTGAATAGTGTCGTATTTATGAATAGTGCCGTATGCATGAATAGGGTCGTATAACTGAATAGTACCCATTAATAGTACCCCGTCATGAAAAGCTTAAAATTTAACAAGAATATTCAGAAAATATCCTTGTGAAACGATACTAGATGAAGCGCAAAATTCAAGGATATTCTACTAATTTCACGGAGTATAGAAGCAATAGTTCCACAAAATGAGTGTGGAATTAGGGATACAAAATGAAATAATATTACTCACATACTACCGAGTATGGAAGAAAATATTATTCCTTACGAATACTGAACAATAATAATATCCCTTATGAATAAGAAATAAATAACATCCCTTACCTTAGTAGTAGACTGGATACTGGAATAGTGAAGTAGCAGAATACTATTCTTCTTTCTCTTTATAGCTTATCTCTTTATAATTGCTCTTATGTGTCTTAGTGAATTGGTGAAAATGAAAAAAGAATGAACTTCTATTTATAGGAAAAATGACTGAATAGTAACTAATTCATGAACGACCCAAATTAATTTACTTTTAAACGGACGGTACATATTGATTTACTATTAAAACTTAAAGAAATTGTCCATACTGATTTACTTTAAACCAGGGATCCATATTGATTTACTATTATAACTTTCCACCAGCGGTCCATATTGATTTACTATTATATCTTCAACCAATGATCCATATTGATTTACTATTATAACTTCAACCAACGGTCTGAAAAATTAGCACATCTCCTCATAGAATAATAAGTTAAACTTATAACAAACACCTTATAACAAACCCCTTTATTTATATCAAAAATAAATATTTACCACAAATCACTTATCTTTAATAACACATTTTTAATATATTAACAATTATTCATCATTAATATTATAACTCGCAATATTTAACAACCAGATCATTTCCGGGAAAGAGGGGGCTTTTAATAAGGATTTCTCCCTATTGGCGCGCAATTAGGTGACCAAACCCCTTTCCTCGACAGAAATTTCTAGACATCGTCAATAATGCAAATAATAATATGAATAACTTTGTCGTCTCAATTATTGATTTAATAATATAAAATATTATGCAGATGACACTGTGACAATAATTGAATCAAACAACATAAGATACTATGCAGCAATTACTGTAGCAATAATTGAGTATAACTGAGTGACTTCTCATGTAAGCATCAATAATCAATACCGTGTGCTACTATGAAACCACGTGTATTACAGTACTTTTACCACCGGGTATTTCAATAGTTTAACGGTAAAACTTTTGCCATTATTTTTATAAAAAGACATTTCTATCGTTTTCTAACTACGGCAACACTTTCTTTGTTGGGTCCACCAATGATTGTGTCGTCGTACGAATATTCCCCGACACAACGAATATTTTATATCAACTTGCTTACTTTGCAAAATTTTCACATATCACCCTTAACTTTAACCTTTATCAATTTAACCATTTACTAAATAACATAATATTTATAATAAAATTGAATACTTTTATTTCATAAAATTCGGAGTCTTACAAACTCCTCTCCTTATGAAATTGCTCCCTCGAAATTTACGTACGTACCTGGTATGCCGAAGAGGTGAGGATACTTTGTTTAGATTCTAACTCTTGAGGTATAACCTTTGAGCGTAAAACATATTCCTTCTTATCCAACATTTTAACAAGTATCTCCTCATACGTTAAATCTTCTGCTATCTCGTCTAGTGTTAAATAATGTGGTTCGAGTCTTTCACATATTTACGTAACATCGATACGTGAAAAATGTTACGAACACGCGAAATACTTAGCAGTAAGGCTTGTGTATAGGCCATAGTTCCTACTCGATCGAGGATTTCAAATGGGCCAATAAATCGAGGGTTGAGATTTCCTCTCTTCATCGAATCTTGCTTCTAGAATAACGCCTTCTTGCACCTTCTTCTTCACATTCATCAGCTCTGAGTCTGCAGCTTGAGCGGCTTTAACTTTATCGATTGAATTCGGTTCTAATCATATATTTGTTATCTTCACGTAAGTTGTTGGAGTCTTTAACTCTATCTCCATCTTTTGTAAGTTGTATGAAATGGGTCTTTGTGTTAACAATATCGCACTCGTAAATGTATACAATCTTCTACTCAATGCGTTAGCTACTACATTCACTTTTTCAAAATGGTATTGAATGGTATGGCTGTAATCTTTCAACAGCTCGAGCCAACATCTTTGGAGAATGTTATGTTCATTTTGGGTGAAAAAATATTTAAGGGTTTTAGAAATGGGTTTTGTACTAGGGTCAATACAAAATTCGATTTCACGCTCTAGGGGTAGGCTAGGAAGTCTTCAGGGAATACATCAGGAAATTTAATAACGATAGAAATATCATTCAAAACAGTGACTCTCATCCAAAACTTGGATAACACGTCACATTGATACCTATCAACTTGCCACCGTTATTCACGGCGTCCCATACGGATAGTCTGGCTTCGGTGCATTCTAAGACTTGGAAGTTACCAGCAAAAGGCTCGAGGCTCTTTACTTATTACTTAATATGACAATGATTGACTTTAGTGGTTTGGTTACTTGAATTCGCATAACAGGTTGGTTAGGAAGGCTAACAACCTTACGAAAACAATCAATTTTACCATGATGAATAGTTAATCAGTCAATTCCTAAAATCACATCAAAGGTAAGTATTTTAAAGGGATAAGATCGACAGGTAACATGAGGGTGCCAATTTGAATCAAACAAGATTTATAAATGGTGGATGTAATGAAGGTTTCTCCTAACGGAGTTTCAACCAATAAGTCAAAGTCTAACTTCTCTGGGGTCAAATTTAAAAGTTGAGCGCAAGTAGGAGAAATAAAAGAGTGGGTAGAACTGGTATCGAATAAGGTATAGACTTCGCAAGAGTTTATGATTAACTTACCCGTGATAACTTCGTTCGGGTTCCTCGACAAACACTCTCACTTAAACTACCGAGTTTGACTTGTCTGGGACAGCATCTGGTGTCATCATTACCGCTGGAATTGAGTTTGCTTCATCCCTTTGTTCAACAACCGTCTGCCGTTCTTCATCCTGCTCTTCTAACTCATAAATACGATATTTCAGTTCTATACTTCGATCATAAAATTCTCCTAATTCATCACTTAAAACTCTATATGAGTTCATCTATTGATTTTCAGATGTCATTTTCAAACACTGCCAAAAAACAAGGGTTAATTGACATGCCACATATTATCCCTATACTCTAACCGACCAATTAAATAACAACTAAACTTAGGTAGGTCATACTAGCGAAGGATTTACCCTTCTCTCCCCTCCTAATTCTAGCCTCAAATCTCAGTCAGGGATCATATCCCTAAGCTTTGATACCAACTGTGATGCCCCCAAAACAAGTATACATCACCCATCTTGGGTCGCCAAATACGTGGTATAGAATACAACAACAACTTAATTATACAACTGTCATGCAGAATACGACAGAACATAAGCTGTGAGTTTTAATACAAATATTGTCTCCTAGACAATATCCAAACTCAAATTCAATCTTATTACAATTATTATCACACTATTTCACAGAATAGTGAGGACTACTATAACCACCATCTGGACCGCCAATCCATTCCCCGACTAGTCCCAGCTATATTCTCATTTTCTGAAGAGAATAATGAAAGAAAAGGGTGAGCTCAACTAACCCAGTAAGAAATATTATAACTAAGATAATGCAGAATAAATTATCCTTAGCCTTCAACAGTATAACAACTGATATAATAAAATAGACAACAAGTTTTAGATCAACAACTGCAGCAGAACAAGCAATCCATTAGAAGAGTCAAGTAGAGCATGATATCTACTATCTTCTATGATTTAAAATTTTTAGAAAATATCCTTTTGAAAAAATACTAGATGAAGCGCAAATTTCAAGGATACTCTACTAATTTCACAGAGTATAGAAGTAATACTTCAACAAAATGAGTGTAGAATTAGGGATACAAAATGAAATAATTTTACCCACATACTACAGAGTATGGAAGAAAATATTATTCCTTACGAATACTGAACAATAATAATATCCCTTATGAATAAGAAATAAATAACATCCCTTACCTTAGTAGAAGAATGGATACTGAAATAGTGAAGTAGTAGAATACTCTTTTTCTTTCTCTCTATAGCTTCTCTCTCTATAATTGCTCTTGTGAGTCTTAGTGAATTGGTGAGAATGAAAGAAGAATGAGCTTCTATTTATAGGAAAAAGGACTAAATAGTAACTAATTCATGAATGACCCAGATTAATTTACTTTTAAACGGACGGTCCATATTGATTTACTATTATAACTTAAAGCAACGGTCCATACTGATTTACTTTAAACCAGCAATCCATATTAATTTACTATTATAACTTTTCATCAGCGGTCCATTGATTTACTATTATATCTTCAACCAATGATCCATATTGAATTACTATTATAACTTCAACCAACGGTCTGAAAAATTAGCACATCTCCTTAGGGAAAAATAAGTCAAACTTATAACAAACACCTCATAACAAACCCCTCTATTTATATCAAAAATAAATATTTACCACAAATCACTTATCTTTAATAAACATATTTTTAATCTATTAACAATTATTCGTCATTAATATTATAACTCACAATATTTAACAACCAGATCACTCCCAAAAAAGTGGGGGCTTTCCGATAAGAATTTCTCCCTATTGGCGCGCAATTAGGTGACCAAACCCCTTTCCTCGACAGAACTTTCTAGACATCGTCAATAATGCAAATAATAATATGAATAACTTTGTCGTCTCAATTATTGATTTAATAATATAAAATATTATGCAGATGATACTGTGACAATAATTTAATCAAATAACATGAGATACTATGCAGCAATTATTGTAGCAATAATTGAGTATAATTGAGTGACTTTTCATGTAAGCATCAATAATCAATACCGTGTGCTAGTATGCAGCCACGCGTATTACTGTACTTTTACCACCAGATATTTCAACAGTTTAACAGTAAAACTTTCGCCGTTATTTTTATAAAAAGATATTTCTGTCATTTTCTAACCACGACAATACTTCCGTTGTGCGGTCCACCAATGATTGTATCGTTATAAGAATATTCCCTGTTAAAACGAATATTCCCCGACACAACGAATATTTTCTATCAACTTGCTTACTTTGTAAAATTTTCACATATCACCCTTAACTTTAACCTTTATCAATTTAACCAATTACTAAATAACATATTAATTATAAGAAAATTGAATACTTTCATTTCATAAAATTCGGGGTCTTACAACAATAGTTGATTTCATTAAAAATGTGAAAAATGGAGTTTTTCATAAGAATTGTGAAGTTATGTGTTTTGATTCAAGTAATTATATGAATTAAGTTGTTAAAATCGTGCTAATGAGGTTAGGTAATGATCATATATGAATTATATTATCTAGGTATGCTTAAATTAATGTATGAATAAAGAAATTGGAAGTTTTTGACCCTGTTCTGTGTTCTTCACGAGAACATATAGTTGAACTTGTGTGAGATTTTTGGCCTAAATTGGCCTTGTTATGTGTTCTTTCATGAATCAAGTAGAATCGAGTTTGGGTAACTCCCGCCCAAATGAGGCGTTACTAAGCTAAATTACCCATTCCTTGGGTAAAAAAAATAAAAATAAATAAATAAATAAATAAAATAATTAATTGATTAAAATATTTATCAAATAAAATGAATATTTTAGTTGAACTATTTATGGAATAAAATAAATATTCGATGGAAATTATTATTAAAATAGTTATAAAATAAAACAAAATGAATAATTTAATTGAGATATTTATGGAATAAAATAAATATTCGATGGAAATTATTATTAAAATATTTATCAAATAAAATAAATATTTTAGTTAAAATATTTATAGAATAAAATAAATATTTAATAGAAATTATTATTAAAATATTTATCAAATAAAATAAATATTTTATTTGAAATATTTATGGAATAAAATAAATATTCAATGAAAATTATTATGAAAATATTTATCAAATAAAATAAATATTTTAGTTGAAATATTTATGAAATAAAAAAAATATTCGATGGAAATTATTATGAAATAATTTATTCGAGTGTAATAATAGTAAGGGAATGAAAATATTCTAATTTAATTAAGTAATTAAATTAGAAGGGTAATGATTTGTTAAATATAGTGGTGTTTATATTAAATAATTAAGTAAAAATGTAACTAATGAATGTTGTGAATACATATAGTATGTGAGTAGGACTTGTGGTGAACGGGGGTAGTAATCGTTTAGCCTACGTACGAGGCAAGTTCCTAAACCTTGTTTCTTTACATAAAGCAAGTTCCTTATTATATCTTCTTTATAATTGTTTAAGTCAAGATTTCATATTAGATGTTATCATTCTTTAAAAGCATGATTCATGTTATACAATACTTACTCGATTGTATACATCTTAAATTTTATTATTTAAATTGAATATCAATTATTGTTGAACCCTGTAAGACTAGCAACGACAGGTCCATAGTTGATGAATGTTCTAAATTTCAGAACCATTGTTGAGCTTATCCAAACCAAACTTTCTTTGGTGCGGACTCTAATGTCAAACTGAGATGAAAACCCTGTTATAGGGGATTAATTATGCTTTAGCGTTAAGATATTGTGCACAATATGGTACTAAAGGCTGATCCCCCTAAGTACGAGAAGAAGAGTCCATAATATTATGATTGTTAAAGGTTTCAAGTATAAACACTTGGCAACCTAGGACGTAGTTCAAGGTCTTATGACCCTCAGAAGTTCTTTTGATTCTTGTTATTCATTCTTGATTCAAAAGCCGAGTTTTCTTATTTCAGAAGTCTTTGATTCATTCGCATGTTATTATTTTATTGTTATATTATTATACTTATAGGCAATCGTGCTCACTCTTGTGTAATAATAACATTGCAGTTAAGAAAGAAAGGTCCGACGAGCCTTCTACTAGCAAAGGCAAGGGCAAGGTTAACAAGTGATGAAGACTTTTTGTTTATTTATTATGTTATGTTTCAGACTTATGTTTAAGTTGTGTAAGACTTAATATTTGTTTATATTTTTGCATTTAAGATTTAAGGTTAGTATGACCTGGGATTGACGTATTTACATTCAGATGTTGTAACTCAATTAGGAGAGGATTTATTTCTATCTATTTATGGTTTTTCATTTATTATGGGTAGATAGATACATGATGTTTGGACAGTGAACACCAAATCCCGTGGGAATTGAAGTACCCAGATTTGGGGGTGTCACAGGTTGGTATCAAAGCTTTAGGTTATGAACCTTAGGTGGGGGAAAAACCTTAGGTAGTAGCCTTATAGGAGATTAAGAACATAGTGGTAAAAAACTCTTACCGAGTTCTAAAAAATGCATTTCTTAATTCATCGAAGATAATAAAAGATTTATGTGCTTATGTGATAAACTTATTTGCTCGCGAGTATCGATTAATAACTAAAACTTAAAACTGTGTTGTCAAGATGTCGGATGTTGGAGGATCTAGTCGAGCTGGGGAGGAGGAACCCTGAATACCTAGAGAGGAGGAGCCCCGAGACATTCATGTTGTCTGGGAGCAGTTGGTACAGAGAGAGCCATCTCCGTTGATCACTGTTGTTGGTCAGGAGCATGAGTCTGAGTCTGATCCAGAGGAGGACCCTAAGGAAGAAGAGGAGGAAGATGAGTTCCCAATGAACTCTATTGCAACTCGGATGTATGACGAGGTATATGACCACAACATCGAGCTTCAGGATAGAGTCACAGAGTTGGAAGAGTTGGCAGATGAACGCCAGGCCACTATAGGATAGAAGAATGAGGAAATCCAAGGTGTTGATGCAGGTCTTGGAAATATGGAGTGGAAATTGGTTCACCTAGAGGGTGAGAATGAGGAGCTGGTGGTAGAGGTTGCAAAGCTGGAGGATGATCTGAGAGAGGAATCCGCGAAACGAACCAGAGCTGAAGATGCTTATAAGAAGGCTTCCCAGGGAGTAGATGTAGCCGAGGAAGAGGTACAAGCAAAGAAGGTCAAGATGGTGGAGGTGGATTGTGCATTCAACACTACAGTGAACAAAGCCCAGGATCGAGTTATGTACTATCCAATTCAGTTTGAGGACTTATCTTCGTACATGTTGGATCGCAGAAAGATGTTTTGTATCATGGAAGAAGAGCGTAGAGAAGCTATTCGACATCTTAATAGGCCATGATAGGAACAATAAGAATTATGTGAATATCTATATTAGTTAAAAATGTAAATTCCGATGTGCTTATAAACAAAGGAATATTATGATGATGTAATCCTGAAGATTCTTTATCTCGGGATAGATGATGTAAATAGCAGTGATGCTATCGTATTATGTTAAAACTTTTGATTTGAATAAAATATCAGAGTTTATTTGAGATAATGTGTTAAGTGATTATGTTTAAATGTTTTAGTTAAGCTATAAATATTTAAGGGATTGAATAAAGACCTAATAAGCGTATATTCTTAATAGAAATATGCCGCCGAGAAGAAGACCAAGCCATCAACCGGCCTAAGAAGGGTCGACGAACAATAACAGCAACGCCAATACTGATTTTGTTCAGCAGTTGGTGAATTTACTAACTGGAGCAATTAACAATCAACCTCAAGCTCCACCAAATACAACGTTTAAGGACTTTAAGGCGGTGGGACCACTAAAGTTTAAAGGTTCCATGAACCCGATAGAAGCTCAAACTTGGATTATGGAGATGGAAAAAGTTTTTGACGTCGCCAGAGTCAGAGAGGACCAAAAAATTGCCTACGCAACATTCACCAAATGGAGGTACAATTTATGGAATTGAAGCAAGGAAACATGTTCGTACCAGATTATGCGGCAAAATTCAATGAGTTGGTTAGGTTCACCCTGTATCAAGTACACATGGATGAGAGGAAAGTAAAAAGGTTTGAACAAGAGCTGAAGCCCTGGTTATATAGCAAAGTTTCAATGTTTCAGCTAAACACTTTTGTTGGAGTACTGGAAAAGGCCATCCTCGTTGAAGGTGGGAGTGATGCGGTGACCAAGTACAATCAAGATCAGAAGAAGAAGAAGAAGAAGAAGAAGAGTGAAAATGAGAGAAATAACAAGGCTAGTGGCAACAACACGGGATGAAGTATTAATCAGAAAAGGAGGTGGACTGATAACTCATTAACTGGAATTAAGCAAGGAGGTCAAAAGAAGAGGATTGAAACATGTCTGACCTGTGGGAAAGCTCACCTGGGGGTATGTATAAAAGGGAAAATAGTTTGCTACAATTGTGGTCAAGAAGGCCACTTAGCACCTAACTGCCCTAAACCAAAGAAGGGAGTCTGCTTCACATGTGGGTCGAAGGACCACTTGGCTAGGGATTATCTTAAGAGAGGATCTAGAGCGGCAGGAACAGGAGGGAACAGGGGAAACATCGGTAGTAGTGCTCTAACCATCATGGGACCAACCACAACCAACAGACCAATCGCCAGGACATTCAACATGAAAGTGCAGGATGCTGTTCAGTTTCGGGATGTAGTGTCAGGTATCATTCCGATCAATAAAGTTAATGCTTATGTATTTTTTGATTCAGGTGCTACTTGTTCATTTATATCTGATGACTTTGCTAAGAACTTGGAATTGCCTAAAAACGAGTTAGAATACCCCATGAACATAGAGATTATGAATAGAGAAGTGATCCATGTTAAGTATGTACACAAGAACTGTAGGGTGGATATTAAGGGTAATTGATGAGTGGGTTTCATACCTATGAATCAACTTTTGATTTAGACTTAAATTGTGTTGTTCTTGTCTATTTAAGTTTGTTTTTACTTGTTTTGTGTTTGTTTTATATTTAGGAATGCAATACAACGCATGGTTGTAGAATGGTGGCGTTATGGCTAGAAATGGCACGCAAAAGGTAAAATCAGAACTAAAGAGATATACCCCCCCCCCCCCGCCGTGGTGGCATATTTATAAAGGAAACCCCCGCCGGGGCGAGGGTATAAGACTAACTACAGAATCACCCCCGGCCAGGGCGGGTATATCCAGTTCAAAAACCCCTGCCGGGGCGGGGGTGTTGGGAAAAAAAAAGAGTTTTCAGAATTTGAGTTCAAGAAGGACTGATTCGAGCTGATTGTTCAAGGACTTCCAAGAAGACTAAAAGGCATAGAAAGAGACATATAAAAGGAGGAGAATTGCAAGGATTAAAGAAGAGAATTCCATTAGATTATATTAGAGAGGATTAGGACAAAACCCTAGTTCTTATTAGTTTTGGAGATTGAAGAAACTTTGAGACCATTGAAGATCAAGAGCAAGCGCTTGAGGAAGATGGATATTTGCTGACAACAGATTTATTCTTCACTCTACTCTTATTTTTATCTTTTAATGTTTATTCAATTATGGATTCTTAGTTTTAACTCATTGATCATGAACTAAATCTTTTGTTTAAGATTACAATGGATCGTATTTCATAGTTTATTTTTAGTATGCTTCTCTATTAATTAATGTGATTATTCTTGGATTGTCTATTATGGTTTGTTTTTATTGCTTAATTGCCTAGCTAACAATTATCGTGATAATCTATATGAACTCGAAAGATGAATTATAGATTTAGATCTGATCATAATAGCATGTGATTGTGTTTTCTGCATGGCGTTGGAACACATAATTTGTGTCTAGGATAGAGATATACCTATACATCGCATGTAATCTAAAATAGAACTTGTGCTTAAAATCCTCTTTAATTGTAATTTACATAGAGATATAGTGAATTAGTTAATTAGGGTGTTCTTCTTAATTCTATCATCTGTAGATTTAAGTTGATTTGAGTATGACGCATTGAGAGATGGTCATATTTACTTATGTGTTCTTGATTAACAATTCAGAATGGTGAGCTTAATTGATAAGAAGTGTGTTAATTTAAGTGAAGCAATAAGTGAAGTTGTGATCTTAAACCTCCATAATCTGATTTTTAATTAATGGTAATTAGAATTAGTTAAATTAAATAATTTAATTTATAACATTAAATAGATTGTTTAAATAAAATTAGTTTGGTTAAGAGTTAGTATTTGGCAATTTGTATTAATAATTCCCCACGGGAACGATACTATACTTTCACTTTATTACTTGTTGACCACGTATATTGGCGTGTTGTGCGTAACTAGATTTTACCCAACAAGTTTTTGGTGCCATTGCCGGGAAATTAGTTTCATATTTTTTGCCAATATTAGCTTCAATCAAATTAGTCTTAATTTAAATATTTTTTATTTTATTATCTTCTTATTTTTCTCTCATTTCAGGTACCATGGCTGGATGCAATTATCAAAGGCCATATTCGAGTATGACTCAACCAAGGGACAAAGGGATTGATGAACTCAATAGAATTTCTGCATTATCAACACAGCTAGAGATACTTTCGAGGAGGTTGGACGTTGTTGCAGCCCAACGTATTCGAAGGATAGTGGTAGTTTATAATTATTGTGCTGGAAATCATCCGAGTAATCAATACACCACTAGTTTTGGGCTAGGATAACATGGTGGTGACTACCTCAATGATTATGCATATGCCAATTATAATCAAGTTTGGGGGTATTACCCTGATTCTTCATGGAGCTACAATTATGAAGACCAATAATACACTCCAAATCCAATATACATACCGAAATTCTCATGTCAACCTCCATTGCCACAAGAAGAAAAGTCAAATTTGGAGAAATTCTTGTCGAAGCTCATAGCAAACCAAGAGGAGAGGATGATGAGTCAAGAAATATTGAGCCATAATTTTCAGAACCAGATGGAACAACTCATCATTATTTCAACCAATGGTCCTCAACACATGACACTATAAAAAAAAAGGTCATTGTCGACGGCCTATGCCGTCACCAATGACCGTCGGCAATGAGGTCATTGACGACGACATAGTCCGTCGCCCCATAAGTCGTAGCCCTAGGCTCCCGTCGCTCGCCGTCAGGAAGTTGGTCATTGCTGATGGGGTCATTACCGACGGCACGCCATCGTCACTGTGTCATTGTCGACGGCACTAGCGATGGATATGCTGTCGTCAATAAGCATTATTGAATTTTAATTTTACTGTCATTCCCGACGGCATGCCATCGACAATGAGTACATATCCCCATCGCCAATGACCTGTAGGTCATTGGTTGGTGACGCACCCCCCCCCCCCCCCCGTCACCAATGAACTGCTTAAAAAATTAAAAATTGCAAAATTCCCCTGTTCATTTATATATACATAATTATACCTGTTAAAAATTAAATAAAAATAAATAATGACAATGCACATATATCAATAACAATCATATCTTTTACCATCAACAATCAATATAGTTAGATACAAAAGTTTAGTCTGTACAACTCAAAAGCTATATAAATACATACATGAAAGTCAAAATAAAAACATAAAATAACTACAACCCAAGATCAGGAATGTCAGTGTCATCATCACCGCCATCTATCGTACGATCGTCGATCCCATCGCCTGTCCCACCTTCGGTCCCATCCTCCATAGTCTCATCAGCATCAGCTCAGCGGTCATCACCATCTCCACCACGGGCATCGCCTGTGCCGTAGTCTCCACCCCCATGAGTCTCCTCAACAAGACCCTACAAAAGTAAAATATTAAAAACGAAGTTGAAAACTAAGCATATTTAAATTATTTTAGTTTGTGTTCTACAAGTATGGCAAACGAGCTGATAACTCGTCATCCGTATATCGGAATCGAGTCCCGTAAGTTGCAATGCATTCCTAATACTTATGTGGTGCTATGTGTGTGTTTACGTGTCATTTGAATGACCGAGGCGGGTTTTGGTCTCTTTTTCGGCTTTTTGCCTAACTGTTGGCAATTTTGGCAAACGGGCTAATAACTCGGCATTCGTATATCAGAATCGAGTCGCGTAAGCTTCAACATGTGCCTAATGCCTATGCGGTGCTATGTGAGTGTTTGCGTGTTGTTTGGACGACCGAGACGGGTTTTGGTCTCTTTTTTGGCTTTTTGCCTAACTGTTAGTAATTCTGGAAAACGGGCTGATAACTCGGCATTCGTATATTGAAATTGAGTCACGTAATTTGTAACACGTGCCTAATTTCTATGCAGTGTTATGTGTGTGTTTGCGTGTCATTTGGACGATCGAGGCAGGTTTTGATCTTTTTTTTGGCTTTTTGCCTAATTGTTGGCAATTCTGGCAAACGGGCTAATAACTCGGCATCTATATACTGAAATCGAGTCATGTAAATTGCAACATGTGCCTAATGCTTATGCGATTCTATGTGTGTGTTTGCGTGTCATTTGGACGTCCGAGGCGGGTTTTGGTCTCTTTTTTTGGCTTTTTGCCTAACTGTTGGCAATTCTAGCAAACGGGCTGATAACTCGGCATCCGTATATCGGAATCGAGTCGCGTAAGTTGCAACACGTGCCTAATGCTTATGTGGTTCTATGTGTGTGTTTGCATATCGTTTGGATGACCAAGGCGGGTTTTGGTCTCTTTTATGGCTTTTTGCCTAACTATTGGCAATTCTGGTAAACGGGCTGATAACTTAGAATCCGTATATCGGAATCGAGTCCTGTAAGTTACAACATGTGCCTAATGCCTATGCAGTGCTATGTGTGTGTTTGCATGTTGTTTGGACGATCGAGGCGGGTTTTGGTCTCTTTTTCTGCTTTTTGCCTAATTATTGGCAATTCTAGCAAACGGGCTGATAACTCGGCATCCATATATCGGAATTGAGTCGTGTAAGTTGCTACACGTGCCTAATGCTAATGCGGTTCTATGTGTGTGTTTGCGTGTCGTTTGGACGACCGAGGCGGGTTTTCGTCTTTTTTTGGCTTTTTGCCTAACTATTGGAAATTTTGGCAAAAAGGCTGATAACTTGGCATTCGTATATAAGAATCAATTTGCAAAAGTTGCAACGTGTGCCTAATGCCTATGCGGTGCTATGTGTGTGTTTGCGTGTCTTTTGGACGACCAAGGCAAGTTTTGGTCTCTTTTTTGGCTTTTTGCCAACTGTTGGTAATTCTGGCAAACGGGCTGATAACTCGGCATCCGTATATCGGAATCAAGTCTCATAAGTTGAAACACGTGCCTAATGCCTATGTGGTACTATATGTGTGTTTTCGTATCGTTTGGACGACCGAGGAGGGTTTTGGTCTCTATTTTAGCTTTTTCCCTAACTATTGGCAATTTTGGCAAACGGGCTGATAACTCGGCATCCGTATATCGGAATCGAGTCTCGTAAGTTGCAACATGTGCCTAATGCCTATGCGGTGCTATGTGTGTGTTTGCGTGTCGTTTGGACGACCGAGACAGGTTTTGGTCTCTTTTTTGGCTTTTTGCCTAACTGTTGATAATTCTGGCAAATGGGCTGATAACTTGGCATCCATATATCGAAATCGAGTCCCAGAAGTTGTAACACATGGCTAATGCCTATACAGTACTATGTGTGTATTTACGTGTCATTTGGACGATCGAGGCGGGTTTTGGTCTCTTTTTTGGCTTTTTGCCTAACTGTTGGCAATTCTGGCAAACAGGCTGATAACTCAGCATCCGTATATCACAATTGAGTCCCGTAAGTTGCAACACGTGCCTAATTCCTATGCAATACTATGTGTGTGTTTGCATGTCGTTTGGGCGATCGAGGCAGGTTTTGAGCTTTTTTTTGGCTTTTTGCCTAACTGTTGGCAATTTTGGCAAACAGGCTGATAACTTGGCATCCGTATATCAGAATCGAGTCGCGTAAGTTGTAACGCGTGCCTAATGCCTATGCGGTGCTATGTGTGTGTTTGCGTGAACTCGGCATCCGTATATCAGAATTGAGTCCCATAAGTTGCAACACATGCCTAATGCCTATGCGGTGCTATGTGTGTGTTTACGTGTCATTTGGATGATCGAGGCGCGTTTTGGTCTCTTTTTTGGCTTTTTACCTAACTGTTGGCAATTCTGGCAAACAGGCTGATAACTCGGTATCCGTATATCATAATTGAGTCCCGTAAGTTGCAACATATGCCTAATGCATATGTGGTGCTATGTGTCTGTTTGCGTGTTATTTGGATGACCGAGGCGAGTTTTGGTCTCTTTTTTGGCTTTTTGCCTAACTGTTGGCAATTCTGGCAAACAGGCTAATAACTCGACATCCGTATATCAGAATTGAGTCGCGTAAGTTGCAACGCATGCCTAATGCCTATGCGGTGTTATGTGTATGTTTGTGTGTCGTTTGGACGACCGAGGCGGGTTTTGGTCTCTTTTTCTCTTTTTTGCCTAACTGTTGGCAATTCTAGCAAACAGACTGATAACTCGGCATCCATATATCAGAATTGAGTCGTTTAAGTTGCAACACATGCCTAATGCCTATGCGGTGCTATATGTGTGTTTGCGTGTCGTTTGGACGGCCGAGGCAGGTTTTGGTTTCTTTTTCGTCTTTTTACCTAACTGTTGGCAATTCTGGCAAACGGGCTGATAACTCGACATCTGTATATCAGAATCAATTCTCATAAGTTAAAACACGTACCTAATTCCTATGCGGTGCTATGTGTGTGTTTGCGTGTCGTTTGGACGACCGAGACAGGTTTTGGTCTCTTTTTTTGATTTTTACCTAATTGTAGACAATTCTGGCAAACGGACTGATAACTTGGCATCCATATATCGGAATCGAGTCGCATAAGTTGCAACATGTGCTTAATGTCTATGCGGTGCTATGTGTGTGTTTATGTGTCGTTTGTACGATCGAGGCAGGTTTTGGTCTCTTTTTTGGCTTTTTGCCTAACTATTGGCAATTCTGGAAAACGGGCTGATAACTCGGTATCTGTATATCGGAGTCTAGTCCCGTATGTTTCAACATGTGCCTAATGCCTATGCGGTGCTATGTGTGTGTTTACATGTCGATTGGACGACCGAGGTGGGTTTTGGTCTCTTTTTTGGCTTTTTGCCTAACTGTTGGCAATTCTGGAAAATGGGCTAATAACTCGGCATCTGTATATCGGAATCGAGTCCCATAAGTTACAACATGTGCCTAATGCCTATGCAGTGCTATGCGTGTGTTTGCGTGTCATTTGGACAACTGAGGCGGGTTTTGGTCTCTTTTTTGGCTTTTTACCTAACTGTTGGCAATTTTGGCAAATAGGCTGATAACTCGGCATCCGTATATCAGAATCGAGTCCCATAAATTGCAACACGTGCCTAATACATATGTGGTGCTATATGTGTGTTTGCGTGTCATTTGGACGACTGAGGCGGGTTTTGGTCCCTTTTTCGGCTTTTTGCCTAACTATTAGCAATTTTGGCAAATAGGCTGATAACTCAGATATGTATATCAGAATCGAGTCCCGTAAGTTGCAACACGTGCCTAATGCCCATGCGGCACTATGTGTGTGTTTGATACGCAGCTTTATATAAGTAATATAATTACAAATATCATAAATCAAATAAAGAAATACATCAATAATTGTTTTTACTTGTCGAATATGTGGTGGAAAGATGTTAGCCAAGACAACCGTGAAAGTAGTATGCATACAAGCCAATCATGTTTGATGATAAAGCATATACTTTGTAACAATCTTATTCATTTATTAATAAAAAGTATTAATTTATTAAAGGCTTTTAATTATCTACATGATGTTGTTTTATAATATGTGATAAACCCATAGTTTTAAGCAATGCTTTTAGAATAATGATGATGATCATTCTAATGAGATCTAAATTCTTTGAAAGCTTAAAACTAAAATAGTTCCCAATCATTGGATTACTAAATTGGGGATTAGTGAATCCGGATAGATTGGTACATACGTTGCTTGCTCATTGGATGAGGATGATTGATCTCATGATCATTTGTGTGGAGACACTAAAGCAAGTATGTAGGTGCTTATTAGAGAATAAGTTCAACGAACGTGGCTCGCTAAGGAATACCTAATGGAGTTTTATTTGCTGTCAATAGGAATTCTCAGTAGTGATAGTAGTACAAGTGATCCTTGGACTTGAGATCATCATAGTATCTTGTGTATGATGAGTTATACTTTGACTTATTCCTTAAGACCCTTAGGGTATATCAAAGGGTATGCTTGGGTATAATAAGTTGTACATGGAGATAATGTATGATCGATAAAGAATCTACCACTTCTAATAAAGAAGAGAAATGTCCTATGTGATTCGATAAATGACAACCCAGTAGTCCTTGGCGAAAGGGAATGAAATTAGAAAGGAGTTTCTAATTTGCATTATTTGAGTTGTGCATTTAAGAGTCGAAATACATATAATTAAATAAAATAAGACTTGACGATAATTCCATGTCTTATATTTAATTGGGACATTGTATGGTGGAAGGATTGAATTATTTCAAGTAACTATTTACTCAAAGGTTCTTTAATGATTAATGTTGAAATCTATATTATCTGGAAAGTCGTTGATCGCTAGGAGGCTTATCCCTATTGTAGAATAAATATTATTTATTTAAATAAATTAATTGATTAATTTATTTATTTAAATAAGATTAGAATTGTTCTAATTAATTTATTCACAACCTAGGTTTAATATGGAGAACCTAAAGGGTCACACCATAAAAGGAAGAATAATTATTTAAGAAGTTAATGGCATAATCGGATATTTAATTTAATCTATGGTGATAGAATAAATTAAATAGCTTAATATTTATTATTTAATATTTTAGAAATATTAAATATAAATTAATAAGAGGAGTCTTATTAATATTATTACAATTATTATTATTTTAATTTCTAAAAAGTTTAGGAATTAATTTAATATAAGTACTCTCATTTATTCCTAATTGGATTAGGAAGGAAAATTAATTAAAGGAGTTTAATTAATTATCCCTAATTAGATTAGGGAGCTTAATTAATTAAAAGAATTTAATTAATTAAATAAAACCCAATTCCTTAATTGTTAAGGTGGGTTGCCCACATCTATAAATAAGAGGAGTCTTATTATGGGTGGTATGGGTTGTTGACTTTAACAAAGTGCGTAATAATTCCAAGTTGTTGGGAGTATGCCTTTTTCATAGAGATAGAAAACTAGGTTTAGCCACAACACCCATCTTCTTGAATTTTATTCTTCCTCGGTGGATCACCTCAGAGGCCAAACATTTGGGTGGCTAACGTTGATCAAAGGAAGGAACCAAACCCGGTGGATTCAAGTTGAGCGAAAAGGATTGGAGGTGAACTTGTACGAGGAAGCTCGATCTTCAAGTATATGATTTATTCTTTATCTTTTCGTTTAATTAATAATTGTGCATAAAGGGTGATCCGGGTATATGGTTTGTAAATTTTAAACTCGATTTTTACACGCTTAGCACTTTTTATGCAATTTGATTGCGTTATGAATATTACAAACCTAACGATGGGTATCGAGAGAAACCTTTATGCAAATTATTAATTGTTCAAATTTGATATGTATATTGATATGTGTTTAGAACAATTTAATTGGGCATAATTTATTGTATAAAATTTATTTAATAAAAAAAAAAAAACTACATGCTAATTGTTTTTCAAAAGCCTACATGCCAAAGAAATTTTTTTTTTTTTTAAACTTCCGATCGGTAAAGGGACGCAGGAGTCATTTTTAAAAAGAAGTCAAGAAACATGAAAATCCTGTGTTTTGTTACCAAGTGCTTATTAAGGAAGCCACGGTTTTGTTAAAGTTCAACGACACGGAAATCGAGGCACGATTTTTCAAAAAAATACATGGCGAGTTTCGGTAATATAATATATATGTATATTATATATAATATATCCTAAGCTATATATATAATATATTATTACGTGAATCTAGTATTCGGTTAAAAAATGAAAAAAAAGGGGAACAGTTATATATATATATATATATATATATATTACGAATATATATATACATATATATATTCTTAATTATTATATAATTAAAATAAAAGTTTATTTTAATTTTAAAATAAAAGGTTTATTTTAATATTAAAATAAAAGATTTATTTTAATTTTAAAATTAGAATTTCATGCTAACTAATTAGAGTTGGAATTGGATTCCATGATAACTAATTGGAGTTGAAATTGGATTTTATTTTTCCTAAAATAAAGGAGTTTATTTGTGAATAGGGAAGTAAATCCATCTTTCCTTAAATAAAGGAGTTTATTTAAATATGAAATAAGATTTCATATTATTCAAAATAAAAGGAGTTTATTTGTGAATAGGAAAGAATATCCGTGTTTCCTTTAATAAAGATTTTTTTTTTTTTTACATGGAATTGGATTCCATAATTAATTAAAATAAAAGAGTTTATTTTAATTAAAGATTTTTTATATGGAATTGGATTCCATAATTAATTAAAATAAAGGAGTTTATTTTGATTAAAGATTTTGATTAAAATAAAATAGTTTATTTTATTCAAAATAGGATAAATTAAAATAAAATAGTTTTATTTTGATTTAAATTTGGATTTAAATAAAGGAGTTTATTTTTATTCAAAATTAGATTTTATACTAACTAAATTTGCCCATTAAATGATATCAATATATATATTAAATGTTTATTATTCATGAGATGAATGTTATTTATTGATGCGTATGGTGATGTGTATGATAATAAATGGGATTGATTATGGACTATTGACCATATGATTGGATTTTATTTTGGTTGGATGCATGAATGTATGGGTTTTATTAAATGGGGTCTGCAGACTGCCTTCTCTAATTTTTTCTTAATGTAAATTCTAACTCCTCTCCTATGTACTTCCCTTGATCACGATCAAGGTTTCTATTTATTTTAAATAGTTTTGTAATAGGAATAGTTAGAATTAATTTTAAAAATTGGAGATCAATGGACAAGAAGCTTGAAGACCCGTTTGTAATGGAGCCCGGTTTTAAATGTAATAGTTATATTTAAATATTATTTCTTGCACCCCAGGGGTTTGACCTTTTGGTTCACTTGGTGGCTCTAGTGAACCAAACTAGAATAAAAGTCCATAATCAATCCGGGTAGAATATAGTATTCTATATGTAATATGCGTATACTATATATATATTATATATTATGCAAACATGCTTCGCATGTTCATTAATATAACGCGTATTTTATATATATATATATAATGCGCACTAAACAAGATGAGACAAATTAATAACAAACCCTCAATTTTTTATATTAAGTCCTAAGCGTTCAAAGATATTTGGAATATCGAACGTCAGCCTTCTAGCATGATAAAATTAATAGAGTATTAAATATTTAATATGAGTTTGTTGTGTCACCACAAGGCAAGTATATAAGTATTTAAGATGTTAATTTATCACATTTGATGCTTATAAAGAAAATTGAACAATATTGTTTTGTTGTGTCACCACAAGGATGATATTTTTCTTTTTGAATATATGGAGTGCTAGGTCGGACTTAACTTGGATAATTTTGATTCGGATGTGCCACCACTTGATCAAAATAATCTAAGAGGCAAAATACAAGGAGTTGCATAGTTGATGTAATTGACAAAAGTTGTCTACCTATTTATTTATATATAGTTTGTTGTGTCACCACAAGTCTATATACATTTGAAATGGGATCCTTATTCTCACTAGCAAATCTTTAATTAGATTTTTCCTAACTATATAAGTGAGGTAATATAGTTTGAAGAAAATAGTGGGAGATACCAATTTAAAACAAGACCTAATTTATTTTGGTAATTAATAAAAGAATGTATGTTAAAATGTTGTTAATTACAAATTCATTTACGAAATTTTACAATGTCTAAAATTACTATCATCTGCTGAGCATATTAGATGCTAAATTAACCGGGCCGGGATTAAGCGGATTGGTTAAGGAATTTGAGAATAGTTCTCATAGTGAAAAAGCTATCTTATGTCCTTAATACGCCTATCCTCGCAATGGTTGCGAGATAATGCCTCGAGGAAGAGATTGCTACTTTTAGAAAGTGGCAAGATGATGCCTGATTGGCTCAATGCATCATGCTCGTATCCATGAGTAACAAGCTTCACGTCGGACGTGAAACTATGGATGCTCCTACTATATACCGCACATCAAGAAGTTTATGGTGAGGAAAGTAGGGCTGATAGATATCGGATATCTAAGGAGCTCTTCCGATCTAGAATGACCAATGGCACTATAAAATGCAGACAAAATGTTCTTAACATAATCAATTGGATTGATCAATTAGACAACAGTTTTTGTCATGGATGGAGAGTTGAGCCAAGATTTGATCTTGCACTTACTCCCTGACTCCTTTCACAATTGTTGTGAATTTTTCATATGAACAAGCTAGATACCGACCTCATTGATTTGCTTATCATGTTGAAAAATGTTGAGAGTCACTTTTCGACCCAAGAAAGACCGAAGTCTTCTTGGTAGAGGCCAAAGGATCTTCCGAAAGAAGAACGATTCAAAGAAGGTAAATAATAAAGGCATAAACAAAGGATAATAAGAACAAAAGCGTCACGGATAGCAAAGGAGTTTGCTTCCACTACAATAAGCTTTGGACACTTTGGAAAAAAGCTGCAAGAAGCATCTTGCGAGAGGCTAACCAAAGAAGCTTAGTGAAGTTTCTATTATAAATACAAATTTGTTCATGATTTAAAATAAAATTTTCTTTAAGTCAAGGTTCTACTTGGGTATTGGATACCGACTTTGGTTATCATAAATGTAGATTTATGAAGGACCAAGCAGAAGTAGAAAGCTAAACAAATATAAGTAATCCTATGTGTGGAAAATGAAGCAAAGGTCTTTGCATTAACCATAGGAACTTATAGTTTAGCAATGCTACTGACGAAAAAATCTATTAAGTCAATAAGTTGTTATTGTATTCCAATTCTTGTTAGAAACATTATTTCCATTTTATTGTTGGACAATAAAATCATTGGTATTATAATTAAGAACAATTGCTGTTCTATTTATAATAATAATGTTTCGTATAGAACTGAAAGATTACTTAATGGATTTTGTATACTTGACTTACGTGAAAAATTATTTTGTAAATTGAACAAACTAATATAAGAAAAAGGAGATGATCATTCAAAGAGTTGAATGTATGTATTTGTTGAAATACAAGTGTGAATTATTTGAAAGGTTCAGAGAATTCATAAGTGAAACAAATTGACAAAGTATTAAGATTCTTTGATTAGATCAAGGAATAAATACTTGTGCAATAAGTTTCTAGATCATCTCAAATGGTTTTCTCATAATGGACACATCCCGATCTGCATAATATATTGATGTATCCGAATGAAAAATCGCACCTTGTTGGACATGGTGCGGTCCATAATGATTTTACCGACATTCCAGTATCTTCTAGGGTCATGTCCTAGAAATGGCTGCATATCTACGAAAAGGTAATCTCTAAATCCGGCCCAAGACTTCATAAAATTTATGGACAGGGAGGATTCCTAATCTTAAGTATGTTAAGATAAGGGGTTGTCCAACTTATGTGAAAAGGTTTCAAAGGATAAGCTTGGGACAAAATTTGACAAGTCTGATTTGTGGGACATCCTAAAAGTAAGTTTAGGGTATATGTTCTATAATCCTACTTAGCAAAAGGTGTTTGTTCTGAAACACGCCCTTCTAAGATAAAGGTGTTTATCATTGAAGGGCTAGTGGGAGGATAATAGATCTTGAAGAGTTCAAGAACCACAAAACACTATAAGTCAAATAAGAGGAACACAGAGATAGAACTATTGTACCACAAGAATCATAAATGCGGAATAGTACCAAAGATACCTAGGAGGTATGGATTCATCATGGATGATGATGATGAGGTACACATCATAGAAGATGATGATCCAGAGTTACATTCGATGAGGTAAGACTTCTGTGTGTACAAAGGGTCGATTGGGGCGTCGTGAAATTTCTAGTATTATATGTTGATATACTACGGATGAGGAATTACATACCAATGCTACAATCATCGAAAGATAAAGTTGTCTAAACATTCCTCCATGAATGATTTGGAAGAGTATCTTAATTGGGGATATAAATCTATATAGATAGATTTAAAAGGATGCTCAACTTAACCCAAGGAACGTATATTCATTTGATGCTAAAGTCGCTTTTAGCATGGCAAACTCCAAGAGATGTCTCATGTAGATGAGCTATGGAGTGTATCTCTCTAATAGTCCCCATAGACTCCAAAAGGAGAGGTCGCATGAGTGACAATCATGTATGCAATGAAATATCTGAGACCTGATGTTGATCGGTCATATTCGGGAGAAGTTCACTATGAGTCGCTGAAAATATCTTAAAGTTCTTAACGGCACTAAGGATGTGAGCATACATGGTGGGTGCGAATTAAAACTAGAGGGCTTTACAGACTCAAGTTTTTCGTACGGAGACCAAGACGCAATTAAAAATCCACTTTAAGGTAAAGCGTTATCTTGAGCGGTGGTGCGATTGAATTGGAAAGGTTCCAAACAAAGAAAGAGTTCTTTGGTTTAGTGATAAAGACAAAGTATATAGCTATAAATGAAGTCTGCAAGTTGATTGTTTGGATTAAAAGTTCATTCTGAGAACTAGGAACAGTTCCCAAGTCTCATCTTGGATCTAAACATGTGTTGTGGCACTTTCATTTGATTATAAGA